>NW_017547330.1:500491-619940 GCF_001854935.1 Bemisia tabaci | reverse complement strand
CCAGAAAGGAGCCTCTTAGCATCCGACAACGGAAGAAAATGAAACACAGTTACTAAAAATATCATTCTACATATACTCAAAATCTTGAAAATCTCTAAAAAAGTAAGAAAAATTTTATAGTGCCCTTGCATGTTTTCGAAACTTTATTCACCTTTTGCGGAATTTTTAGGGTAATTTTTTCACTTTTCCCTACGAGACAAGGGTTACACATGAATTCGTAGTGGTTTGTCACCTGCGTCACGCACGGGCCCCTCCAGGGCCCGGGCCCCGGTACTAGGGACCCAGTATCCCCCCCCTTGTGGCGGGCCTGGCTCTCATGGCAAATTGGACTGGACGAACAGGGAGTTGTCACGTCATGAAATGGTTTACTTTTCTACCGGTGCGTTTAAGTCTCAAAGCTATCGTACCAGTTCCCCGACTCTTCAAGAAGCAAATCAGGTCCGGACATCGCTAAGTTTCTAGAAGATGTTCTATCAACCCTTAAAATATCATTTATGGTGCCGCCCGAAGGTTGCTTACCGGCTGACATCTCAATCCACGTTTGGAGTCTTCTCACACTTTTGAGAGGACTCTATCCTACATCGGGGAAAGAATGTGTTGAAAGATGATTGGGGGATAAGTTTCGTGGACAACACTTTTAACAGCCAAGAGCCCGGTGGAAGAGGTGTTATTCAAAAACAGCCTGTAATTTACGAGGACTATAATTTTCGGGAGAGGACCAGCGCTCGGAAATAATTTAAATCCGAAGGAATGTCGATGGTCGAATCGACCTCAATCGATATTTCCCTATCTTAGTTATGCTATTTATCGATGAAGATGATTCGATACCGACCCGACAATCCAGGCGCAGGCTCCTCTGAGACGCCGTTATAGCTTTCGGCTGACTCAAAATTACAAGAATCATTCATCCTGTTGAAGACTCGGCCAGACAACCGACTTCTTGAACTTTTGTGAGGCTTGTTTCGCACACGCATGTATTTAATTCCAACGTCGACGCAACACGCAAGCAGGTGTAAAGACGCAAGGCGGGAAGGATCCTAAGTATCTCAATCGTCGATTGGCTGATTAACTGATCGTAATGGTTATTATACTCGGTCATATTTTAGTCATTTTCATGGTTAAGTGTTTTCAGGAACACTGGAAAAAAAACACATTGGATCTAGAGTCCAGACTCTTAAAAACATCGCCAAGAAAAAAACTCTTGATTCAATCAGATTTAAGCTTAAATCAAGAACTAAGCCTCTTAATTTGAGCAGATTTCCTCTTGATTTAAGCTTAAATCTGATTGAATCAAGAGTCCTTTTTCTTGTCAATGTTTTCAAGAGTCTGGACTCTAGATCCAATGTGTTTTTTTTTCCAGTGAATCCACAGCGATAGGTTAAGGTGATTCGATGGACGCTATATTTTGTGTCAGAGCGATATGCGATATATAGCATCGAATGGTTCCATTTCTTCAGCAACTCGTCATGTTTCTTGAATTTTGAGATCGCAATTCTGTTGTCTGGAGACTAAATAATTCAGTCACCAATTTTAATAAATTTCACGTACTAAAGGAGTGGTTTTTTTAGAGAGAAAATATCGCATTCGATAGTGACATAGAAACTTCACTCGAATGCGATATTTTTCCTAAAAAAAAAACCACGCTTTAATCACGTGAAATTTTTCAGAATTGGTAATTGAATTTTATAGTCTCCAGACAACAGAATTGCGATCTCAAACTTCGAGAATAATGACGAGTAGCTGAAAAAATTGAACCAATCAATGCGATATATAGGATTTTTTTTGGGAGGGGGGGGTGGTATCTAGTTTTATCGAAACACCCAACATTTCGATCCTTCGTAACCGATCCATCAAGGAGGCCGTGAGCTGTGGAAATTACTGTCTTGTCGTTCGAATTGAGATATTTTTCACGTTTTATTACTCTTTTTTTAATCTCGTTGACCAGCCGCAGCCGGAGATGATTATGTCCGGGCGCAAAACCTGTCTTTCCGAGAAAAAAAACAACGAAAAAGCCGGAAAGATTGATTTCATGGGGCGGACCCATCCTGTCTCCCGTCTCTCCAGGCGCCAGTGTAGCCGGCCTGGGTACCAAGAGTAACTTCTTCGTTTCTTCATCGATAGTGCAGGGTTGGAAAAGAACTATTTCGATTCTAAATACTGAAGACAAATAATATTCAATTTGAATACAATAAACATCACTGTCACCTTATCACCGAATTCATCCAAAATGAAAAAATTGAATTAAATGAACCAATATGGCAAGAATGCGAGCTCTAGGCGGCACAAGCGACCGTAAACAACCTGTTATCATCGCGTTTGGTGCTTTTTCGGGTCCCTGCCAAGTAAGAGCTGCCTGACACCTTGAAAGGCTGTTTCGAGTATTTATTTGAATTGTTGTCAAATTTTGATGAATTATTTTAATAGCATTTAAGTGAGTATATTTTGAGCCTTGGCCGGCCTATTGAGGAAAATTGGATAGTGTGTTTAAAACTAAGATCTAAATTAGCTGTTTTAACCATAAGGGATTCACAAAAATCGTTGATAATGTTAGTAGACAAGACTTCCGAAGAATGTCAGAGACCCTCAATATTTTTGCGTTTTAAAGAAAAATATTCAAATTTTAAGGGAGAAATTGATGGACTAACTATCGGGCCCCTCGTGGGTTTCCGTTAGTTAGTCTATTTTCTCCTTTCTTTGTCCATTGTAACCACCTGCTTCCACCAATAGGGTCCCTCCAAATCTCTTTTTTCTTCTTTGTCCATAGCTTTGTCTATCAATTTCAATAATCAACCCACTGCTGAGGGAAGGGCGGTTTAAAAGGAACCAAACCCCGGAAACTTGGCAACACAGCGCATCGCTGGCAGCATCAGCCCTTTGTTGGGTCCTTTTCGGTAAGGTGCAGCATCCCAGGAAAGATCAAGTAGGCAAACAGAGAGAGTGCACCGTAAAATCCGCGGTACAAAAGACAGAGACAGAGCATGACCCCTATGGATAAGGGAGAGGGGGGGCTATCATTGTTAGGGGCACCTCATTCACAGCCGGTTTCGGGGGAGGAGAGCGTTGATGTCATATTCGACATTAATTGCACCTTGCCAGAATCTCAGCGCGAGCTCGGTAAAGAAGGAACCACGTATCATGTCAAGTAAATTGTAAGGAAATATGTGGTTTTGAGTCCCGGCGTCCGCCATCTGCCTCTGGAGCTCGGGGAAGCCGTAAAATCCAAGTGACAGCCGCAGAACTGTGACTTTTATCAGATTGCTCTTGTTATCACTTCGCCCCCGCCTCCTGGCCCCTAAATTAAGGCCTTTTTTCGGGGCTCTCCATTCTGGCTCCGCTCACGTTGCCAGATGTTGCGCGAAAATCAAATTTTCTGGCTTAAAGGGACACGTGATACACGGTACTTATAGGGTTATATTTCTATTCTAAAGCGAATATTACCTGCACTGATATAGATGTACCGTTCGTTCCGGGCTCAGAAGTCGAAAGTTCCGGTTGCTGGAACAGTAGTTTCGACTGCTCCGGGTGCTACGCCCGGAACTCTCAGCCTTTGAGCCCGGAACGCGGACGGTATGTCTATATAGCCCGTAAGTACGGCTTCCACGGCCGGAGATTTTTCTTTTAGTGTGCGAATTTGATTCATCATCTGCATCAGATGGTGAAGATGGTAGCCACAGTGTCATCGTGATTTTTAAGACATTCCCTAGCAAAAGTTTGCAGCAGGCCCATTGTTAAATCAGCAATCCATTTTCTTTCGTGTAGTTATTGACCTTGTTTCCGCGATTTTCCCTTGTTTCTCATTTGAATCAGTGAGTTCGGAAACACACCAACTCGGGTTTTTTTCGATGTTCACTTTTTTACGGTTTAGTAACACTAATGGATAGGAGCATTTGCACGCAAAAGGAAATTTCGAAATTGCAATCGGAAGTGCTCGAAACAGCGATTGGAGAAGGGAAAAATCGAAGGATTTCATTGGAAATTCCAATTTTTGGCCATTTCAAGGGAAACGGGTGACCATCAGATTTTGCGGTTTTCTTTTTGCAGTTCAGTATACCTTGTACCAACAAGTTATATAAATATTCAAGCGTTATCCAGGTCGAAAAATAAAAATTTTTCAAGGCAGACTATGAAAAGTCAGTATCTGAAAGTCGGTGAGATCGAAAACACACCAACTCGGAAATTTTTAAACGCTTAATTCTCTGTCATCAAACATGGTGTATCGATTTCAACTTGGTGCTTTACAAAGTCTCTAAGTACTTGTCCTTTGGCACCAAAAAGGTTTTTCTGAAACTAACTTCTTCGCCCGCTGCGCAGTTTTAGGTGTTTCCTGAACAATTTTTTTTTCCGAGTTGGTGTGTTTTCGAACTCACTGATTCATTTGTTTATGTTGACCGGAAAGCTTGATCCCTGGTCAAACGTGACAACAAGGTGGAAACATTAGGCGGCAGATTTACGACGGGATCCGATCCTCCGGGAACTCGTGTAAGATCGTAGACTCCTCCCGGCCCGAAATCCGAAATCCGAAATCCGAAATCCGAAATCCGAAAACGAGGGAACCGGTGCCATAAAGGTGACACCGTAATTAGCTTCCTCCGGGGCTCTCCTGATTTTTATGCCCCCTCGCGGCTCCATTGCCATCCGCCGGGGTGATTTTACGGGGTGCCGGGGTTTTATTGATCCGGGCTCCAATCCCGGCGGCTATTAATTGGGCTTTTTTTGATCCCTGTTGATTGGAGACCTATGCGCGCACTCCGATCGATGTGTGTTTATAAAAAGCTGTTCACAGATGGGTTGGATGCGGACACCTTTCACGTGATGGTCATACTCTACCGTTCTGAGGAAGAACGCCGTATGAACATTCGAGAGTTGCCAAATTTCACCGAATAAAATGGTCACTTTTGAAGGATTTTATGAATATTTTTCCTTAAATTTTTAGGAGCTTTAGGTCAATCACCAGGTCAAGGATCAATAATTTTAGCATCAATCCTTTTAAAACTAGGCTCGTATGGATTAATCACTGGAAAAAAAACACATTGGATCTTTAGTCCAGACTCTTGAAAACATTGACAAGAGAGAGGACCCTTGATTCAATCAGATTTAAGCTTAAATCAAAAAGAGATCCGCTCAAATCAAGAGGCTGGGTTCTTGATTTAAGCTTAAATCTGATTGAATCAAGAGTATTTTTTCTTGTCAATGTTTTCAAGAGTCTGGACTCTAGATCATATGTGTTTTTTTTTCCAGTGAGTTCAAGGATCAATAATTTTAGCATCACTCTTTTTAAAACTAGGCTCGTATGGATTACTTCGGACAACACAGCCATTAATTCTGTGACATTGCAAACAACATTATTTGAAAAATTGGATGATAAATATTCATAATTTTACAAGGAAAATGCAACATTGGTGGCATTGCAATCCACATTATCCGAAAAATTGGATGAAAAATATTCATAATTTTACAAGGAAATTTGTGTTTTATAATTAGAAATTTGGCAACGCCTGAAGGTTCATTCGGCGTTTTCCCTTAGCACAGCAGTATTGCTTTGATGAGGAAAATACAGCGGATGAGCGTTCGCATGTTGACAAATTTCCCCCGATATAATCGGACCCCCGACGAGTCTCATGTGTCCCATTATATTACTTATCTTCTAAAAATTTAAATTGATTATAATCAAAATTTAAGCTATATTGATTTGTTGAAAAAGCATTTTTTGATTGAATCAATGTATTGAATAACTAGATCATGACTCAACGTGAAATCTAAAAATGTATTTATTTTAACTTTTAAATGTTAATCATATTTAAATTTTTGCCTGTCAATAAATTTTGAGATTTATCGGAGGGTCAAACAGCTCGATAGATCCCTAGTTTGAAGATTAACAGCATTTGGTTGGTCCCCTTAAGGCTATCAGGCAAGGGTTTAATTCCAGAAATTTCATGAATATTCCCCCCTGAAATGTTAAAATACTCGAGATTTAGTCACGAATAAAATTCTTCGACAAATTGAAAGAGTAATATTCTTAAGTTTTTAGGGTTTCTTTCGTTTGGACATCCTACATTTTTGAGAGAAAATCTAGCAACGGCTGAGCGTTCATACGTCGTTTTTGCCTTAGCACAGCTGCAATGCGGACAGCGGGTCCAGTCGCTCTTTAACTACTCTTTTCTGTAAGTGCCTGAGCGATACCGTGGATCAACTGATTAGAACGAGATCTAGTCTGAGGCCTAATTTATAACTTTATACTGGGAACGGATGACTGCACTAAATGAGACGTCTTTTTAATTAAGGACATTTTACACTCGGGGTCGCTCTTGGCAGGAAACATTAGCAAGCGATTATCTCTACCGGTGATAATTGATCAGATTATTCGAGACACCAGGAATAAAATTGGTTTGGAAATGGGAATTTTTTTTCTCCTTCCTCCATTTTTTTACCAGTGGCGCGGCGTGCTGTGCGATAAATCGATTAATCTGCCATTTAAACCTATAGGTTAGGATCGAGAAAGGGATGTTTTCAACAAACACCTCGTGATAATCGATTCTTTAACATAGCTTCATATGGGTAAATATCGATAACTGATCATTCATGCCTCGCCACTGTTTTTTACCTTTAATAAAAGTCTAGCTAATTTTGAATTGAGAGCTTTTTACATCCGCAAACAACTTATAGAAACACTTGAGAACTTGGAAGCGACAGGGACACTTCTTGGTTTCAGTAAAAATACAGTTAGAGTGACGAAAATTTGACTAAATTCTTCATAATTTAGCTATATCATCAATAAAATTTTCAAGTTTAATGGTCAATTACCAAAAAAAAAGTTCTCTCACAATAAAAGAAATTTTCGTTACAGATTCTGGAATATCGTGGAAGTGCCTTTTTTGCACCCGAATCCTCAATTGCTAGAGCTCAAACTATCAACTGTGCGTTAGAACGTTATTTTTAACAAGTTTAGGAATTTTACTTGAAAAAGAGAGAGATAGACTTCAAATACTTATCTCAGGATTAAACTTAACCCTTTTGTTGCACACGTAGCGTTGATCCTCCTTGGCATTAAATTGCGCCAAAGCAACACATATTTTTTTTTCTTTTTTTCTGCTGGTTTAATGGCTTCGTGTCAAGCACCTTCAGCCAACGTTAGACTATGTTCCGTGTCCGTAGACATCGTGGGATCTCCATGCTCCAGGCTTTTCCAATTGTAAGGGATTAAGGCACATAGTTTTTGGAAAGGATTAGAAATCGGATCTCCAAACTTTCTTTAAAAAAAAAAAAAAAAAAAAAAAAAAAAAAAAAAAAATTAATTGGGACTTCATCTGCTCCTGTACTCCTAAAAACACCGTACAATGTAAATTTTTTCTCCGAAATCGGTAACGGACTCATGCAATAAAGGGTTATAAAATTCATTTGTGCTAAAATTTACTAAAGCGTCATAAAATTGATCATAATCTCCAATTGCGGAAGGAAATTCTCGCATCCTCGCCCAACCCCAAAAAATGATACCTATGTCGATCGACTTAAGAAACGTAGGAGTGGGTAGTTTGGTCATTTCCGGCCCGAAATTGTGAGGGGGAGAGAGGGAGTATCAGCACGCAATGGACCACTAGACAAGGTACGAATTTAAGCAATCTGATACATGTTTCTTAACCAGAATTTCACGTAGAACACGATTCACACTATGAAAATTACCGAAATCAACTTCTAACGAAGATATTAACGTTTTTATTTCGCACTGATTACGAGGAATTTGAACTGCCCGCTCACAAGAAACTCAAAGCTCTACGTGAGTCAAATCGCGCACTACAACGGTTTCAGCAAGCTTCTCAATCGAGCAATGTTCATTTTCCACCATGTGTTGTTCAAACTATTGGTAATTTGCTATAGCTGAGCCAAAGTGTCAAGATTGAAGTTGAAGATTTTTACATCGCAAAGACTGTCATGATAAACATTTAGCGCGCGATGTGAATCACGTAGAGCATTGAGTTTTCATGAGCGGGTGGTTTGAATTCACGCATCAAGAATCATTAAATATCTTCGTCAGGAGTTGATTTTGGCAATTTTCGTTGTGCGTATCGTGTTCTACATGAAATTTTGATTGAGAAACATGTATCAGAATGCTGAAATTCGTACCTTGTCTAGTGGTCCATTAAGAAATTACTCCTACCCTGAAGCCTAAATAGACGTATTTCTGCCGAACGGAACTATGTGCATTAGAACATGAGCCCTCAAACCCATAAGAATACATGCATAACAGGGCTCACGTCATAATGCACATAGTTCCGTTTGGCAGGAATACCTCCAAATCTCTTACAAGCCTGCATAAAAGCCCCCCTGGTGTCACTTTTAAGCGGGGCATTCAGGACACCTGACACCGTCCCGGGGCATTATGCCACCGCTTCTTACAAATTGTGTCGATTTTCGAGAGAGCATAAAAAAACGGGAAGACGTACGAGGGAAGTGGAGGGGAGGGAAAAGTGTGTGAGAAGGAAATTCTTTCAAAAGGCGTGCTTGCGAGGTACAGAAAGGCCGCCAAATCGCTCGGCCAGTCCCAAACTAGACCCAGAAAATCATTGAAGATCTACATTTCTCTGTAAAACTGGCACCAAGGCCTTCAGGGATGCCAGTTGCAATGAGAATCTCATGATTTTAAAGCATCCCACTTTGGCGCCCAATAGTTCGACTCGGGTAGTTTTGTGTGAAAAAAAATGTTTTGGAATTTTTTCTCATCTAAAAAAGTGTAAAGCAGGACTTCTAGCTGACAAATGATTTCTATGAATAAATGCTTTAAAGATGCATACCTAAAACTTATTCTCCAAAATTATCCCCAATGAGCACACCTGCTTATGTATAGATATAAACAGAGAAGTAGACATGACTATCGCAAAGGAGACATGGGTGTTGGGCAGTTGCGTTAAATTAGTCCCCGACAGAACTTTAGATTTAGATTTTGCAGATATGCCCGCACAGTTATTATCATGAAACTTAAACATATTTCTTAGAAATGGTAATGGTATTTACAATTAAATGTAAAAAAGTGAATTAAATTAAATGGCGACATAATGGACAATACAATGCTATCGAGCACATATGCTCTATTTGACGCCAATCAGAAGTTTACAACAAAAAAAGCTAATTTGCAAAAAAGTAGTGCTAAAAATGAGCTGTAGTTTTTAAAAGGAATTAAAAAAAATTGCACTGTTGCTGACATTGTGCAAATATACAAAACTCTCTTAAAAAGAGAGCAAATACCGCAAAACGAAGACAGGGGTCAGCTCCAATTCTTTAGGTGCTCGCAAATAGCAGAGAAAATTTTCAAATTTTCAGATCTTTGCTAAGTATAAGAAATTAAAAAATCTGAGAAAACTGATGCTCTTCGTTTATTTTTTCAAAAACACGGACAAAATATTTGAGGCGTCCAGAACCAAAACTGGCATTCTCCATTGCCCTGGCTATAGAAATTGTGCAATCATAATAATCCTCTGCGAGGAGCATCCAAAACTTTTAGCTGTCTTTACTATTCTTCCAAATTTTCCCGCTCAATAACAGAAAATTAAAAAGAAAATATGAAAATGGAGGCTTTTTCGTTCTTTCAATATTAAAATTATAATGATCGCACAGTTTCTAGATAGGGCTATGGAGATTACCTCTATACCTCTATATGGAGATACCTTTTTGGTTCTAGACGTCTTATACGCCAGTTTTGGTCTTATTATGGTACACTGGAAAAAAAAACACATTGGATTGAGACTCCAGACTCTTAAAAAACATCGACAAGAAAAAATACTCTTGATTCAATCGGATTTTTGCTTAAATCAAGAACCAAGCCTCTTAATTTGAGCGGATTTCCTCTCTCGATTTACGCAAAAATCTGATTGAATCAAGGGTATTTTTTCTTGCCAATGTTTTCCAGAGTCTGGACTCTAGATCCAATGTGTTTTTTTTTTTTTTTTTTTTTTTTTTTTTTTTTTTTTTTTTTTTTNTTTTTTTTTTTTTTTTTTTTTTTTTTCCAGTGTATCGTGGACGAGCGACTTTGGCCCAATCCTGTGGGAGAAGTGGGAGAAACGCAAAATTCCAATAGCCTGGCATCACCGCGCCCGACACAAAAGCCCCAAGGAGCCCGGGTGACAAACGCTCCGGGAATGTAAGACATCCCTTTCCCTACCTTTGCGCCCCCTCGCGCGGTTCACGGGGGGCTATTTTTTATAGCTGTCAATGCGCGGGAATAAGACAGAAAGTCATTTGGAAGCCCTTTGTGGAGGTTTCAACGGTGGAGATGCGGGAGCGGAGAAAGAAAGCCAGGACATCCTCTCGAGGACCTTTATTCCTTGCTGGAACGTCGTCAGCGTAGGTGACTAGGCCTTCGACCCCCCCCCCCCCCCCCCCCCCCCCCNACTGGATTCAGCTCCGAGGTGGGTTGCTCAGTCGATCACACCTTTGGAATGGATCCACGGAATACCTTTATTGGTATACGAAACTGACTTCCGAGTACAAATCTTTTGAGTGTTGTCGGGATGAGTCTGTTGCGCGAGAGGGATATAGTCTTTAGATGAATCTTTACTTAACACGACTAGAATTGGACGTATTTCTGCCAAACGGAACCAGAGACAGGTGGGAAAGAAAGTGTTTGCTCGTTAGTGCTCGGGCCATAAGAATGAATGGGAAATATAAAGCGCCAGTGAGGAAGCCGTCATCGCGGCTCCTCGTAGTTGGCATTAACTCATGAGCCCTGTTCACAACGCTCTAGACACATGCCCACGGCTCATGGGTACCGCATTCAGTTGGCTCAAGATTCCGTTTGTTGAATTGGAAAAGCGGGATTTTACGCTCTGTCAAACGGAACTATGTGCAAAGTGTATGAGCCATGGGCATGTGTCTAGAGCGTTGTGAACAGGGCTCATGAGTTAATGCCCAGTACGAGGAGCCGCGATGACGGCTTCGTCACTGGCGCTATATATTTCCCATTCATTCTTATGGCCCGAACACTAACGAGCAGACCCCATCTTTTCCACCTGCTTATAATTCTGTTTGATAGAAATACGTCAAAATAAGACTAGTTTTAGTTGAAATCATTAATATCTCATATTCTATTCGAAAACTGCACTTATCCCACTGGTCTTCTCAGAGACAAGAGACCCTCCACTCGTATCTCGGCTATTGTGGAAGCTTTTACTTTCGGGACATTAACCTTAAACTGTTGACTTACCCACATGGTTCATGTTTAACAACGTGTTGGCAATTTCGTTTTTAAAACAAGCCGAAGTTTGGGAAACTTGTTCGGCTCATGACGTCACCCGAAGCTCATCATCCACCATGTAGGTAGGTCAACGGCCGAAAAAAGAGTGATGACTGTTGCTTCTTTATTATTGTCCATAAGGAAGTGTTGAATCCCCAAAAGTGTAAGCTTCCACCTGTCAACAAAAGGCCAGAGGAGGGTCTCTTGTCTCTGGATCTTCTTGTCTGCACAATTTTTTAAGATTTTGTTCAGGACACGTCTGAACGAAATCCCCGAGCTCCTCCAAAAAGGGGCCCAAATGGGCCCTCGGCGAGCTTTCTAAGAGGGGAGGAATATCCGTATGCGGCGTTTGATGGGCGGGCGCTACATCGGCACCGATTTTTATGGACTTCAACGACGCACCTCCAGGACTTCCTGTCCCCGGGATGATGATATGCAAACTGCCATAACAAGCCGGGGTCGGCGGAGGTGGAAGATTTCGATGAAATTGCAACCATGTCCTCCTCTTGGGCCGCTGCACCGAGACAATGGAGAGGCGTAGACCCGGGCTGTCCAATTCATCAGGAAAACAGACAAGAATTAATAAACGAAATCGGAACTCCCATTGTTATCGGCCGGCGATGAAGTTGAATCAATTATCGTCCGGAGTAAAAAGTTCACGTCTCGCGGCCACGCATCGACCGAGTTGCCTCGACAGTCGCTAAATGCAATTCTTTCCTTGAAGAATGATCCAGGATTGAGAGAACATCTCCTATCTTTAAGTTCGAATGACGAAAACTATATTAGAACTTTATATATATATATATATATAACTTATAGATGAGGTCAGCTTTAGAAAAAACTGGGTGGTAAGTCCCCTGGCCGCTACGCGGCCTAACCCTAATGGAACATCAAACGCCCTCTACAGGGCGCGCTTCGCGGAACCCCCTGAGTTAATCTAAATATCATCTGGGGCTCATCTAGGGGTCATTTCCTATGAATAACTGCAAATCATGAAAGTCGGCCCGGTTAATCTGTCGAACGAACTGTGACAAAAAATGAACATTTACAATGTTTAAATGTTAGAATTCACAACTTTATCCCAAAATATAATAAAGAAATTGGGTCATATTTCAGAAATCCGAATAAAGCTAGCTCATATAGGGGTTGCACCTGTTGACAGCCGAAAAAACCATGAATTACGGCCCGGTAGAACGATTGAGAGAGTTGTGACGAAAAACGAAAATTTGGGGGAGGGGCTGTCGAAGAGCTCATAGTAATGATGCGGAGCCATTCCAACCGAAAATCACTGCCCTTATCATCATAGCACATATTTCTAACGGTTTAGCTGGTACGGGATTATACGCTGTTTCCTAAAATTTACCTTAAATTCCCCCTCTTGATTCTAAATATTTTAGCAAAGAAGTGTACGGTGTAAACTCTTTTGGCTTCTTGTAAAAAAAGAGGAAGAGTTGCAAAATATTAGCGACGCTGAAATTTGCACATGCTGTTTTGTCGTGAAAGGTCCTCATGTTATATGCAGTCTCATAATTTTGAATCAAAGCCCTCATTCCACAAACTTTCTCATTCAATTTTGTAGGGGTGCAAAATTTTCCAAGCTTCAACGTTTTCACTTGTTCGCCCGCCGGCTGTCCACATTTTTCTCATCGGTTTTCCAAAAAATTTCCCACCAATCTCAAAAGTGAGGACCTTTTCCCTCTTCTTTCCTTTGATTTTCGACTTTTGACCCTCAAAAAGTTTTCCTCCTTCCAAATTCTTCTTACCTCTCCACATTTTCACACGCCCGGGCGGGCGTGTGATCGAGTATTTTCTGCACCCCTGCAATTTTGAATCACTCCGTACTGACTCCACTCCACAAGCCAAAATTTGGCAACGATGCGTGCGAATATCGCGGATCAATCACGTGTGGGTGTGAGCCGAAGACTGCGCCAATGAGGGAATGTGACACAGGTGGGGAACCGTAAGACAATGCGAGACTGCGCGGAAAAATCCGGGCTACGAGTGGTAGGTGTGAGAACAAAGTTGAGGTGATTTAAATAAACAAGGAATGATTGTTACGGGAGAGGTTCACCGTCATTTACATAACAATCGTAGCTCCTCTGACATAACCACGTATCTCGATTACCACATGAGCCCCGGAGAGCATGGATTCATACGTAAAACAGGGCTCACGAAGAAATTAAGATACACCCTTACGTCAGAGGGGCGACGCAATGTCCCTCCTGATACCGACTGGGTGCACTTTTTTATTATCTCGCGACGCGTACCGGAGTGGCAAAGGAATCTTCACCGCTGGAGCCATGCTTGCGGTCGAATCCTTATTACAGCTCAGTTAACCTCATCCCAAAATGACGTCTACTGTTGGTTTGTAACACTAATGAGAGGACATGCTTGGTGTTCTGATGAAGTACACTCCCGTTGGCTTTATCGTGGAGATAACTTTTTCGAGACCAGCACTCTGCCGTTATAGCGAAGAGAGCAGTGCCTGTCACATTACCGAAATCGAGTCTTCTCCAGAATGCGCATGATCTCTTTTACATGAAATCACAATATTAGCCAAAACAGCGAAATTCATATTAATTGTATGAAAACGAGACTTATGACGTGAGGGCCAGGGGCCTGCGAAGCACGTCATAGAAATTCGGCCGCAAAGCGACAAGGGAGGCGTCCACGTTAGTTTGATGTACTCTTGCTTTGGTGACAGGGCGGAAACCGGTCGGACATCCGAAAAAACCAGGGAATACTAATCGATTCTCTACTGGTCTCGTTATGCTGATAGCTTTATTTGACTGCGGCGGCATCTTATGACTTATTCAGGCGGTCACGTAAAAATCCTCCAATAACGAGAACTTCGAGCAGGGATCACCGAATAGTAATCTCGTGACTGAATCTTTCGTCAGGGCGTCGGATCGGGCGGAATTATTTCCACAAGTACAGGTATAATCTCGCGCCTGTTCGGGCCAGCGACTCACGCATCTAATTTGAAAACTTGTCGGCTTGTCCGGCTACCCCGTCGCGGCGGCGACAAAAACGCTCAAGACCCGCTCTTCCTCCAGGTGTGGTTACGCGGTTTCACACTGAGTCTCGAGGATGAGGAACGTGGAAATCACTTAAGGCGATTCTAATTCAGGAGGAATATTTATATTTCGTGCGGCGGGCAGGAAAAAACCTGTCAATACTAAATGGCCACGGGAGCGGCTGGAAAGCTGCTGGAAACATCACTTTTTTTATAACCGGCCGTATAAATAGATGTTATGATTCCCTGGCTGCACGCGCGCTCCCTGGTTTTGATGTAATCAGCTTGTCCGGTCCGCGACGCGCCTCACGCCCTGTTGCCAGGAGCCGGGAGCTCTGAGCTTCCGCCGAGGTGAACTTTCGATGGGAAAGATCCAAAGGAGAATACTACTCGAAGACATAAAGACGGAGTGCTCGTATCTAATAGAGTCCCTTTATACTGAGAGTCAAGACAATGTGAATCCATTTCTGATTGGTTCCCGTATTTTAGGCCTTCACTGTGTCACAAACGGGAATAAAGATTACAGTTTCACCGATTGCAAAGATTATAATCTGGAATGAGCCAGGGAATCACGGGTTTGGCAAAGAACAAACGGAATGAGAGAGGGAACGGAGAAAATGTGTAAAAAAATTTTAAAATTGTTACGACCCGTTGTTTTTCAAATCAGGTATTTGACTTTATTTTTGCATAAATTTACTCATTTTTATGGAGGAACGCTCATTTATGAACATTCTTGGCCATCTTAATTTGATATTGAAATCTGAAGATGGGAAATGACATATTTTGTGTTGAAAGGTTGGCAACTCTTTTGGTTCCAAAGAGCTCCGTATTCCGAAATGCTCGTACTCAGTTGCCCTAATTATGAGTAGGTATATTCTCTTGAACCTTCTGGATAATTTAAAACTGATGACTAAATTCTCTAGAAAATTTGAAGCAATATATTCACAAATTTCTCTGAAAATTCATATTTTATTGAAGGAAATATGACAATAATGGAAGGCTGATACGGCATTCTTCCTTAGCACGGCAGAATAGAGCCTGCACTCGAGTTTTGGTGACAGGTGGATAGTCCCGATCTCGGGGCCTAGCAAGACCTGCGGGCTGATTATTGAAATATAGACAAAACTATAGACAAAGAAGACAACAGGAAAATCGAGGAATCCTCTGGCCTAATTATTGAACCTATGTTGGTGTGACACGACAAGACAATAAGACATAGCCATATCCTCAGCATGCAATTTATCCCATTCGACGTTTTATCGGGTTGCTTTAAAACTTCAATTCGTTGCGCTGGCCGCAGAATCGTGTTTTGATGTTTGATTCTTATAGATCAGTTAAAAATAATTTAAGCTGTCGAATCAGCAACTCTCTACGTTCAATATTAACCGAGATATGGCCCTTTGAAAAGTAGGGGTTTTGACGTCATCCAACGCGGTAGTGACACCCTTGGTTTCCTCCACCTTGCTTTCTTTAGTCGGTGTGACACACATTTGCGGTGGATATTCGACGTGAAACTCGGATGAAAGCAAGGTGGAAACCAAGGGTGTCACTACTTCGGTGGATGACGTCAAAATCCGACTTTTCGAGGGGCGATATCTCGGTTAATGTTCAACGTAGACAGATACTGTTTGGAGTTTTGGACGGATATTTTTATAGCTAATTTACGAAATCAAGCATCAAAACACGATTCTGTGGCCAGCGCAACATTAGTAGAAGAGAGACTTGTTCGCACGATGCGATTATCAAGTGGGTTTATGTGAAAATAAAAGAATCTAGCAACGCCGTCGCAAGCCAGACTCTAATCCGAGGCCCTTCAATCAGATTTGAATGACTTAGTCCGTGCTATGTCTGATCAGAGTGACCGATCATCCTCTCTCCATTTTTTCATCGTCCGAATATATGTCACGACATGAGGTGTAGCTCTCGCGTGGCTGTGTATTATCGGCCGGGCGCATGCGCAAGTCATTTATCAACCGATACAACACTGGGTTGCCAAAATAAGATAAACAGCATCGTGTTCATCCCAAAACTAGGGTTTTGAGCTCTCAATAATTTTTCGAGGAATACTCACCAGTCACTAGTGGTTCAATTGAACGACAATTTCAAAATCCAGTGAAAAAAAAAAGAAAAAAAAAGAAGAAAAAAACACTTTGGATCTAGAGTCCAGACTCTTAAAAACATCGACAAGAAAAAGTACTCTTGATTCAATCAAAATCTAGCTTAAATCAAGAACCAAGTCTCTTAAATTAAGCGGATTTCCTTTTGATTCAAGCAAAAATCCGATTGAATCAAGAGTATTTTTTCTTGTCAATGTTTTCAAGAGTCTGGACTCTAGATCCAATGTGGGTTTTTTTCCAGTGGCTTCCCTACTATATCGAGATAGGACTATTTACGAAATGGAATCATCACATCGATTGGAAGACTAAACCGTATCTAACACAGTAATGTGACTTAAGGACAATAAAATGTAAAAAAAGTAACGAGTGAAGAAAAAACGTCCTATAGAAAACAATTTTATTCTTTCAACGTGATACAAGCCAGGACTGGCTCGTGAAGTAACCAAGGACTGGCCTCGTTACCCCAGCATGATTTCACGAAGTTAGCGAAATAAAAAGAAGGTTAAGTTAAAAAATAAAAGAATAAAATTGAATTTAAAACCCATTAGAAAGTAGTTAAGCCCGGAAAAGATTTGAAAAATACGAAAGAAAAATTGGTTGTTTTTTCTTGTTCTGCGTTAAAGTCTCTGCCGGTCCTTGTTAGCCGATGTCTAATTCTGCCCAACAGACGGCAGCGATATTGCTACGGATCAAACTAACTTGAATCTGTCATAATGGACCACTAGACAAGGTACGAATTTAAGCATTCTGATACATGTCTCTTAACCAGGATTTCACGTAGAATACGATTCGCGCAACAAAAATTACTGAAACCAACTCCTGACGGAGATATTAACATTTTTATTTCACATTGGTTACGAGGAATTTGAATTGCCCGCTCACAAGAAACTCAAAGCTCTATGTGAGTCAAATCGCGCACTATAACGATTTCAGCAAGCTTCTCAATCGAGCGATGTTCATCTCCCACCATGTGTTTTTCAAACTATCAGTAATTTGCTATAGCTTAACCAAAGCGTCAAGATTGATGGTTGTCAGATTTTTTTATCGCAGAGACTTTCACGATAACGTTAAGCGCGCGATGTGAATCACGTAGAGCATTGAGTTTTCATGAGCGGTTGGTTTCAATTCACGCACCAAGAATCATTAAATATCTTCGGAAGGAGTTGATTTCGGTAATTTTCGTCGTGCGCATCGTGTTTTACGTAAAATTTTGGTGAAGAAACATGTATCAGAAAGCTGAAATTCGTACCTTGTCTAGTGGTCTATTAAGAAATGTATTTTTGCACTTATAGAATCCCTTTTTAACCTTTGACGAAACAAGGCGTGGGGATATTTTGGTTTCTTGGTATCATTGTCGCGGCTCATATATCCAATTACTGTGCTTTCAGAAGCACCTCTAGGATGAAACTCCTTATCAAGACGTCGGATGGGCCAGCTACGATACACGGTCACACGTTTTCATGGCTCAAGCTCACAAGCAAACAAAAAGCAATCAGATCCGTAAAAACGCCTCTTTTCCACGTCCAAAATTACTTGAGATATCGCCCTTCAAAAAACACCATGTTTGACGCCATTTACAACGATAGTATATACGATGGTTCCTTCCACCTTGAATAATTAATCGATTAATGATACACACATCTGCAGTGGCTGCTCACCTTAGTACGCGGACAAAACGAGCAGGCCGATTATTGCACTCTGCCAAACTCAGAACTGAACTCTGCCTGTGGAGGCCGTACTATCACGGGATGCATACTCGTAGATATACTCGTTTTGGGCTCAAAAACCGAAAGTTCCGGATGTAGCACGCGTTGTTCCGGCCAGGGTCGGACTGGTTCGCATCTGAGGGCGTAGACCCCTGGCTGGTTAAAGGGTCGTAATGTGGTATTTCCTGGTAGGACATTCCCTACGTAAAGAGGGGTTCAGAAAATTTTGGCAAATCAGCACAAGTTTACGCTACTTTCAGGTTGAAAGTTTAATGATCGCACGGAGTGAAAATTGCAAAATTGAACGTGAAGCACAGCATTGAGAGCTCACGCTTCGCGTCATCGCGCCTTCAATTTTTTAAATGCAGCACGGACGTCCATCAAGTACGAATAGTTGTATCTCTGCGCCGTCGTTAACGCGCATCCTTTCCCTCGCTTTATTTCCATGTTGTGTTTGTTTGCGTTTGTCTTATTTGTAGTGTTGCTTCAAACTAGAGCAGAGCATTGCGAGTTCACAACTCACGCCATCGCGTCTGATGATAAATCGCCTGTATGTCAAGAAGAAGGTGAAAATTTCACAGAAAATTGTTTACGCTTCAAAAAGTAGTTCTTGGACCTCTGTTCACCACTATCATGCGTTAAAGCACCTTTCTTTACTCCTAAGTCTCTCTTCTTCCGTTGATTTGAGACATTTTTCTCACATATTCTCGGACGTAATTTTTTTCTTCTTCTTTTTTTGCGATCTGTAAGAGGTGCGCGTTTTCGGCGCGCAAAGGCCAGTCCGAGCCTAGATGTGCGTAATCCTCGATATGCGTAATCTTCTATTTTAAAACTGGACCAAAAATATTGATTCTTCTGAAGAAAACGTAGTTCATTTATGAGGACTCGCTTTATTTCCATATTGTGTTTGTTTGAGTTTGTCTTATTTGTAATGTTGCTTCAAACTATAGAGCAGAGCATTGCGAGATCACGACTCACGGCATCGCGTCTTACGTTTTTCAAATGCGATGGAGACATCCATCTTGCGCGAATAGTTGTATCGCGTTTACAATTTAGATGTCTCTTATTTTTGAATTTCGAGAAAAATTAAGATTAAGTTTGCTCGAGCTATACTATGGTATGTCCAAATCAATAGTCATTTGAAAAGGAGGAAATATGTTTAAAGGTCTCTTAAGAGGTCTATAAAGGATGCGTATGTCTAAAAATCGAACCGACCATCGCTTCTACGGGAATTACACATAGCGAATGAAGGAGGGGGATGATAAATAAGGGCCTGTATGTCAAGAAGAAGGTGAACATTTCACAGAAAATTGTTTACGCTTCAGAAAGTAGTTCTTAGACCTCTATTCACCACCATCATGCGTTAAAGCACCTTTCTTTACTATCCTAACTCTCTCTCCTTCCGTTCATTTAAGAAATTTTTCTCACATATTCTCGGTCGTAATTTTTTTTCTTCTTATTTTGCTATCTGTAAGAGGGGCGCGTTTTCGGCGCGCAAAGGGGACGTATCTGCCAATGGCAGATTGGCCTTGTGGCCAGTCCAAGCCTGGTTCCGACCTCTGAATCCGAAACAGTTGAAGCTTCCGCTGCAGCGCCCCAAACTTTCGGGCTTTAAACCCGGAAAATTTAAGGAGATACGGCAAAGCAGAGAGTTTCGGGTGTAGCACGCGTTGTTCCGGCCTCTGAATCCGGAGCAGTCGAAGCTACCGCTGCATCGCCCCACACTTTCGGGCTCTAAACCCGGAAGTCTTAAGGAGATAGGGCAAAGCAGAGAGTTTCGGGTGTAGCACGCGTTGTTTCGACCTCTGAATCCGGATCAGTCGAAGCTACCGCTGCAGCGCCCGGAACTTTTGGCCTCCAAATCTGGAAGTTTTCAGGAGATATGGCAAAGCAGAAAGTTCCGTGTGTAGCACGCGTTGTTCCGGCCTCTGAATCCTGAGCAGTTGAAGCTACCGCTGCAACGCCCCGAACTTCCGGGCTCTAAACCCGGAAGTTTCAAGGAGATACGGCAAAGCAGAGAGTTTCGGGTGGAGCACGCGTTGTTCCGGCCTCTGAATCCGGAGCAGTCGAAGCTACCGCTGCAACGTAGAGCCCCTTTATACTGAGAGTCAAGACAACACCCCCTCATGGAGTCACAAACGGGAATAAAGATTACACAAATTGAACGTTTTTCGTGATCTTTGATCGGCCCATTTTCAAATTCCTTTCTCCGTCCCCTCTCTCATTCCGTTTGTTCCTTGTCGAACCCGTAATTCCCTGGTCCATTCCAGATTATAATCTTTGCAATCGGCGAAAAAGTAATCTTTATTCCCGTTTGTGACACTGTGGAGGCCTAAAATACGGGAACCAATCAAAAATGGATTCACATTGTCTTGACTCTCGGTATAAAGGGACTCTACCAAGAACTTTCGGGCTCTAAACCCTAAAGTTTTAAAGAGATACGGCAACAACGGAACGAGGCACAAGTCTCCAGGCCGGCGAACAAAGCGCGGTAGTTATCGACGAAGCGGCCACTCCAGCGCTGCGCCGCGGAGGAACCAATCATCGGGGCGGATTCGTTACCGAAACAACTTAATCCCCGGAGCCGGGCATTGTCCGGAGATTAACTTGTCGTGGATCCTATTCAGCTCCGCGATAACGACGATAAGCAATTGGTCCACACAAAAACATCCCGGAGTTCAATAACTCATCCCCAGCTCCAGCTCCCAGATCCGGCGAGCGGAAAGCTTCTTGTAAGCTCCCAACGCCTTTCGAAACTTGAGAGTGAAAGCAGGGCCCGACGACTTCACAAGATTGACATCGGCTCATTGAGATTGGAAACTGATCGGTGCTCAACTTTGACGACTTACTAGGGGGCTCCGCACCCTGGCCGCTACGCGCTCCCGGAGACTGCTTCGCGGCCAGCGAGATCGTCTAAATCTCCCGGACGAACAAATTGAAATTGTCTAAGTTGGACTTCAGACTCCCCTTCCTCACCCCAGCCCGTGGAAAAGTGCTTAAAGAGCTGATTTCCCAGTATTTTTTATAATTTTTTTCTGATAAGGGAAACAGTATAAAAATATATTTAAAAGTGTGAAAATGCACCGCGCAGTGACGTCATCTGGCGGCATTTCCCATTTAAACGCATGTATTTTAGTAGATTAGGTCATTTAGTCATATCTTCTCTAATAATTGTTCACTTCATGACCCAAAGGTATCCTCGTGTTCAGTTCACTCAGTAGTTTCCACTCAAACACGAAATTCATCAAATTTCAGACACCCGCAACTTCTCTGATGAATTTTGTTGTTTTGCTGTTTTACACTGGAAAAAAATACATTGGATCTAGACTCCAGACTCTTAAAAAACATCGACAAGAAAAAATACTCTTGATTCAATCGGATTTTTGCTTAAATCAAGAACCAAGCCTCTTAATTTGAGCGGATTTCCTTTTGATTCTAGCAAAAATCTGATTGAATCAAGAGTTTTTTTCTTGTCAATGTTTTCAAGAGTCTGGACTCTAGATCCAATGTGTTTTTCTTTTCCAGTGTAGCTATTTAGTGATTTCATCCAAAAGTGTTGAAACGAATTATGGAGGAAACTCGATTTCGAAATTTGAACCCTTACTGCTCTCTTCGCTATCACGGCAGTTTTGCGCTTCTCCTGTGCCCAAGATTACTAGTGCCGAGTCTCGAAACATATTTTGTCCTGGGGTATCAACATAACGACCCCTCGTCCCCGACCTAAGACTCGGGTCCGGCTGCAACGGTGCAGCGGTTTCAAAGTTACCGCGCGCAGACCCGTTGCGCCGGGCTGCGAAAATTAATAAACTCCCCGTTTACTGCTCCGTCGTGCCGGGACAAAACCGCGTAGCCCGCACTCGAGTCCCATTCCACTTGCGTTGTTTTTGATTGAGGGGCTCGACTGCATCACAAATCGCGATTCGCCGTCATGCGCAGCGAGAAGCGAATTTTACGAGCCATGATTTTCAAGATTTACAAATCTCGGTGTCACGTTCTCCCTCGGTTTTTTTTTCTACTACGCGTTTGTTTTCTCCGCCGCTGCTAAGGGAAAACGACCGACGAGTATCGAAATGTTGACGAATTTCCTCGGGTCAAAAACGAAATTTCCGAAAAAAGTTGTACATTTCTCAACTCGTGATTTAACTCTAGTCCAATTGACTGAGATCGTAGGACTTCTAACTTACGTCAAGTGGGGTCGCATTAAAGATCAGAAGAAATAGAAGTAGTAGTAGATAACGACGGAGAAAAAGAGGGAGAAGAAGAGATACAGGAGGCATAGGAATACATAAAGAGGAAGAGGAAGAGGGGATGGAAATTAAAAAAGGAGGAGAGGCAGAAGAAGAAACAGAAGGAAAGTAAACAGAAGAAGAAGGAAATGAGGTGGCAGAAGAAGAAAGGAAAGATGATTTTCGTATTTTCTTTCCTCCTTCTCCTCCTTCTCCTCCTTCTCCTCCTTCTCCTCCTTCTCCTCCTTCTCCTCCGTCTCCTCCCTCTCCTCCGTCTCCTCCCTGTCCTCCGTCTCCTCCTTCTCCTCCGTCTCCTCCTTCTCCTCCGTC
The DNA here is from genome assembly GCF_001854935.1 of Bemisia tabaci. Lineage (NCBI taxonomy): Eukaryota > Metazoa > Arthropoda > Insecta > Hemiptera > Aleyrodidae > Bemisia > Bemisia tabaci. The sequence goes on along the minus strand of NW_017547330.1, from coordinate 597,324 downwards.
TCCTCCTTCTCCTCTTTCTCCTTCGTCTCCTCCTTCCCCTCCTCTCCTCCTTCTCCTCCTTCCCTTCCTTCTCCTCCTCCTTCTTCTTATCTGTGTCTCCATCGTCCTCATACGTCCTCATGCAAGATACGTCAACTCGGGTTAAAGAGACCCAAGTCAATCAGATTTAAGGGATGATCTAATGCAGTTGAAAGTTTCGAAGAAAAATCCTCCTAATTTTTCTGTAAAATTGGTATTTTATGGGGTAATTTTTGGGAATTCGGCAAAATTCGAATGCTTATATGCGTCGTTTCTCCACAGCACAATAATATTCGATTCTAGCCCGTTCATGGGTGCACGAGTTTCCTCTTCACTTTCATTTCTAACGTTCCGAATACCGGTGTCAATTGTCGCAAGTTGGTTAACAATGCATTTTCTCCATATAAATACATTATTAACAATCCATTCTGATGGGTCAGGAGGTCTGCCTCGAAAAAATATCGATTGTTTTAAATACATTCAAACGTGCATAACCCAGTTTCGATAACTTGATAAACGAGCGAAAACTCCTCTCGATTAGTAACTTTTTTTTTTGTCTGAAATCATAGCGTTCTTTGATTTTACGGACTCTCCTCGTGCATGCGTTAAGCCTGTCACCCAATACGTCAAGAGCCACCTCGATGAGCTCCGAAGCCAATTAGAATGAATGCATATCGAGGCTCAACTGTAAATGGACTTGGTAGGTTTTAACATTGACTTTCGTTATTAGCTTGGACCCCTGCGATGGTGCTGGTGCAAGATTCCTCGCAGACGCATAAAATGACAAAAAATATGTTGCTTTTAAAACAGCCAAAATATGTTGCGGTTTTGAGACCCCATGGAGTTAAAAAATAGGTCATTTTGTTCTCGTGATGAAGATATTACACGCTCATTCTCTGTTTCCAACAACTTCACGCTGAGGTGGATGGGACAGCAGACCAACCAAAATTCTGACAAAAAATAAGGTTGATATAGTTTTTAAAGTTATTTTGCTACATTTCGTGCTCTCTTCGGTTAATTTCAGCTAAGCCAAAACGTCAAGATTGAGGTTGCTAGATTTTTATATCGCAGGGACTGTCATTATAACGTTTAGCGCGCGATGTGAATCACGCAGAGCATTGAGTTTTCATGAGCGGGTGGTTTGAATTCACGCATCAAGAATCCTAAAATATCTTTGGAAGGAGTTTATTTCGGTAGTTTTTGTTGTGCGCGTCGTATTTTACGTGAAATTTTAGTTCAGGAACATGTATCAGAATGCTGAAATTCGTACCTTGTCTAGTGGTCCAGTGCAATTTCCTTTTTGCGCTACACTGGAAACAAAAACACATTGGATCAAGAGTCCAGACTCTTGAAAACATTGACAAGAAAAAATACCCTTGATTCCATCAGATTTTTGCTTAAATCAAAAGGAAATCCGCTCAAATTAAGAGGCTTGGTTCTTGATTTAAGCAAAAATCTGATTGAATCAAGAGTATTTTCTCTTGTCGATGTTTTTAAGAGTCTGGACTCTAGGTCCAATGTGTTTTTTTTTTTTTCCAGTGGAGGTGAAATTTCGCATCTCTGCGTCACCCCCACCGACGGCGAAAAATTTGGCAACTCGGCGGGATGGAGATACAGAGCTCAGCTTTTGCGAGGAGAACGCGCGCCTTGTCACAGGAGATTCTGCAAAAGGCAGAAACAATGGCCGCGGCATGAATAATTCATGGCCGATCCGAGTGCAGCGCTCCGCCGCGCTACGGAAGAACGCCGTATCAACATGCGAGAGTTGCCAAATTTCCCTCCATAAACTGCTTATTTCGGCGGAAAATTTTGAATATTTTTCCTTGAGATTTTCGGAAGTTTTAGACGGTGTTCGAAACTCACCTTTGAGTTTTAGGAGCCAAATGGCGCATCAAGCCCGATTTTCAGGCGCCATTGAGAATTTTTTAGGGGCCAAATTGACTTTTTGCCTATATATTACGGCGCAATTAGTGAAAAGTTAAATGCAAAATGTTTTCGTGACAGAACTAGTAAGTATCTGTAACTTGGGGAAGACAAAAGCACAAAGAATAAAAGCGTGAAAAATAGAAGAAGCTTCCACTTCTAGTGCTGAAAATTTCGAATAGGTAACCACCTGATATGAAAATTCAAATTATTAAGGGGCAATTTTCAGGAGCCATGGCCGATTTTTAGGCGCATTTGGCGCGCTGGCGCCTGTGAGTTTCGAACACTGTTTCGATGGGAAAGATCCAAAGAAGAATACTACTCAAAGACATGAAGACGGAGTGCTCGTATCTGAAAGCAGAGGAAAGAAGTAAGCCTTTCTGACGATGTGAATCCATGCGCGGGAAACGAATTGATTTGAACTTGTCCTTGCAATTTTTAGGGGCCACGTTGGCGCAGAGCCTTCATTTTTCAGGCGCCATGGCCGATTTTTTAGGCGCATTTGGCGCGTTGGCGCCTGTGAGTTTCGAACATTGGCTTCAGACCAAATTGTAAACAAAATAATCTGTAAAATTAGGAGGAAAATATTCGTACAATTACCAGCAAATTTGGCAACGCCTGAAGGCTCATACGGCGTTTTATCCTAGCACGGCAGCGCTGGAGCTCGATCCCGGAGCGGGCGCAGATAGAGATGTAGACTCCAACTCCAGAGCGAGCGGCGAGCCCCGGCCGCGGAACCATGTAGAAATGTAAATGAAATGGTTATTGTCCGCGCAAACTTATCCACGTGCATTATCATATAAGTTACTCCGCTGGCTAATGTCAAACCAGCTTTTTACAATGTCCGAGACCCGACACTCGCACCCATCGATACATCGCGGCAACCTCAATTTTTAGAGCGTTGAACGCAATGCGATCGATCGATAAGTCGAATTTTTTCGGATATGCACCGACACCCACTCTTTTCCATCATTCTGCAACATCTAAATATCGACTGAAGGAGGGACTCGACTCGAGTGATCGGAGCAACCTCAATTTTTAGAGCATTGAACGCAAAGCGATCGATCGATAGGTCGATTTGTATCTCGAATATGCACCGACACACAGTTGATCGACTCAAAGGGAGAGGTCGAACGCAATTTTGAAACTTTAAAAGCTTATGACTCCGTTTGTACAAAACTTTGAGGTTTTAAAAGATGGTTTTCTCGAGAAATTTGCCTCGAGTAGCGTTCCTTTTAAATTTAAAATGTGTCGAAATAAACATCGATATTTGCACTTTTAGTCAAAAATATCAAGTCCGATCTCTCGAATGACTCGATCCACTGTGCTACACCCACCCTTTTCCATCATTCGCAACATCCAAATATCGACTGAAGGTCCTTTACTCGAGCGATCAGGACAACCTTAATTTTTAGACCTTTTGAGGCGATACAATGTATCGATCAATCGATTATTTACCGACTCATCCTGCGACGTCAAAATAAGGATTGATTCGATCATGAGGTACTTTGAAGGTCCACTAGGTGTATTGTACGCACGTGATGAGTGCTTTGCACCCATTGCCCGAACGATTTGGAAAGTAAAGTTTAGAGCATCATCGTATTAAATACTCCACTAGCTAGTGTCAAACCAACTTTTTATAAGGTCCGGACTCAGTACTTGTACCTATCGATTGATCAACGCAATCTCAGTGAGTCGTTCCTTCTGATATATAGGCGTTACTGAACTTTAAGATGATCTCTGTAGGTCATGGAACTCCTCTCTTTTCCCAGCTCATGTGGAAGTTACGCCCTCACGTTGGAGGAGAGGCGAATTTTAGAAATAGAAAGAAAAAGTTGATGTTATCAACAGATAAAAAAAAAATTTAGTCGATTATAGATCGTATTTGATACAACAAACGGCTGAGATTGCATCGATATCGATGGGTTCAAAACATAACCATTGTCTCAAAGGTAAATTCAGAAATCTGAGAGAACGGGTCTTTTGTAACAGATTTTTTATTCTTTTGAGTACCAAATGCCAATTCAAAGTGAAATTGTCGGGAAATTTCTCATTTTCAGTTTTTCCAACTTAAATCCTTACAGTTTAGTTTGAGGTTATGTTCTATTGTTTTGAACCAAACGATACATCGAACCGTTATCGAATACGGTCTATTTACAGTCCTTGGCTCCTCTACTCATCCTGCAACATTAAAACAAAGCATCGATTACGAAGAGGTACTTCTAGGTTTCACACATTGACAGTGCACCATACATTCGTATTGAGTGTTTTGCGTCCATTTTCTGAACAATTCAGAGATTATGTTACTCAGCTGGCTAATGTCAAAATATGTAACTTTTTAGGGTACTCACGACTGAAAACTCGCGCTTAGCGATTGGTAGAGGCATCCTGAATTTGGAGAGGATATTAAGAGATGTGTCTGTATAGATCACGGATCCATACTATCCATCCATGCATATTTTTATGAGAAATTATGAGATTTATTGGTCAAAAATGTACAGAAATAGAGTCTAAAAAGTAGATGTATATATATTCTTCATTGATTCAATTTACGGAGTTCTCTAAACATTTGGATGACGGAAATACTTTCAAGGATTTTGAATACCCAGTTTTGGAACCTTTGCAGCAGATCCGTCCAGAGATTAGGGTTCCTCCAACTTTGAGAAGCCTCAAGGAAGAATGGATGACGGTGGCATGGCGTGCTTTGCGATATATCGATTGATCGGCCTTTAAACCTATGGAAAAGGATCGATAAACAGGGTGTTCGCAACGAACACCTTTATAATCGATGCTTTACCATAGGTTTAAATGGCATAACAATCGATTTATCGCAATTCACGCCACGCCACTGATGGATGAAGCTGTATCGAAACTGAGCATCTCGTCTCACATTCGAAACATATGCTCATGTGCAACGGACTGCAGAGTTCGTGACAATTGGTTGGGGAAGGTCGAGCAACGAGTCAATGTCCTGAAACAATTGAGCATTTAATTAATTTAACCGAATCATGCGAACTTTGTTTTTCCCAACCGGTTCCAACCATTGTTTGTTGAAATGTCAAGGGAAAATGCGCGCCGGACGAGGCAAAAATAGTGCGGAATTTTGATTTCAAGTTCAGGGTCTCAAGGTTCGTTGCATCGGTGCGGATGCAAGAACAAATGAACTCATGTTTGGAGGTATTGATGCCACAAAAAATAGTATGGATGAATTAAATGTACGTATTTCTATCAAACGGAACTATGTGCATTATGACGTGAGCCCTGAGACCCATAAGAGTATGTGTATAACAGGGTTCAAGTCATAATGCACATAGTTCTGTTTGATAGAAATACGTCCAAATGGATTGCATTTAGCGATGTGGAACTACTTTTTCTTGCTCGCTCGCAGAAGCACCAACCTGCAGAACACGGAAATTAGTTGATACGTTTTTTCTGAAATTAAGCAGAAATGGGAGTTCTCTATGCTGCCGCGCTGAGGAAGAGCGCCGTATGAGCCTTCAGACATTGCCAAGTCTCCTTCGATAAAAACCGAATTCACCGGGAAAATTGTGAATATTTGATCCCATAATTTTCAGACAATATTGTACCCAATTCAATTTAAAATACAGGGCCGAATTCACCTACTTGCCGCCTATGGGCCGCCTGTATTTTGCCGCACCCTTCTCATTCGTTATGAAACTCGATAAAAACCATCAAGTGAACGTGCCAGCGGGGGATGGGTGCGTGAGACGCATTTACTTGTGTTGAACACATTTTTTGGGATAGACCTGTCAACACTATACTAGCAAAAGTTCACGGAACTTTGCGCGAAAGTTAAGTTTCGTAAGCCTATCTCTGTGTGGACAAGGCCTTCCATGTTTGGCGCAAAGCGTGAAGTAATCAGACAGTCTTGTAAGCGCTATGCGTTTCACGCCGACCGCTGCTGAACGCACTGTGTTGGACGCAATGCGTGAAGTATTCACGCAGTCTTGTAGGTGCTATGCGTTTCACGCTGACCGCACTGTGTTTGGCGCAATGCGTGAAGTATTCTTGCATTCTGGTAGGCGCTATCCGTTTCACGCTTACCGCAATGACCGCACTGTGTTTGATGCAATGCGTGAAGTATTCGTGCATTCTTGTAGGCGCTAATATGTGTAACATGCCGATTGCCGCGCCAAGGGCTTCTCCTTTTCATCTCAAGTCCTCGTTATCATTTCTCTCTAAGTCGCGCCGTTCCAGGCCAAATTGCGTTTTTGGTTTGTCTTTTAACTCGACTAATTGAAGGTCTCTTGTATCACTATAGGAGACGAAAAAAATAGAAATTAGTATACTCTCAGTAAATGAGAGATTTTGTCGCCTTTTCTCGTTTGTAATTATTTTTGTCTACATCCGATTTTTTTTTATACTTACACTTAAAAAAATTGCAAATTTTTGCCGCCCCTTAGATTTGCCGCCGTGGGCGGCGGCCCATGTGCCCACCCCCTTAATACGGCCCTGTTAAAATATCTGAAAATTTCAAGGGAAAATATGCATGAATGAAATATGCATGTTTTATCATGGGAAATTTGGCAACAATGGAATGTTCATACGACGCTCTTCCTTAACACGGCAGTATGGTAAAGCGTAGTTCTAATTAAAGAGCACAATAATGCACGTTCATAGAACCTTTGAATTCAATTCAATTAGTTCGTACAATGTTCAGTTGATCATGAAAATACATTATGCAGGTTTCATACTTGCGCTAAATAATTCTCAACAATTAATTTGACCTCTAAAATTCCCGGGCGGACTTCAAGAAAAGTCACCACTCAAGGGAAACGAGGTTGAATGCCAAAAATCCTCTTAAAAAAGAACAACTTAATTTGGGGAAAAGGCTGCAAATAAAGAAAAAGGAATAAACAAAACCCGGGACGTTTCAAAATAATAACAATTTCATTATCAACCGGAAAATAAATTATAAACAAAAACGAGCCGTCGCTCCGCTGTAATTGCGAGACCGAGACTGATTACCAGGTAAACAGACTCGGCACAGTGCAGCAAAATCAAAGCACACAAGACAAAGATTACAAAAAAGGATGGAAATTTACCCACCAGCTCCCTCTGGGAGGAAAAACTGGTGATAAGAGGCACAGAGACCATCAACATCAGCGTGGTAATTACAAAGTTTGTTCCTGCGCTTCAAGATATTCATCATTTCGAAGAGAAGACGCGGAAAATAACGCTTTTCGGAGGCTAAAATTTTAGCCCCCCCCGAAGTCAAAGCGATGCACCTCTGCATCTTGGTGGTGCTGCAAGGCAGTCTTCTCCCCTTTCCCACATCGATGTTGAGAAAGCCTCTTTTTTAGTACCTGGGATGTCTGTCCTACGTACCCGACTTCACAATCCTGACACTGTACGTAGTAAACGACGCCAGCCACCAAGTCATTAGTTCTTTTTGATTTCAAATTGGACATTAAAAAACCGAGATCGTTATATTTGGTATGCACAACAGAAAATCCATACTTTTTTAAAACATTTGCTAAACTTTCCGACAAAAGGGGCACATATGGCAAAGAAATCAGTTTGTCAAATTTTATTTGACCCTTTTTACAACCATAATTTTGGTGTTTTCCACTTCCTTTTTCCCTCAACACTTTTGAGAATTCCTGATCAACAAGAGTGCTAGGGTAACAATTTTCGAGCAACAATCTCTTCCCTATCTTTATAGTTTCTGAGAGAAACTGATGGTCGGTAAGACGCACAATTCGCTGCGCTAAATTGGTGACAACATTTTTCTTGTAAATTTCAGGTTGCACAGAAAGGTAATTTAAATAACGCCCTGATGAAGTTGGCTTCTGGTACCATTGGCAAACAGCTAAATTACCCTCACGATGGACCGATAGATCAAGAAAATTAATTTTGCCATCAATTTCCTCTTCCAGAGAAAACTGAATGGCAGGATTTCTAGAATTGCAAAATTCAAGAATAAGTCCCGTATGCTGTTTGCAAACCATAGAAAAACTGTCATCAACATATCTTTTATAATTCAAAATAGGGAAAGGTATGTTAGCGTGCAAATCATCATCAAAAAATTCCATAACAATTTCAGCCAACACCGAAGAGACACTGCCACCCATAGCAAGGCCACTAACTTGTTGGTAAAAGGTGGAATCAAATTGAAAAACAGTTGAATTTATGCACACTTTTAAACCATATAGAAACTGCTCTTTTGGAATGGAGCAATGCTCTTGAATTTCATTCCACCGGCGCTCAACACATTCAAGGGCTAGATCAGAAGAAATATTGGTGTACATAGATTCAACATCTAAAGAAATAAAAATGTAGCCATCGGGCACTTCCATCCTGTTGATGAAGTTGTAAAATTCAAAAGAATCGGCAATGTGAAAATTTGATTTACCCACGATATTGACCAAAATTGACGAGTACATTTTTGAAAGAGTGTAAAAAGGGCATCCAACGGAGCTAACAATGGGGCGCATTGGATTATTTGGCTTATGCAGTTTTATCAAACCGTATATCCGTGACACCAAGGCACCTGAGACTTTAAGTGAATTAGCTAGATGTTCAGAGATGTAACCTGCCGCATACCAGGATTTTGCCAAATAATTATTTTTGGCGGACTGCGAGGGCACTAGTGAAGTGTTGATTTGTTTATACGTTGTACGATCGTCCAACAACGTTTGCATCTTAGTATTGTAGTCAACACTATTCATGATAACGGTTTTATTGGTTTTGTCAGCTAAAATAATTTTAATTTGAGGATTGTCTTTGATGAACCAAAAAGTGTGAATGATGTCACTTTTCAGGGAGCGCATGTAAAAACATTCCTTAAAACGCCTGTTGGAACTAACATTGATATTTTCATGGCCTGAAACTCTCTTCGCCAAATAGATGTAATTTCTAATGACATGACAAACTTTACCTCTGATGATGTCAATAAACGGAGGATGAAATCTTAGCGTATTTTCGATGTTAGCAATGATGCGATCTAAAGGCACAGGTCGAAAAATAGATTTTTCACTCGGAAATTTGAAAAACGGAATGTAAAATTTAGGCCCAAGACATAGAACCCTCATTGCAAAATCCGGTATTTGAGTATCAGACAGATTCTCCACCCACGCGTCCTTTTTGTTGAAGAAAGGCTGGAAAGTTTGATGATACTTTTTTAAAGAATTACCTTTTAATACATTAAATTTCTTAGCAAGATTTTTATTGACTCTTCTCCACAGCTTTTGGTTTCTGAGAGTTAAATTATGTAGGAAATCAACAATAACAACCTCGGGCAGTGTTGTTTTTAGAAAATAAATAATTTGATTAAGATGCCTTGATATGTTACTAATCAAAGCATGGACATCGTCTATACACAGTTGTAAAAAATCATGCTTGAATTTTTCTACCAACATGCGCGCCTTGTTTTTTCCTCTTAAAACTGAGCTATCAATGTCATTGCTAATACAAGTTTTTTTCTACAATTGTACTAAAAATCAGCAATTAAAGATTTCCAACTAAACTAAGGTAAATTCAGTTTTAGAGTTGAAATTCAGGGAACGTAAACTTAAGATAAAGATTATCAAAAGTGTTAATTGGAATGTCTAAGTATGCTTTTCCTTTGTATTACGCCGATAGTCTTTACATCTCTGCTAGCAAGTGATGTTCCCCTAGAACTTCTCGCTGCCTCTCCAAGATTGGGTTCGTTAAATTGCAATCCTCACCCTTAAAAGGATGTGAATCTCGCTCAGAAATATACCAACGCACTGAAAGGCTCTAACGCTGGAGCGTATAGTGACAAGAGTGTTAGTTAGTTAGTTATTATAATTTTGAGACATTCAGCGACTCAGGCTATTAACGTCTCACCGCGAAACGCGCCTTGTGGATGTTTATAAGACATACTTACGATCGGTGGCAAGGCGTAAATGATCGATTATCGATATTTCCTGATTTGAAGCTGTGCTGAAGAATCGATTCTTAAGATGTTCGTTGCGAATACCCTGCCTATCGATCATGTTGCGTAGATTATAATGGCATATCAATCGATGTATCGTGAGGCACGCTACGCCGGCCACTGCTCAAGATCATGAACGAAAGGAAGGAGCTGTTTACTGCCATGCTAAGGAAGAACGCCGTAAGAGCCTTCAAACGTTGCCAAGTTCCCTCCAATAAAATACTAATTTACTAGGAAAATTGCAAATATTATTCTCCAAAATTTTCAGACATTTTTCTACGCAATTCAGTCTAAAATATCTGAAAATTTCGAGGGAAAATATGCATGAATGTTGGCCAAAATACATATTTTATCGAGGGAAAATTGGCAACTCTCGAATGTTCATACGGCGTTCTTCCTTAGCACGGCAGTTTACTTGATATTCTAGTTTAAATGCTTTGAAAAGGAAAAGGTCGCGATTTGGCGCCATTAGTTACGACCTCAGTGTCTTCTCATGGATGGCACCTCTTTGCCTACTTCTGGTTAGAAGTGGACGTGTTTATGCTAAAAGGAACTATGTATATAGGGATCACGTGCGACATAGTTCATTTTAGCGTAAAGTACGTCCATTTCATTTTCGCGCACGTTGAGGTTGAATGCACGTGTTTCTGTGCGCAGCGTCTGATTAGCTGAACGCATCCCTGTTGTCAGTCGAACGGCGTGAAAGAGCATTCCTGTCTCTTTCGTGGAAGAAAATTCCATGCTGACGGGAACGTTCATTCCTTCGCGCTGTATTCAAAGGTGCTGCCACCTAGAGTCCCTTTCTATTGAGAGTTAAGACGTCAGGAATCCATTTCTGACCGGCTCCTATATTTTAGGCCAACGGTGTCACAAACGGAAAAAAGATTACTTTCTCACCAATTTGGAGGAATATGAACTGGCATAAACCGGCGAATCAGGAAAAAACGGAATGAAAGATAGGGAGGATGAAAGGAATTCGGGAATGGGTTGATCAAAGACTACTTAAAACGTTGCAAACGGTGAAATTTTTTTGAGTAGGAGGTGACATCAGAGCAGAGACAAGAGACCCTCTACTCGTATCTCGGCTATTGTGGAAGCTTTTACTTTCGGAACTTCAGCATTCTACTGTTGTTACCTACATGGTTGGTGTTTAACAACCTGTTAGCAGTTTCGTTTTGCAAACAAGTCGAAAATGGCCGAAGTTTGCGAAACTTGTTTGGCTCATGACGTCACCCGAAGCTCATCATCGACCATGTAGGTAGGTCAACACCCGAAATTAGGGTGGTGACTGGTGCTCCCTAATAATTGTCCATAAGGAACTGTTGAATCCCCGAAAGTAAAATCTTCCACCTGTCGCTAGGAGGCCAGTGGAGGGTCTCTTGTCTCTGCATCAGAGCTAGGAATGTCCTCGATTTTTCATGAAAGAAACTTAACTGCCTCTCAGTTCACAGTTTTTCAAGGAACTAACATAATAGGAAGTGCGTAAGACGTTTTGAGAGCGCTATTCACGGGAAAATCCATTCGCGTTTAAAACAAGGAGCGGCTGGGAAAAGCTTTTGGAAAAAGCCATAATTCAAAAACTTAGAGACAGCGGTTTCATTCAGGAATCCTTACATGTCTATAGATAGCACCCATATATCTAATGATATTATAAAATGGCAAGTATGAAAATGGACAAAGTTAAAGAGCTTACATAAATGATAAATAGGCTGGAGGCTTAAACACAAGTAGAAACGAGTGGGAAAGCTTTAATATATTCGTGTTAGAGAAGCGCTCAGCTGTTTTTTTTCCGCAGGTCCGTTTTTAAGTTCCCCGAAGAAGATGAGCACGCTTGAGATGAAAGAACTCGCTCACCAAAATTTCAACTATCAATTTTTTGTGCTATCACTATCAATGTTTAGCCATCAGAAGCAATGAATAAAGGTATCACAGATTAATCTACTCTAAATGGATTGCATTTTGCAAAAAGGAACCACGAACATTGCAATGTTGCTAAGACTGTGCAACTTCTTTGGTCTTGGGAAAAAAACCTGATTATCCATTGACAGTTTCTATTTTACTCGCTGGAAACTGTGAATCTAAGACAAAAATTACCATGTAAATTTCGTATTTTTTCATGATTTCAGTTATTTTTCTGTTAAGGATGAATTTGCACAATCTCAGCATCATTGCAATGCTTTTGGTTCCTTTTTGCTAATGCAATCCAAATATGTTAGGCCCCTCCATACCCTCTCGTATAATAATAATTACTGGAAAATAACGAAGGAGGCAGCACTTCTGTAACGCGTACATGCAAAAAACGTCTGTGGCACCCGAGACCCTTGTCAGATGAGTTGGAACATTCTTTACTCCTCCGGGTGACAAAACGTACCCCGGGAGCATCTTAACGAGTCGTCTATTCAAGATCCCCCGGGATAATGTGACGTGCATTCCGTATTCCGAACGCGGACACAAATGAGGATGTTAATTGGTGCCTCATTCCCCGAATGCCCAAACGAAGAGACGAGAATCCAGCGATCGAAACAATACCCATACAATTGTCATTATGACTTGCCTTCGACGTTTTCACCTCGGGAGTCAAAACTCCGCAAAAGTCGTCGATGTGAATCCGCGTCACGCACGCCTGCTTTCTCCGGCCGCTTTTCTCGCGGGCGAGAACGTGGAGTGACCTAGTTTCTGCCCAAAAGTTGAGCTAGAAATTTGGAGTATGGACCAAGCCGATACGCCCCCTGGCTGGTACGCAGCCCAGCCCCTCAATCCCCCATGGACCGGCCTGCCCTCTTGAGTTAATCTAAGAAAAGTTGAAGCCATGAAGTTTTTAGACAGTGAGTTCGTAATTTTAAAATTAACTGATTTCTTATTGCAAAATGTAGTTAAAATATACGCACTTGCACACGTACAGAAAACCTCAGACTATCCGAACCACATGACCGGATTTACCTACTTGCCGCCCATGGGCCGCCTGTATTTTGGCGCCCTCTTCTCATTCATTTTGGAACATCAATAAAAACCATCAAGTGAACGTGCCGGAGGGAGAAGGGTGCATAAGACGCGTTCACTCATATTGGACACATTTTTTGCGTAAGCCCTGTCAACACTACTAGCAAAAGTTCACGGATTTTCGGCCGAAAGTTCAGTTCCGTAAACCTATCTCTGTGGGGACAAGGCCTCTCATTTGTGAGAAATGAACTGAAAAATTAAGAAAGAACAAATCTAAATGTGGTTTAATAATTTTAACTTCCGCCGCCTTGCCGCGCTGACCACACTGTGTTTGGCGCAATGCGTGAAGTATTCATGCAGTCTCGTAGGCGCTAATATGTGTTACATGCCGACCGCCGCATCCTTTTCATCTCAAGTCCTCGTCACCATTTCTCTTTGCGCCGCGCCACTCCAGGCCAAATTACGTGTTTGGTTTCTCTCTTAACTCAACTAATTAAAGGTGCGCAGTCTTTTGCATCACCGAAATACGACAAAATTAGAAATTAATGAACTCTCAGGGAATGAGAGATTTTGTCACCTTTTCTTGTTTGTGATTTTTTTCTGAATCCGTTTTTTTTTCGTACCTGCATTTAAAAAAAAGACTGAAGATAAAGTTGCTTACAGGAAAGCTCAGTCTAAAGTTAGGAGCCTCATAACACGGAAGAAGAATGAAGCTTGGGAAAGCAACTGTTCTAGAATTAACACCTACCTAGGGGGGAGAAAAAGTGCTGAGAGCTGGAAGTTAATTAAAGGTTTACGTAGAGACATGAAGCGCGACATCGTTTCTCCGATATCACTTAAAAAACTGGAGGATCATTTTAAAGATCTTTTGACGGAAAGGCGCCCAGAGTTTCGAGACAACAGCACGGACAACGGAAGAATGAACAACTTGGAGATCCACACTTGTGACATAATTAAAGCGGTTAAAGAGCTAATTAATGACAAAGCACCGGGTCCTGGTGGGATTCCTGTCGAGTTGGTCAAGTACGGGACTGCCAAGCTCTTTGAGTGCCTCAGAAAACTGATGCAACAATGCATCAGGGGTGACGAGGTACCAAGGGAGTGGAAGGAGTCTTGGATCAAGGCCATCTACAAAAAGAAGGGAAGGAAGGACGACTGTAACAACTACCGGGGGCTCTCAGTGACCGGGACAATAAGCAAAGTGTACGGGAAGATACTGAAAGCGAAGATCGAGGACGAATGGCAGGATCACGAAGCAGAGGAGCAGGCTGGTTTTAGAGCTGGCAGGTCTACGATAGATCACCTCTTTGTTATTGTCCAGGTCATTGAGAAGAAAATGGCCGTAGCTCAGGAACTGCATTTAATTTTTGTGGATCTCCAGAAGGCGTATGACAGCGTGCCGTTGGTGAAACTTTGGGAGGCCTTGGAAAAATCGAATTTTAACGGGGGGTTGATTGACGCTGTTAAGCGATTTTATAAAGGGAGTTTTACCAAAGTTAAGTGCCATGGGGGGTTGTCAGCGGGATTTTATGTGACTAAGGGTTTAAAACAGGGATGTTGTTTGTCGCCAACATTATTTAAAATTTATCTCGAGTGCGTGCTAAAAGAATGGAAAAAGAAATGCTCTGGTATGGGTGTCCCCTTGGGTGATCTCGAAACTCTGTTTACTCTGTGCTTTGCTGATGACCAGGTGGTGGTTGCTCAAGATCAAGATGACGCGGAATACATGATGCGCAAGCTAGTAGAAGAGTATCGGAAGTGGGGTCTGGAAGTCAGCATATCCAAATCTGAGAAGATGACTTTTGGCGGTGATCAGCAAAGCATTGAGTTGGAGGATGGGCAGCAGATCAAAGGCTGCGAGCACTTTAAGTACTTGGGAGTGCGGTTGACCCAGGATGGAAGGACGGATCAAGCTATCAGGGAAAGGAACACCTTAGCAAGGAAGGCTATAGCGATGTTAAATGGAATCCTCTGGGATCAGCGGATTTCCAAAGATAACAAGAGGAGGATATACAACGCTGTAGTCAAAAGTATATTAACATACGGATGTGAAGTTTGGCAGCTGAAGAAACGGACACAGGATATGCTAAGAGCAACGGAGATGGATTTCTGGAGAAGGTCAGCAGGAATTTCTAGGAGAGATCGGGTCCGTAATGATAGAGTGCGTCAGATAATGGAAGTCGAAAATGACATCGTGTTCGACGTCATGACCAAACAACTTGTTTGGTATGGTCATGTCAATAGGATGACGGAAGAGAGGCTGCCAAAAAAGATGCTTGATTGGGTTCCTCCTGGGAGGAGACGTAGGGGACGCCCAGTGAGAGGTTGGCGACAGGGGGTGTTAAATGAGATAAGAGATTGTCAACTCCCTGATGACCTGTGGGAAGACCGAGCTTTGTGGCGATTAGGCGTCGCACAGCGCCAAAGAGCGCTATAAAAGCGACTCATACATATATATATATTTAAAAAAATTGCAAAATTTGCCGCCCCCTAATTTTGCCGCCATGGGCCGCGGCCCATGTGGCCACCTGTTTAATCCGGCCCTGCCGAACCAATGCTGTGTTCGGCCATTTTGGAGGACTGAAAATTCGGATAATCCGGAGTCAGTTACTGATTCTCGTAAAATGAATGAAAAGTCGTTGAAATTGATGTAAAATTACTTTAAATTTATACTTTAGTATACAAAACTAGTGTGCAAATATGTAGTATACCTGTACAAAAATAGCAAGGTGGTAAAATAATGCTGGGTCCACACTATTTTGCAGGGGAAACAAGGCCAAAAAGTTCGAAAATTACAAGTTAAAACAAACATTTTGAAATCTAATGAGTATCAATACACAACTGATGGGAGAGTGTTCAGATCAGGCAGCTTGCATTGTACTGACACTCATTTGAGCTCAAAATTATTGGCTCTACTTGTAATTTTTGAACTTTTTGGCCTTGTTTTCCCGCAAAATAGTGCGGACTCAGCACTGTTTAACCACCTTGTTACTTACATTTCGGGCCACGTTTTTTAGTGTTTTTCTTTTTTTGCTTGTACCAAAGTTTCTTGGTATTTCTCTATCTAAAATACCGCGTGAATTTCCTCTGCGCACGGTCAGTCGATCAGCCGCCAGTTTTTTGCCTACTGTTCTGAGTGAAAGTGATGAATTCCGACAAAAAAGTTCGGACAATCCAATCTCGAATAATCCGAGGTTTTCTATACTTTACAGCGAATGCCGCATTTACTAAATCTACTTCTACCCACAACACACAGTGGATCGAGTCAATCAGAGTGGTCGGACTTATACAATCTTTAACTAAAACTGCAAATTTTGATGTTTATTCCGTCAGATTTTAAATTTTAAGGGGTGAAAATTTCACGAAAAAACCAATGGAACCATTTGTTTCCAAATTTGTGCGACCTCCTCTATTGACTCGATCCACTAGGTGTCGATGTATATTCGCCCAAAAATCGACTAATCGATTATCGCTTTGGGTTTAATTTAACAATTTTAAGAGGTACTTCTAAAAGGAAATTTTAAGAGGAAACCAATGAAACTCAGAACCTCAAAATTGTGTATGAACGGAGTTTTAAGCGTTTGAAGTTTCCGAATTTCGTCCGACGTCTCCCTTTGACACAGTGGATCAAGTCAATCAGAGAGGTCGGACATACAATTTTTAACTAAAACTGCAAATTTTGATGTTTATTCGGTCAGATTTTCAATTTTAAAGGGTGTTACTGAAGGAAATATCACGAGGAAACCAATGCAACCACTTTCAGAATCTCAAAGCTTTGTGTAATCGGAGTTATAAGCTTTTAAAGTTTCCAAATTCTGTCCGACCTCTCCCATTGACTCGATCCACTGTGCGTAGCCGAGCCCAGCACATGCGCCGGGGCTGAGGTGCTCAGGCGGCATGCGGCAGTCAAAATCCAGGAGCAAGGATTTGATGACTCAATCGTCCAGCCGCGACCGCGGTCCAAGGGGCATCACACGAGCAACACGGGCGCTGGATCCGTGAAACCTTGCCGGATCGCACCCCGATCCCCTCGGAAAACCTTTTTTTGGAGCCAGATTTAGCAACGGTGGGCGATTGTGGTTCACCACCACTGCGCCGCAGGGCTCTTTAAATTAAAATCTGATTGCGCCCGCATCACGCCGGGCCCTTGTTGCCAAATGGGCTCGTGAATCGTGAAAGCTCGGGTTCCTGGCTGTAAGTTTCGGGTCTGCCGCGGAGAGGGTCGTATTTTTCGGAGCGTAGATCAGCACTGAAAAAAAATCCCGGTGTATTTACTAAGAAAAGGGTAAAATTACCAAGAATTCAGGGCTCTATTTGATCCCAGTTTTTTCTTGGTAAAATTACCATTTATGGAATTGGTAATTTTACCGAGAAATCTCGGTAAAATTATTGAACTTTTTCGGTAATTTTACTGGACCTTGGTAAAAAAGCCAATATTTTTTATCGACTGTGGTAGAATTACCGAGATAAAATGGCAAAGTTACCGGGAATTGATTACCAATAAAAGTGGTATTCTTACCTGAAAAAAAAAACAGTGAAAATACCTGTTTTAGGTAAGCTTACCAGTCTGTCTTGGTAAAATTACCAATAATTGGTAAAAAAAAAGTGAGACGGTAAAGGTACCAACGGACCTTGGTAAAAACGCCGAGATTTTTTTTCAGTGAGGGAGATGCCGAGCAGCAGTAGGATCTAGAGTCCCTTTATACTGAGAGTCAAGACAATGTGAATCCATTTCTGATTGGTTCCCGTATTTTAGGCCTCCACAGTGTCACAAACGGGAATAAAGATAACATTTTCACCGATTGCAAGGATTATAATGTTTAATGGACCGGGGAATAACAGGTTCGACAAGGAACAAACGGAATGAGAGAAGGAACGGAGAAAGGAATAAGAGAATGAGCCGATCAAAGATTACGAACAACTGCCAATTTGTGTAACCTTTATTCCCGTTTGTGACTCCATGATCGGGGTTGTCTTGACTCTCAGTATAAAGGGACTCTAGTAGGATCTACATTATCCTGGTGTTCCTTTACAGTACTGAGAGGTCTCTCACGCAAAATGGGCTTCTTGCAAACTTCAGCTGCAGCAAGAAGAAGAGTCGTTGCTAACAGAAAATGCCACAAAAATCGCGATGCGCGCATCGGGAGAGTCTGAAACAAAGTCTTAACTTCACCATCTGCATAAGAAATATGCGTTTTTTAAGCTTCCTTTAAAAATGATACTACGGCACAGGTGAACATTTTATATGAGATCGCAATTCTGTCGTCAGGAGACTTAAGCACTCACTCACCAATTTTAACAAAGAAATTCAACATAGTAAAGGCGTGGTTTTTTTAAAGAGAAAATATCGTATTCGAGCACAGTTTCGATATCAGTATCGAATGCGATGTTTTCTCTCTAAAAAAACCACGCCTTTATTACGTTGAATTTCTTGTTAAAATTGGTGAGTGCTTTAGTCTCCTGACAACAGAATTGCGATCTGAAAATTTAAGAAAAATGACGAGTAGCCGAAAAAATGGAACCAATTGATGCGATATATCGCATGCCGTTCTGACACAAAATACGGCGTCCATCGAATCACCTTAAACTCAACGAGGATCATATGCGTATGCAAAGCACTGAACAGAGCGGAAAGCGGTGGGAGCGACCAATCGACCATCCTCTGCGACAAACATTTATCCATTCGGCAAACAGTGGCGTGGCGTGATTTACGATAAATCGATTGATCTGCCATTGAAACCTATGGTAAGGGATCGATGAACAGGGTGTTTGCAACGAACACCTGAATAATCGATTATTTACCTTAGCTTTAAACGGGAAAAAATCGATAATCGGTCATTCACGCCTCGCCACTGGTGACAAACGAGTAGGATTACGTTTTTGGAGACGCCTTTGGGACGATCCTCGGATTAAAATTTGATAACGGTCTCACCAACTGTGTATCCACTGTGAGTCAGAAACCGCATGCATACAGAGGGTTTCCATCGGACTTACGTGGTTCTGCGTGACGACGCAAGCCTTTCTCTAAATAGCACCTGTCACAAGCGTGTCTTCGACTTCCTATTTCGTCGGTTGCTGATGACTTTCAACCGGGCATCCTGAAATTTGCGAGATGTATTCGTGCTAATCAGCTATGCTAAGGAAAAACGTCTCATGAATTTCAGGACATTGCCAAATTTCCGTTGATGAAGTACGAATTTCCTGGAGAATTTGTGAGTTCTTCTCCTTTATTTTTTCGGAGAATTTCATTCGCAGTTCAATCTAATGTTTCTGAGACTTTGGCGAAATACGTATTCATACTTTTTCTTAAAAATGAACGTGTAATTCGAGGCAACTTGACCAAGTTCGGACGCTCATACTGCGTTTTATCTTTATCTCAGTCGTGCAGGAATGGGGCTTAGAACTCGAAATATTTCGATGGCGCCGGACGCCGGAACGGTACGCATAATTTTAACGACTGGACGTATACCTTTGCCAGGAAATCAGAAACTGATGATTTACTTTTGAGGAGTGAAAAATCAATAATAAGATGGCTAGGTTTCTAAATTTACTGGAATGGCTTATTAATTATTTCCAGGCTCTGACTGACCATAAGGCCAATCTGCCATTGGCAGATACACCCTCTTGATGTGCCGAAAACGCGCCCCTCTGACAGATAGCAAAATAAGAAGAGAAAAACAATAACGACCGAGAATATATGCGAAAAATTTCTAAAACGAACGAAAAAAGAGAGAGTAAGGAGTAAAGAGAGGTTCTTTTACGTATGATAGTGGTGAACAGAGGTCCAAGAACTTCTTTCTGAAGCGCAAACACTATTTTCTGTGAAATTTTCACCTCTTTGTTGACATACAGGTGCCTTATTATGCCCCTCCTTCATTCGCTATGTGTAATACTAGAGGCGTTGGACGGTTCGATTTTTAGACATACGCATCCTTTATAGACCTCTCGAGAGACCCTCAAACATATTTCTTCCTTTTCAAAATGACTATTGATATGGACATACCATAGCGTATCTCGGGCAAACTTAACCTTATTTATCTCGAAATTCAAAAATAAGAGACATCTAACGTGTAAACGCGATACAACTATTCGCGCAAGATGGATGTCTACATTTCATATGAAAAATGTAAGACGCGATGGCTCGAGTCGTGAACTGGCAATGCTCTGCACTATGCTACTAGTTTGAAGAATCATTACGAGTAAGACAAACGCAAACAAACACAATGTGGAAATAAAGCGAGGGAAAGGATGCACGTTAACGACGGCGCAGAGATACAACTATTCGCACTTGATGGACGTCCATGCTGCATCTCAAAAATTGAAGGCGCGATGACGCGAAGCGTGAGTTCTCAATGCTCTGCTATATGCTGTCAATGAGGTGTCGCTCAGATTCGGGAGAAAAGTTTAAAACGAGGCCTGAACACATCTCTCCTACCTTCGGCTGTGTTACTCACGAAATGTTTGAAGCACCATCACGAATAAGACAAACAGAAACAAACACAATATGGAAATAGAGGGAGGGAAAGGATGCGCATTTACGACGGCGCAGAGATACAACTATTCGTACTTGATGGACGTCCATGCTGCATCTGAAAAATTGAAGGCGCGATGACGCGAAGCGTGAGTTCTCAATGCTCTGCTGTACTTTTATATGCTGTCAATGAGGTGTTCCGGAAGAAAAGTTAAATAAAGAGGTCCGAATACGTCTTTCCTGTCTTCGGCTGTGTTGATACTCGTTATCTTTCTTCTTTTTTCAGTTTCTTGTCTGATTCTTCATCAGGATAGATTTGCAGACCCACGTCTTAAGCTCGTGTAAACCACAGCTCTGGCTCGGTTCTTTTAGAAATAACGGTGCTTGGATGCGTCTTGTGGCTTTAATTTTTTGTGTTTTCTTAATGTCAGAAGTCTATCGGTTACTTCAATACGTTCAATTTTGCAATTTTTACTCTGTACAATTCATAAACTTTGAGTCTGAAAATAGTGTAAACTTGTACTGATTTGCCAAAATTTTCTGAACCCCTCTCCACGTAGGGTAGATGCCCTACCGGGAAATATTACATTATGCCCCTTTAACCAGCCAAGGGTCTACGCCCTCAGATGCGAGCCAGTCCGATCCTGATTATTTCTATTTATTTTCTTGGGATGACGTCATTCATATCCTCTTAGCACACGTTCAGAATTATTTCTGCCCATTTTGAAAGTAACTCTGACCTTCAGGTTAACCCAAAGATTTGACCGATTTGACACAGGGAAAACTAACGCAAAAAAATCAGCCAACAGCTTGTATTACTTCGTGTTTTACTCTCTACATCAACAATTTTGGTTACTTTTTCTTACTGTGTGGAGAGGTCATAAAAATTAACACGATTCCAAAAAGAAAAAAGACCGTCCATCTGGCATCTGCGTCGGTTTTATTTATGGGCACCATTCTGTCGTCAGATCTAGAGCCCAAGTGTGTATCAATAGAGCAATTTTCCGTGCGTTAGCGCTGAGTCGCCGCTGCCGTCAACGTCCAACGCCGCACGTCAGGATTTTAAGACCTAAGAGGATTAGTGTCCGCATCTCTTAAACGCTTGAAAAATGGTCTTGAACGATCTGATCTACTTGAAAATAGATAGCCTCCATTTCTTACGCTTAAAGGGCCGTTGGCCCCTAAAACTAGGGGCCTAGGGGCTCGTCACCTTTTTACCTAATAGACAACTGCCGACAGCCATGACACTGTGTTCTATCAAGTCATTTATAAGGGCGGTAGAAAAATAATGCTACATAGTGAGAAAATTAAGAGACATTTTGTGCTGCAAAGTAACCTAAACGTGTGGTTAAAAAGTTGTTGGTTGGTTTTTTTTTGGAGTACAATGGCATTGTTGAGCTCGTCAAGTCCGGTCGTCGCTAGAGTACCTGTATAGCGAGAGTACGGACAGATCGCTTTATGGAGGGCTTAGGGCCCAAAAGTGCAGCCACCCTTCTAACCAACTTCTAACGCACAAAATTTCACTGCCAGTCTGCAATCTTCCAATTCTAACCAATAAGATGTCTAAGAATGTACATAAATGAGCGTTCTTCCGCAAAAATGAGTAAAGTTATGCAAAAACTAAGTCAAATGCGTGCTTTATAAATGATGGTTCGTAACAATGGTATTAGTAAAGTGCTCTGGATAATTGAAATTCATAGGTTGACTGCATTTCTGGACCCTAACTTTATTCACGGAGGCATCGGTGAAGGCCTGATGGATTTTCGGAGTTTCACAACTGTCGATACTCTCGCTATACAGGTACTCAAGTCGTCGCCGCTGACGTCAATTTTAGCATGAATACGTCCAAATAAGACTCATTAAAGAATGGACCTGTTCCCTTTTGAAAACAACTGATTCATTTGAGTTTCGACCAAGTTGATCTTCCCCACATGTCTCTGGTCCCATCTAACAGAAATAAGTCCAATTGGACCCTGATCAGACCCTTATTTACCCCCCAAAATGGGTGAGTTAAATTTCGAACCATGAAAGGGTCCTAATGGGATTGTTTGGATAGAGGCTGCGTGGTCTTCAAGTTATATTGTCTCTGTTGCCAGCAATAAAAGTCCAGGATGGGGGAGGCGGCGGGCGAAAATTGCCTAACGGTATTCTCTATCCTAATCTCATAAGTGCGCTTGCAAATTCACACTCTACACCGAGTGCTCCTGGTTGCATACCCACTTGACCGCAATTCGAGCTGCGTAGGCACTCCTCCGAGGAATGCAGCGCTAAATCGCCACGCTAGGGAAATTGCCGCACAAACATTTGAACGTTGCCAAATTTCCTTCGAAAACGTAGTGATTCCGTGGAAAATTTTGCGATTCGTTCAATTAATTTTCAAGAGATTTCTACCACCGTCGATATTGCACGAAAATCTAGAGAGAAAAATGTACACCGAACTGTTTTGTCTCTCACGACGAATCACTGTTGGTCGGCGAGCTTTAGGCTTTCATCAGTGGCTTTTAGCGTGCTTTGCGATGTATCGATTAATCTGCCATTTAAACCTATGGAGAAGGATCGATGGACAGGGAGTTCGCAACGAACACTTTAATAATCGATACTTAGCTTCAAATTGGAAAATATCGATAATTGATCTTTAACGTCTCGCCGCTGGCTTTCATGGTAGCCCTTCCGCTTCTAGTTTAGCCCACCTGGGGGTAAAATAAAGAAGATGGCGACAGAGTCGTGGACATGGTAGTTTTCGTAAATCCAACTTGTAAATGGAATTCTGATCAATCTTTGATGGATAGATTTGCCCAAAAATACCCTTTTAGTGTGATTATCATTCATTTCTCACCCTATAATAAGCCACTTGATCGGGTTTGGTCACATTAGGTCACAAGAGGGTGGCGTGTTTTGCGATGTATCGATTGATCTCCCATTCAAACCAATGAAAATGATCTATTAAAAGAGAGTGTTAATAATTGCCTTAACAACTCACCTTACAACACCTTAAAAATCGATTCTTTACCATAGCTTCAAAGCGGGAAATATCGATAATCGATCATTCACCCCTCGCTATTGCAAGAGTCCCATGTAAAGCCTGAAACCAGAGGCAAGAGACCCTCCACTGGCCTCTTGGCGACAGGTGAAAACCTTCACTCTCGGAATTCAACACTTTCTTATACGGACAATTTTAAAGGAGCAATAGTCATCACCCTTTATTCGGCTTTGACTTACCTTCTAAGTGGATGATGAGCTTCGGGTGACGTAATGAGCCAAACAAGTTT
This sequence comes from Bemisia tabaci, assembly GCF_001854935.1. Taxonomy (NCBI): domain Eukaryota; kingdom Metazoa; phylum Arthropoda; class Insecta; order Hemiptera; family Aleyrodidae; genus Bemisia; species Bemisia tabaci. The sequence goes on along the minus strand of NW_017547330.1, from coordinate 573,782 downwards.
GTCAAGCTTCGGTCTGTATGCGAAACGAAATCCCCCAACATGTTGAGTTCAACTTCCCCTTAGTTGGCAAAACAACACTTGAATGTTGGAGTCTCGAATGTGAAAGAATCCACCATTGCCAAAATAGCAATGGAGGGTATCGTCTTAGTCTAAAACTGATGAACCAATCAGAGAGCGGCACAGAGATGCGGACTCTAAAAATCCGGCAATGTTTGAACGCACATACGGCGTTCTTCCTGAGTACGGCAGTAAACCAGCGGAGCCATCATCATCACCATCACCGCGGGAAGTGTGCGCGCGGTGCATGCGCGTCGGTTCCTGATTGCCTGTTTATTTAGTAACGCTCAGCTCCGCCAGAGGGCGGAAAGCTCCCCGCGGGAGGAGGGGGGGGGGCTGACGCGGCTGCCCGGCGTAATAAAGCTATTATTCGATGCTTGCTTGCTTGCGCGGTGCAGCTAAAAAATTAGATTCCCGGGCGGGACGCAGGACAGGGAGAGTATATTTATAATTATACCGAAAGGAGCATAAAAATGCGTGAGGCGCTCGCCACTTAAAACGCATCATTTTCTGATGTGTGATACACGCTGCGTTGCCGATTTTACGGGGGACACCACCTCCCTCGCCCGGTTTTCCCGCCAAAAGTGATAACAGCGCTCGAGAGCGCGTTTATGCCTTAACAACCGGCCGACACTCATTAAGCCTCAGGTGAAGAATCTAAAAGATCCTTCGGCGATGGTGCTCGATTTACAAGGAAACTCGCAGTTCGTTCGGTCAATTTACCCCACAGAGGAAAAACAACGTAAGATCATATGAATATAGCAGTATTCCTTTTAATAAAATACACGTTCCTTGAAAAACTTTTAAATTCCATCCTCTGAATCTTCCGAAACATTTTATACGTGTTTAGATCCATTGGATCTGAAATTTTCGAGGTGGAATATTCACAATTCTCCTCGAAATTACAAATTTTATCAGCGGGGATTTGACAACATCCATGTGCTCATATGGCATTTTTTCCGAGATACAATTATCATGCACGACTCGACTGTAGCTTTGTTTGCACTCTGCCTGCTCGTAGGCAAATTTCCTACACCGTTTTATGCCGGTTATGGTGAAATTCTTGTATTTTCAGATCGCTTTGGCAGCGAGGGGTTTCACGCTCGTCGTTCGTATCCGTGGTCCGTAGCGTAAAAGTTCTTAGCATTGAGCTTAGGGTCAAGTCAGTGTTATAAAGCTTACGGTTTTAATTGATGCATCTTGGGAACCTTCCCCTCCTTCTTAATCCATCCGAATTTCTCTCCCTTTTCCGTGGGTAAAATGGGTAATGGATATGGCTTCAGCATGCGGGAGGAACGCGATCTTCGGTGAACCAGTTTCATCGGCAAAGAAATTATTTCAGTCGAGGAAAATTATGATACCTACTCGATTATTCAATGATTGTTATGTGGTTAAACGTTAATGAATGGTAGTGATCATTGTCTTCACCAAGACCAATCCACACAGGTCAGTCATTTCCGGGGACGAGTTTTGGTACTCTACTGCGCACTGACGTAGTATTGAGTGCCTGCAATGTATTTCTTATGAGAGCACCCATTGTGACGTAGCATTGAGTGCTGCGAGTTATGGCCGGGTGGGGGAGTGGATTTCAAAAAAGCTGCGCAATGACTGACCTGTGTGGATTGGTCTTGGTCTTCACGAAAAAAAGTCAGGTAGCATTCACCATACTCTGCTTAAAAAACGGCACAACCAGACAGTATGGTAACTTACATCAAAATAATTATTGTCACAACAAGGAAAAATCTTGTTACTTTCACGATAATTTTGATGAAAGTTACCAAACTCCCTGATTGTGCTGTTTATTAACCAGAATATGGTAAACGCTGTCTAATTTTTCCCCTGTTTAAAAGCGCTCAATGGTGAGGCAAGGGGAAAAAATGCCCCCATTTGCCTCATTTACCCCATGTCATCTCTGTCTGTAGCTTTGTCTATCAATTTCAATAATCAGCCCGCTGCTGGGTTGCCGTTAGTTAGTCTACCTATCTCCTTTGTCCATTGCAACCACCCGCTTCAACCATTATAGGATCTCTCCGTATCCCTTTTGTCTTCTTTGTCTATAGCTTTGTCTATCAATTTCTATAATCAGCCCGCGGAGGGTCTCCTTTATCTATCGCTTTGTCTATGAATTTCAATCCGCTGTAGTCCGCCCATTTAAGGTGATTCGATGGACACCATATTTTGTGTCAGAATGGCATGCGATATATCGCATCAATTGGTTCTATTTTTTCAGCTACTCGTCATTTTTCTCCAATTTAGAGACCGCAATTCTGTTGTCAGGAGACTAAAGCACTCACTCACTAATTTTAACAAAGAAATTCAACGTGATAAAGGCGTGGTTTTTTTAGAGAGAATATATCGCATTCGAGTACAGTTTCGATATCAGTATCGAATGCGATGTTTTCTCTCTAAAAAAAACCACGCCTTTATTACGCTGAATTTCTTTGTTAAAATTGGTGAGTGAGTGCTTTAGTCTCCTGATAACAGAATTGCGATCTCAAAATTGGAGAAAAATGACGAGTAGCTGAAAAAATGGAACCATTAGATGCGATATATCGCATGCCGTTCTGACACAAAATATGGCGTCCATCGAATCACCTTAAGCTTTATTTTTAGGCCTACAAACCAGCGATAATATGCTGAAAAGGGCATGAAGGCGTATAGGATCCGTTTTTTTGCAAAAAAACAAATATATTACCAGTCAAAATTTGTCTGTTTTCAATATTTTATCATTTCAGCGATCAATTAAGAGTCCATCGAATCACCTTATTCCTGGAACACCCTATACACCACAAGGGCTCTCCCCGGGAGATTCCAGGGGGTCACGGAGTCGCGTCCGTTATCGCGGGGACAAGCGACGGAATCGGTTTACGAGTCCATTACGCCCGGCTGCGAAGTATAAAGTGCGAGCTGCAATCCGACGATGCACTCGCGATTGCATATCGGCGGCGTTATCGCGATCGCGCGAGGAATTCACTTACGCGACGCGGAGCGTAATTGAAATGTGCGCGAGGCGCGGATTCCGGCGGAAGGGACAGGGCTCGGCGCCGCCCCCGCCCGCCAGGAAAGGTGCATGAACCGCCCGACGACGTTCGACGCCCGACGCCCGCTTCGCCGACCGGAGCCGCCGTGGAGACGCACGTGGCCCGATGGACAATACTGCGCACATGTGGGCTCCATGTTGCCGCCGCAACGTGCGTTGCGGGATTGCGGATCGATTGTGTCAAGTACCTCAGAGTCGAATGGATCACTAAACCATGAACGAATTTTGACTTGCAAATATAGTTTTCTGAAGGAAAAAGACGCGTAGAACACGATGCGCACATTAAAAACGCGAACAAGTAACTCAATGACCAAGAAATGCGCAGTTCAAATCGCTCAACTTATACGCAAATTTAAAACGGCCCGGTTTCGCGCCGCGCCGAATGATGTCATCCGGCACCAATCAGAAGCGGGCACGGGTTTCCACGACTTCCGTCAAATGTCTATCTACTCTTCGTATATGAAAACAAGTCGAAATTATATCTTTTGAATTCAAGACTTGAATCTCATTCATATGTTAGCTGTAATAAACGAGCAACAATTCCACATTGAAACACGTTTTATTTTAACAAACATCAGAGGAAAATGAGAGAAGATTGCGATATGACTACCGCAGTACATCAACCGCGTCAGTTTCCCGCCATTCGGGTGCGTTTGAAATGTCTTGCAGTTTTTAGATTTTTCAAAAGCGGTTTTCTCCGCGATTTTGGCTCCATGAAAATGCGGAAAAATCACCACGTTATCTCCTTACATAGTACTTTCAGAATATTCAATAAAATAAACAAGGTTTAGTGACCCATTCTGCCGGTCTAAGATGAACGCCGCATGACTATGTAAAAGACTACCTAAGAGCAATCCACTAGAGCCTGTGTAGATAGTTCATTATTTTCCCTGTTAGCTACAGTCACCTGTTTCAACCGATAGGAAAACCTCACTTTACCCAGTAAGTAAAAAAAAATAGCCAAAATCTTGTGTTGTATAGGGAGCACAGCATCAGGTATACAAGCTGTTCGCTTGATTTTTTTGGTGTCAGTTTTCCTTGTGTCAAATAGACCAAAACTTGGGTTGCGGTGACCATATCTTTGTGTTGGAAAACAGCAACCTCTTTAGCGCTGCGTTAGTCGCCAGCCACCACGGCCGAACCTGGACCGCATCGGTGGTAGTCTAATGAGCTAGCCACTCGCCTGCCGCGGCCGCAACCTCCGAGTATGGGGTGGAAAACAAGAGTAGATAAGTTTAGGGCCGTTTGTAAGGTCTCCTGTCAAACTCTGGCCACCGAACCAGTGGTCAGGCTCTGACCAACAGTCAATCTGCTAATCAGCCTAACTACTGGTTTGCAAGAGAGAACAAAGTGACAGGGACTTGACCTGAAGAAAACCTATACCTCTGGTCAGCTCAAACCACCAGTTTGACAAGCACCTAACCAGTGGTCTCAAAATCGGCCCTTAGCAGGACACTTTCATGATCCGATGTCTCAGAGTAGCCTACAGTTCGGTGAGCTATTCGATTTAACACAAATTTGCGTTGAGCAACCTAGTCCTTTAGGTTGACTTGTGACAAAAAAAAGCAACACATTGTAACACAGAGTGACATCAAACACGGACATTTTTTATTGTGTACCTTTCCCTTCTTCGTTTGTCGCTTTGTCTATCAATGGGCCTGTTGGAAACTTCAGCTACAGCAAAAAGATTCATTGCTTACAAAAAATGACCCAAAAATCACGATGAGCATATCGAAAAATTCCGAAATCCGAAATACATTCCTAACTTCACAACCACGTATTTGGCAAATTTTGCAATTTTTTTAAATGTAGGTATAAAAAAATATCGGATTTAGAAAAAAAAATTACAAACTAGAAAAGGCGAAAAAATCTCTCATTTCCTGAGAGGGTAGTAATTTTTAATTTTGTCGTCTTTCAGTGATACAAGATACAGCAACTTTGATTAGTCGAGTTAAGAGGAAACCAAACACGCAATTTGGCCTGGAACGGCGCGGCGCCGAGAGCAATGATGACGAGGACTTGAGATGAAAAGGAGAAGCCATAGGCGCGGCGATCGGCATGTAAGGCATATCAGCGCCTACAAGACTGCACGAATACTTCACGCATTGCATCAAACTCAGTGCGGTCATTGCGGTAAGTGTGAAACGGATGGCGCCTACAAGAATACATGCATACTTCACGCATTGCGCCAAACACGGTGCGGTCTGCGCGGCGCGGCGGCGGAAGTTAAAATCATTAAACCACATTCATGTTTGTTCTTTCATATTGTTTTCGTTCATTTCTTATCAATGGAAGGCCTTGTTCACACAGAGATAGGTTTACAAAACTTAACTTTTGCTAGTAGTGTTGACAGGGCATCCCCAAAAAATGTGTTCAACACGAGTAAGCACGTCTTATGCACCCCTCCCCCGCTGGCACGTTCACTTGATGGTTTTTATTGATGTTTCAATACGAATGAGAAGGGGGCGGCAAAATACAGGCGGCAAGTAGGTAAATCCGGCCCTGGCGCTTGTAACTCACAGGTGTATCTGCCGCTTCAGGCGGAGCTCCACACGCTTCGACTGTCTCCATAAAATGTACTCGAGCGGCAACGCAGGGCATGGTTACGGCGGAGTCGGGCGTATGCGCGACTGCGACTGCGACTGCTCGCGGGTCAATCACACGACTGCGCGGCGAGCCGAGCACCAGACGCGCGCCATCGCCATGACCGAGACCGATGAGTATCGAGAATGAGTTATGATGGATGGTGGATTGGATGCTCGACCGAGGGATCAAGAATCAAGACCGGGACCAGGACCATCGAGACGACGCAGATGGCATGGCGCTCCGACTCCATACCCCCCTTGCCCCCCTAACCCCCCTCCCCNCGCCCCCCGCCTGGTCGGCCCCGGCTCTGATTGATCAGTAATTATCGTCATTGTCCATCGCTCGATACTCATCGATGACCGAGCGCGCCCGCTTAGGTGACTCGTCGGCTGTGAGTGAGCCGCGGCTGCTCCCGATGCGTTATCGTTACCGCGTCAAGCTCAAGTACCGCGCTCCCACCGCCGGGGTCAACGCTTCGATTTATGCCCGGGTATTTAACCCATCAACTTGGTCGAAACTCGAATTGGAGATGTTGCATGTGCGAGGAATTTGCGATTTGACTGTTGACTCTTATGTAAAAGTTCGCGAGAAACACGATGGTGCCACTGGTTTTCCCTGAAATCAATTCCCAAGCTCAAAGAAAGCTCTCAACTTGAGGCCAAAATGGAGAGGATATCCTACGCTATCCTGAGAGTCCACATCTACATCAAGACAAACTCTCCATGCAAAGATAGGGAGCAAGTACATTAGCAGGGATGTCGTGTTTTCAGTTTTGGAGTCCCCAAAGAAAGTGGCAGCCCTGTCAATGTGTTTGCTCCCTATCTTTGCATGGAGAGTTCGTCCGGATGTAGAGGTGGACTCTCAGGATAGCGTGGGATATCCCCTCCATTTTGGCCTCAACTTGAGAGCTTTTCTTGAGCTTGGGAGCTTGAGCTTGTAGCGTTTTAGGGGGAGTTTCGCGTCCAGTTACATTGAACAATCGTAGATACCTTTTATTTGCAGAAGTTGGCTGAATAGGTGTCGATGCACATTTGTAAACAACGACGAAACCAAAGAGGAGACTACTCAGGACCAACCAGCGGGACAGTCGGATAAGTAAACCACTCGACTCGAGTACAGTGCATACGCACCTGGTCAATATTTGTAGGATGTTTTAAGAGCTCTTCGCTTTTTGTTTCTCCTCATTCACGCGCACTCTGGGCGCGCTTCGCTCCGCATTGATGACATACCGCGGCGCGAGAGAGGCGTGTGCCCATGAGGGCGTATGGGGTGCACGCTCCCTCTCCTCGTTCGCATGAAAAACGGAAGAAGAAAAAGGGAAAAATGAAGGAAGGAGCGGAGGAGAGAAGAAAGATGGACACTTATATTTGGTAATCATATTCAATTTGATCATCTGAATTCATAAGTTGGCTGCCCCTTTGGGCCCTAAGAGTTCCATGACCTAACCTTAAAATGATCGATTTGTCCGTACCAAAGACATGAAGACGGAGTGCTCGAATCTAAAAGCACGGGGAAAAAGTGAAGCCTGGTTTGGCGCTGGGTGCTTGTGTAAGTGTGTAAATGAGCGCGGGAACCCATGGCGGCAAACGGAAATTTGATTTGAACTTGTCCACCTGATTTTTCCACATTTCTTCCTCTAAACGTGCTTTAAGCCTAAAACGAAGATTTTAACAGAGTTAGGACTGCGACTTTTTATAATACACTTACTTTTTCTCGGTAGCAGGCAGTAATATCAGATAAAGTTAGTTTTTCTTTTGCTCATGGTGGTTCTGCCGGTTCAAACAGGCCGTTACAGTCCTAGATGACCGTTGCTCCCAAATGAAATTAATTGGTCGATGACGGACCAAAACTAACCTAAAATTAAAAAAATATGAGTGTGTAAGTGAATTTGGGCAAAAATCAACCTAAAATAATTTATTTCCGCACTTTTATTTAGTTCCCGCCCTACATTTGAATTTCAAACTTGTCCGTACTCTCCCTATGCAGGTACTCCAAACAGCCCCATACGTCTCCGAGTGGAAGTCAATCGAATACGACGTCGCCAGAATCGAAGATCAGAGTCGATGAACGCAGGCTCGCAACGAGGAACCATAAACTTCCCGGCACAATGGACCGTTGCTCGCACACGTCACGGATCCACAGACGTCACCGATCCCAATCTCGCAATTCACCGCGATCCCGCACCGATCCATCGCGCGGATTGAGGTTAGGTTCGCTCAGTCCGTCGCAAAAATGCGGGCGCATTTTCCCCCGCCCCGAAGGGCACCTCGTCTCGAAGGGGGGAGGGGGGGGGATAAACTCGGGGCAATAAAATCGAACTGGTATCTCGGCTCGAGTTACTTAGGCCTGAGTAAGGAACTCTGTTTGCGGCCGGCTTTATCTCCGGCCCGGAGGGATTTATCGCTTATAAATATTCCAATGGCGACTCCTTATCAGTCATTACTCGTCCCGCGGAGTGTCTCCTGGATTTTGATCGGGGCCGTTAAGTCGGGAGAGATACCCTGCGCCCATTATCCCTCCCCCGGCGCGACACGGTCGTGACCACTATATTATGCGCGCGGATATATGGTCCTGTTATCCGCGGGTATTTCACACCTTTCCGCGTTGTAATTACCCGCGTGCGTAGGTACGTTTATTTTATTGGCCCCGCGGAATGCTCTATTTAAACCTGTTCTCGTTGGCTTTTGCGCGGGTAATGGGCGAAGCTCCGCGGGCTATTTGCCCACTCCTCCGCCGAACAGTGGAACTCTCCCGTGATAGCCGAGAAAGCAGTGGAGTACCTTTATAAAGGAGAGTATGGACAACTCGAAAATTTGGAGGTTAGGTTAGATCAGGTCATGTAGCCCTTGGGACCCAAAAGGGTAGCCAGCCTATGAACTCGAATTATCCAGTGGTACTAATTTTCACATTCCAACTATTCTATAGATGACGATAGATGAAATCACTGAAATACCCGAAACAACAAAATTCGTCTTGATACGTCAAAAAATGACCTCGTATTAGGCAAGACGACTTTCCTCCAGAGAGTCAATGAAAACAGTGATTTCAAGTAAAGTACCGGCCTCCTCTGCCAATTTCTAACCTGCAAATGTGTTTGTGTGTCCAAAACCCAACCACAATAGCATTCTGAGGATAGCACTTACGGCTGTCATGCCTAACAATAGTCTATCATGAAAATGAAAAATACCCTTTTTATGTAATTGAAATAAAATCGGTTGATTTTTAACAATCCAAACGATTTCTAGGAGTCTTGCGGACGATTGGTGGCAATTTGATAGAGAACGGAGGCTTCTTTCAATGAAATTTTCCGGTCAGAGGCTTCTTAGCCCGTTTTTTCAGAACCTCATGTTTGCACTTACTGCTCTCTTCGCTATCATGGCAGAACTGGAGTCCCCTTACACCTAGAGTACCTATATAGCGAGAGTAAGGATATATCGAAACATAGAGCTCTCAGGGCTCATAAGGGCAGCCAACCTTCTAACACGAAAAATGTCGTAAAGTTTTAAATTTTGAATTTAGAAATATGTAAGCTCTTAAAGTTGCCATATGATGCCTGACCTCTTCCACCGTCGACTTGTACCACTGTGCGCCGCGTGGGTCTGGTTCTGGATGTCGTATGGGAGTTGTCGCCGGTAAATCGCGTTTACTGACGAAGAAGCCGATGTGATCGTGGTGTATGTGAAAGGGCTCTAATGCCACGCGGAAATGGAGCCTGATTCAGTAAAGTGATTTGACGAGCGCCCTTCGAAAAATTCAACCATTTATATGCGAATGCGCTGCATCGAATTGAGGCTGACGTTAAGAAATTGGCTGGCGTTAAGTAAACTTGTCATATCTAGATAGAGATGGTGATATAGCCAACGTGTGTTAAAACTCACAACGGTATAAAAATAAAATTCTCATCTCGGAAGGAAAAAGCTCATCCGAACATAGTTCTCCCTTGAAATGATAGTATGTGACCGGAGCTGTGAAAAAGAACCTTATTTTCCAGGAGAAACTTTTCCTTAACTTTTTGCAAATCCTACCACTTTCTTTTCCGTGTAACGATTTTGTAGTTAAGGTGAATTTAAGCGATCACGGAAACAAATGCGTAGTATTTAAGCACAATTGACCACTAGACAAGGTACGAATTTAAGCATTCTGATACATGTTTCTTAACCAGAATTTCACGTAGAACACGATTCGCGCAACGGAGATCGGAAATCCTAACGGAGATATCAACATTTTTATTTCACATTGGTGACGAGGAATTTGAACTGCCCGCTCACAAGAAACTCAAAGTTATACGTGAGTCAAATCACGCACTACAACGGTTTCAGCAAACTTCTCAATCAAGAATGTTCATTTCCCTTCATGTTTTTCAAACTATAAGTAATTTGCTATAGCTGAGCCAAAGCGTCAAGATTGAGGTTGCCAGATTTTTTTATCGTAGAGACGTTCATGATAACGTTTAGCGCGCGATGTGAATCAGGTAGAGCATTGAGTTTTCATGAGCGGGTGGTTTGAATTCACGCACCAAGAATCATTGAATATCTTCGGAAGGAGTTGATTTCGGTAATTTTCGTTATGCGCGTCGTATGGGCCTGTTGCAAACTTTTGCTAGAGCAGAATGAAGAGTTGTTTCCTATAGATGATGCCTCAAAAATCACGATGAGCGCATCGGCAAAGTCTGAAATGCACTCATAAATTCACAATCTGCGTAAGAAATTTGCGTTATTTTGAGCTTCCCGCTTCAAAAACGATACTACTGCACAGGTGAACATTTTGTTAGATGAGTCCCTCCATCGTCGGCAATATTCATCATGGCCGACGCTTGCGCAGTTCCGCGAGTAATTCGAGGAGAGTTCAAGATCAATTAAGGCGGGCGAGGAAAATATAAACGTAAACACGCCGATTGTTATCTGGTTTAATCCTGTTCAGATGTTATCTCGTCCCATCACAGGTGTTTCGGCGGACTGGCGTCGGCCATGATGAGTATTGCCGCCAATGGAACGACTCCTCTAACGAAATGTTCACCTGTACCGTAGTATCGTTTTCGAAGCGGGAAGCTCAAAAAACCGCAAATTTCTTGGGCAGATTGTGAAGTTATGAGTGCATTTCAGACTTTGCCGATGCGCTCATCGTGATTTTTGAAGCATTATCTGTAAGGAACAACTCTTAGTTTTGCTCTAGCAAAAGTTTGCAACAGGCCCATTTTACGTGAAATTTTAGTTAACATTCATGTATCGGAATGCTGAAATTCGTACCTTGTCTGTTTCTTGTCTAGTGGTCCATTATGTAGTGGAAGGTGAATCTGAGCGATCACGGAAACAAATGCGCAGTATTTAAGCACAATTCTAGAGGACGATATCCGATACCCTTAACTTCCATCAACGCTTCCAGTATTTTTTGGCGCCGTTAGATTCCACTTGAGAAACTTTTCCGATTGATACGTACGATACGCCATGTGCGAGCCGAGAGTGTGTGAGTACAGCAAGTATCGCCGTGATAGTCCCGTGATTAATTACTGTGATAATATTTATACGAGGCGCCATCTCGAGAGCGTCCGCTGGCGCCCAAATATTACTGAGGAAGTATTCGGTTTGGTGCGGTTCAAACTTTCGACTCATTTCCCACAGGTCCAGTACAGAATCCTCCACCAGAAATTGCGGTATTCATTTTACTGTGAGAGCCTCCCTCCTTCAATGTATAATATTTTAATCGTCATAATCCGGAAATTTCGTGCCCTGAAGATCCCAATGCCCTGGTAAAAATTGGCGATAGGAGCTGCGTTTCAAAAAACCATAGGAGTTCTTATAGCCAACTGAGGAAGGAGATAGAAAATCATGTAGCTGGCTGTAGAAAATGGAAAAAATCATACGGCCGCGCTACACGAAGCGATAAAAATTTATACAGCCGGGCTATCGTTCCTATCGCCGGGCTTTACACTTTATCGCCTGGCTGTTGCTTTTTCGCCATCGGCTATAAAAGGCTGTAAGAAATTGTGTAGAAATTCGTGTGCGTTGTAAATCCTTAAGTTTGCACGGATTCATCCTTAATATTTACAAAACGCACATTATATTTTCCTTTACTGCATATTTTTTTTCATCAATTAAAATGAGAATAATCCATACAGAGTGTGCAAACATTTCAAAGTCATGGGTTGAAAAACGCTGACTCCACGAGATTAAATATTATTACGCATTGCGCAATGCGTGAAGTATCCCTGTTAGATTTGTAGGCGCCAATGCACAATTCGCGCTGGCTGCCCGCCCGCCGCGCCGCAGCGTACCACGGCGCTTGAAGCAACTATTTCACACCAAAGGTACACACACGAAGTACTTACGAAACTGAAGGCGCTCCAACATATTAGGAATGGCACGCATCCTTCAAAAGTACGGAGCTTTCCTCGAAAAATAAATCAAGATACTACGGCCAAAAAAGAGAGCGGTAGTCCAAAAACTCATTAAGTCCTAGCATCCGTAATTAGAAACGTTTAGCATACACTTTATCGCCAGGCTGTTGCTTAATCGCTATCGGCTATAACGTGCTGTAAGAAATTGTGTTGCCGGCTATAGAAGCTACTGGAAATCTTACAGCCGGCTGTAGGTCTATGGTATTTTGGAACACAGATTCTACTGCCAATTTTTACCAGGGTATTCATACGAATGTTCGAATATTCAGACGACTTTGTCCTCAGTCAGGCAGTGCAGTGTGCGTGATTCAAGACCCACGACCAACTGAGCCTCAAACCCCGACCATGAAACCTCAGACTTCTTTTTTCCCCGGACGGAAAAGCTATTTATATCCGGTCGCCATTCAGGCGCGAGGCGTGAAATCGATTGTCGATATTTCCCCATTTGAAGCTACGGTACAGAATCGATTATTTAAGTGTTCGTTGCGAACACCCTGTTCATCGATCCTTTTCCAAAGGTTTAACTGAAAGATTAATCGATGTGTCGCTAAGTACACCGCGCCACTGTCTGTTCCATTGTATTTAACGCTCTCTGAAAACACGGAAATATGGAGGTCCCACTTATCCCTTTGCTTGCCTTACTTCGGGGTATCAGGGATGTATTTTTTTTTTTTTTTTTTTTTTTTTTTTTTTTTTTTTTTTTTTTTTTTTTTTTTTTAAATGAAGAAGTGCTTGTAGTAATTATAAAATCACGGTCGCTTAAATGAAAAGATCATACTCCTCCTGGTAAGAACTCCAATTAATGTAAATTGACAAAAATCAACGAGGAGGAACATTTTCTTGATATTTTTCAATATCTTACCTCGTATCTATGCGAGAACTTTAGGCCGGCTTCCTTTAAATACTTCACAATTGATTCGGTTTTTTGAGCGTTCACCACGTTAGCAGTGTACGCTCTTTCCCGTTGTTTTGCATCGGGTATGACAATTTTGTCCGCAAAATCATCTAAAAATTTCACGGAAAAATATGCTCAACTTTCCCCAAAAATACGTGTTAAATCCGGGGAAATTTGGCAACTCTCGAATGTTCATACGGCGTTCTCCCTTAGCATCGCTGATTTGGCGACGCCCAAAGGCTCATACGGTGTTCTTTCTAAACACGGCGTTAATCCTGTCTAGTGGTTCATCATTACTATAGGAAGTACGTCTTCTTAGCCAAAGAGCACGAGTTGGACGCAGCGTGTAAATTTTTTGGCACGCGCGTGGAGATTAACGATTAACGAAACGGTCATCGACGACAATCAATTAGCAGATCGTCGGAGAGAGTGCGCGCGGCGAGATGAAGAGAAAACGACTATGGCTTAAGAAAAACAAATGGGGGGCCGGCAATGAACGAAAATCACCGCGATAATGGGTCCGTCGAGAAAGAGAATCGGCAGCAAATGAGTCGGGGGATATTTCTCCTATAACATTTGTTTGGACAAGATTATTTTAGACTGTGTCGAAAGATTACGGATCCACATGACAAGGGTGAGGTGATGAATATTTCAGTTAAAGAGATTTTCGGAGGAACGCTCATTAGACGAGAAGAACGGGCGAGGTGAAGCGCGGCACAGTGGATCGCGAGACAGAGAGAATGGATTTGCTCATCCTCACCGGAATACTGCTGTTCTAAGGAAAAACGCCGTATGAGCCCTCAGACGTTGCCAAGTTTCTTCCGATAAAGCCTGAAATTACTGGAAAAATTGTGAATATTATTTTCCAAAATTTTCAGACAATTTTGCACGCAATTTGATCTCAAATATTTGAAAGTTTAAGGAAAAATATCTATAAATCTTGTCAAAATTACATGTTTAATCGAGGGTAATTTGGCAACCCTCGAATGTTCATACTGCGTTTTTCCCTAGCACGGAAGAATACTGCCGTGCTAAGGCAAAACGCCGTATGACCCTTCAGACGTTGTCGAATCTTCTACGATAAATAACCATTTTGGAGGAAAGTTATGTGTATTTTTCCTTGAGACTCTGAGATATTTTAGATCAAATTGCGAGAAAAATGATTTGATTTAAAAAGAACATTTTCTGAATTTTCCTAAAAAGTTCGTTATTTATCAAAATAAATGTGGCAACGTCTGGAGGCTCATAATGCGTTCTTCCTTAGCACGGCAGAATAAAAGAAGCATTTCTGATTTTTTACTTTCTAGCTTCCCGTGCGGGTAGAGGAAGTATTGTCATCCTTAAAATCATAGCTTGGATCAGTCATAAAAGTTTGCTGCATATTATTGACTCTTATTGATCTTTAGGTGTTATTCAACATGTTTTGAGGCAGCCAGAAAGTCTAGTTCAGGAATAAAGAGTGCAGACGAGACGCGGAGAAATTTAGTAGACTTTTTGTCAATTTTATTTTTGTTTTCAAAATGAGAACGGATGATGACAAAGAATTAAAGAAAATAATTGTAACCGGTGTAAGTCAATATTTATGCAATGCTCCAAATTATAAATTAAGAGGCGAAGAACATTTGAAAACTTTTTGATAGTCGATCGATCAAAATATTCAGTGAAACAGCTTGCTTAAAGCACGGCCATTCACGTGATATTTGCACTTTTTATGTGGCTAAATATAAGGACAGTCGGAAGGCGCTTGATGAGCAACTATTCGAACCCTGGGTGTATTTGTAGTATAACCGATCGAGTGAAGGCGCACCGACATCGAATGCAGCAGTACGAGAAATGACACAATCGGAAGGTGCACAACGAGCAACTATTCGAACCTCTGGGTGGGTTTATTGCATGGCCGATTAAATGTAGGCGCACTGCTGTCGAACACAGAAGAAATCAATAAGTTGACCTTTGATTTTTGCGCCGTTTTCTCAAGGAGCGGGATTTTTAATACGCCTTCGCGGACCTATCGCACCATTGAGTTAATTTTAAAATATGTATTTGTGCTCATCGCGTTCCGCATGGAAATTTAGGCGTGAAAACATTTTACTAGGTTTTAAACTAAATCTGACATCCTAATTACAATTTTTCGATTCGCTCTACTTCAAATTTTATTTTCGACGATGAAAATACCTCCATCCTCTGCTTACTCTTCTTCTGCGAGGTTTTTTAGATTTAACCAACAGGATTTATGGGGACGATTCTTCAGTTTAAAGTATGATTTTTTTCTAACGTACGATCCCAAAGTTTAACTTATCTTTGAAGCGTTTAAGTATACATCTCAAAGGGGCGCTATCTTTACTTTAACAAAAATATCCGTTTTTTTTAAAAAAAAAAAAAAAATATATATTTTACTTGTCTACTACACATTTTATTGGTCGATTGAAACCAAGTTGGCCTTAAAATTTAAAAAAAAATAATATTAATAAATAAATAAAACTAATAATTTTTTAATGCTCTCAAAAACACCAGGCTTCAATGTTGAACTCTACTTTACACCATTATTAATGTTGAGAGCGTTTATGCAGAATTTTTTCGAGGAGAGCCCTGTGGCACCAATACAAACGAATTTTAACAGCGTTTTTTTTTTATTTTTTTTTGGTTAAACTCGAACTGACATTTTCCGTCTGCAAACTTTGAATTGGCGTACAGGGTAAATTTTGGGGTATAATCTGCGCTTGATGATCATAAACATCTTCTCTAAGTTCTACTTTAGTTACATACTTTCTCCACTGAAAGGCACATTTAGACCGAGTTTATTAGAAAGGAATCGACTCAAATTTTCGAAAATATTGAGGTAAGAATGTTTTCGAGTTCCGCTGGCCGTATATTTTCTCCTGCTAAAAACTGAAAGTCAAATAACAGAAATTAGTTTGTGAAAAGGGAGGTTAAAAGCTTATTTTCTACATTGAGCCTTGAAGCAAGTATAAGACTTCAAACCTCTCTTTCTCAGTGTATCCTGTTTTAAATACTTGTCTAAACTACCAAATTTTATTTTATTTAGTCCAAAACCTTAGTAAAATTGTTTACTTTTGCATAATTAGAAGCTATGCTTTAAAAAGTTTCTAATATTTAAAATTATTAAATTCTTATTTATTTCTATACTGAAAAGATAGTGTTTTCTATTAGACTAAATAATTATTTGTCATTAGCAATTGTTTTAAAATTTTTCTAATCATCTTAATAGCTTCAGTATTATGCTTTATAAATTTAAGCTATTAAAACAAATAAAAATAATTATTAAAATAAATATAATTAGAATTATGGTTTTTAGATTGATGGTTATGGTTTTTGACCCGACAAACTTGGTCCATTTTGCATGATTTCCTTACTCTTTCTGATTACGGCCGCTTCTGGCCACTGTGCGGGGGGATGCTGGAAGCAACGAAGGAGCTGAGAACATGAGTCCCAAACGAGGGAAGAGAAAAAGAGAGAGAGAGAGTCCTTCGCCGCGCGCCCGAGAGAGAGGGGGAACATTGAAATGTTATTAGAAAAGGCAAAGGCAATTGGTCTCGGGGCACGGGCGGAGAGCGGAAGGGAAAGGGAGTGTCGGAGAGGCTGAATAAGTTGTAAAGTGTCAGCATAGGCGGCGCTCACATCGCATTTCCAAGCATATTTTCATATTGCCGTTCAGTTACGGCCTGTTCCCCAACCTCGGCGCTACGGTGCGTGTCCAACGCGACCCTGTCTTGTTTACCTGCTACTGCCTCCGCACTTGTGCCCCTCTCAGAAGTGCTTTTTCCACTAATTACTTTACTTTTCCGACTTCAAACCCGGTGAATTGGATTACAGTGCTGTGTTTCGTACTCTGTCAGTACTATTTTAAAGTGTTTCGGATCCCTTCTCCAATCTTCTAAACGTGTTTCTGGATCTACACATTGTGTTTCACGTCTTCGACGTACTCTTTCAGTACTATCGCTTAGAATCCTTTGCTGGTGTCTTCGTTTCTTAAACGCGTTTTCACGTGTGTGACGTACTCTGTCAGTACTATTCTTGAGTGAATTAACAGCCCATTTTTCATCTTTTCAACGTGTTTCTGGTTCCAGATCCTCAAACCTAACCGTGTATCGCCAACGTTAAATTCGTTAATTAGTTACACACCGGTGTAGAATGCTGGATGCTTTATTGGTTAACCTCAATTTCCCCGGTCAGTCGAAGTAAAAATAGTTGCTGGGTCGGGACAACCCTCATCCCTTCGAGTGATTAGTTAAACGTTTCTGTCGAGCCTCGTGCTATTCGTTTTCTGGATGGAAACATGAATTTTGTCCTGTTCAGTGCGCGCGGTTTATCGATAGTGGTCCACGAAATTATGAAATTGGTATAAAATGCCCGAGAAGCAAGTGTTTCACCCTTATCATCACCCCAACCCCGGATTAGCGTTCTCGTCTGCTTTCGCGGCGTTTCCCGCCCCCATCCCCGTGGATCAAAGAGCGCATGAAGGAAGGTACCTCTGGGATCCCTCAGGGAGAGTTGGTCACCCAGGAGCGCCTCACGGAGCTTTTCACCACCCCGCTGCCCACGGGTAAGTTGTGTTTGGGATTTTCTTGAAGGAGGAGTTTTGGAAATATGTATTTAGAATGAGACGTATGCGCTTATCACACCTGCTAGAAGCGAGAAACTTAAGTCCTTTATTTCAACTATTGCAGTCGGTGTGCGGAGAGGTAAAGAAAATGCCTAGGTTAAGGATTTTTTTTAATATACCTCGATCAAAATTTAACAAATTGAAAAGTAGGTAGTTCGGCGACGTCTAATCTAAGATATGTGTTTTTGGACTCCCCCCCCCCCCATAAATAAGTATTGTGATCATTAATCATACTGATTGACATTTATTATTTTTCCGCTCATTGACCACGGACCAGCAGATTCAGCACTTCAAACAACTTCGGTTAATTTCCCGGAATTTTTCCTGAGATATAATTTTTAGTCAAGTAGGTACCAAGATGACTTGGCACGTAGGTTTGGCCCCTCTTAAAAAATGTAATACTCAGAGCTGGAGGAAAAAGGATTGTACAAATGTTTCATCAACCACCTCCGGAAATCGCACCATGCGACAGAAATGTATGTGCCAAACAATTGGCCAACTGCTGATGCATTTAGGATGATGTGACTTCAGTCCAATCTTCTCTTGCGCCCGCTTTAAGTTGAGCTCTTATTGAGCTGCTAGGACTGAAAGGGAGAAAATCGGGCAAAAAAAACCTAACTATAGAATTTTTTTCCCCCCTTTTTCTAGGGAGTATTAAAAGTACCATACATTTAACCTAAAATGTACTCCGAAGCTGTTAAGTTATACCGAAAAACTTTTCTACGAAACCCATGAACTAGCTTTAAAAGCCATCAAGCAAAGTACCACGAACACACCTGCTCAAAAAATGAGACATAAAACCCCAGTACCTCATTACCAATTTCGCAAAATCGTGTAGGCGAGCCGATTTTTTCCCACGCTCTTTTTCGAGCTAGATGGATTCTCGGAAAATCGAGCGACGCATGGGACCATAGTTCCTGTTATATACGCTGGTGTACAGTTCTTGTTAGTACTTAGTACCTAGTCGCTATATTAATTTACAAAAAATTGATGTGTCGATCTGACTGAATGGCTATCTAGAACATAGGCTGCTGAACTCCTGGGCACTTTTTGCCACTTTTTCAGATTTTCCGTACCAAATTCTTACCCTAAGTTAAAGCCCACACTACTTAAGTTCTATTTGAGGAGAGCTTGGTTTTTCCTCGGAGGGTAATCCAAGTAATAGCCAAAAATAAGGGCAGCAAGTAATAGCAATGAACTGTTAAGCGGCAAGAAAATCTTCGGATTTAAGAAAAAGTAACTGACGAATTTTTCCAAAAACATTCTAGAAGTAAATGGTGATTTTAGATTCTTTCGAGGTACCAGTCTTAAGAATCAACACAATTTGAAATAGAATTTCGCTTATTGTCTCCTTTCGTGCGGATTTTTTTCTTCTATAAGTAATTTTTTATCTACTTACCTATCTAGGTATGCTAGAATTTTTTTCACACTCTTCAAAAAACCCATTTTACAATCACCGAAAGAGAATGCAGAGACACCTGAGGTATTATGCGGTCGAACCTTAAATTTTTTTAAAACAAATTATATGACAAGTTTTCAATCCGGCATTCCATGTTCCCGAGTCGAAAGATCATAAAATGAAACATGGAAAAAGATATGCGCGCACCGTGTAAAAAATCGACTGAAATTCGTAGCTCGTTTAAAAATTAGCACACGAGAACTCACGCCGTTAAAAAGCGGAAAGTGTGTCGCGAAAATTCTCCAGGTTATCAAATGAATGTCAGCGATGAGTGTCAAACCGACTCCGGACGGCGTCAATTTAGTGATGCTAATAAAATAAACTCAACGAAAATTCCAGGAGGCCTCATCATTACACCGCTGACATGGCCAATCATCTGAGGGAAAACGTCCCATGAATAATCTAACGTTGCCAAGTGCGTTCTGCGTTCTGAAAATTAGAATTTATTTTAAAAAAATGTGGGGGAAATTTTCAAATAAGTATTTTGGACCGACTTTGCAGACATCAGAAGTCGCCTAATTTTTTCTAAGTTTTATGTGAGCAGAAAATGAAACATCGCTGAATTTTAAAAGTTGTCGGAACAGGTACTTTTCATAATGTAGCGTAAATTTCCAAAAAATTTGAAAGAATTAAGTTGTTTGGTTCTCTATTTACGTTATGATCGCTCCCCAACGTGAAACTCTTTAATGTCAGTCAAATCTCTCCCTTAATTTCTCGATTTAATCTCATGTTATGTCCTAGAGTAAAGAAGAGAAAAACTTGACAATTAAAGCTAAAGTTTTAAAAAAACGGCACAAAGGCAAGATTTTTCGAGCCGTCACAAGCTCATTTTTAGCCGCAAGAACGTTACTAAATTACTGAATAATTTACCTATAGCGTTTTTAAATTCCAACTTTGTTTCGCCGTGGTTTCTTATTTTATTCTGTTAGTTAAGGCGTTTGCTCAGTGCGTGTATTTTCGTTTTGATCCGTGCGGCTGAAAATTCTAAGGACGAATGACACAAATAAATTTTCTTTTAAGGAATATGCTCGTCCGTAGGGCGATGGGCCTTAGGAATAATTTTTTCTGAAACAAATTATCTCGATTCATCTCTGTAAATCGGATTTTTAGGTATCGTCGGAAATTATCTCTGAAATCCCTGAAGTTGAGAGCTATTTAAAGTATATTTTCGCCGATAGGGCCTCAAGGGTTGCACAAGTGGAATGAAAATCATGAAGTATGTATTGGAAATTTTCGTAATGTATTTTATAAAAACTTAACGTAATAATAGCCTAGAACTGAATAATTGTATTTTAAAGTTGCTCCAATGTTGGAGTCGAAAACCTCCTCTGAAAGTTCATCATGTATTTCCTATAAAATTTCAAGATTTTATAAAATTTTAACCCTGCAGGAGGTAAGTATGAATCTTACCTGAGCCAGTAATTTCATGCCATTAATATGCCACATCAGGAAATTTTACATATTTTGAACTGTAAACTTCGAACGCCATACCTTTGAATATGTCTGAAATTTTTAAGTTGTTTTTGTTTCTGAATTTCCCGTAAAATTTTAAGATTTTATATTTCACGAAGAATTGCAACCCTGCAGGAGGTATGAATTATGCCTGATCCGGTAATGTCATGCCATAAAAATGGAAGATTGGGAAATTTTTCCTTTATTCAACGGTAAACTTCAAACGCTATTACTCCGAATCCGCCTGAAATTTTTAAGTTTTTTCCCTCCTAAAATATTTTTGAAACGCCCACCTGTGCTCCGTATTAAACTCAGTTTAAATTTTTGCCGAGTTTTGTCCCTTTTCTTGTAAACGATCGTGAATGAATTATATACCAAGGGAGATTTGGCAACGTTCGGAGGGACTTACGTCGTTTTCCAGCACAAAGCGCTGACATGACTTTTAGCGCGCGAAACAAGCCCGGATTGCGGTGGGGACCTCGCACTTCAAAGGAAATTCGTTGACGGCTGCAATAAATAAGAGAGAAGGATTGATGATATATTTAATGGAGTCCATGAGATGATTTTGCGCGTTAAAAATAGCGGCAGCTGCTGAGACACGGCAGGAGCATTTTCACGCACGGATCCGAGGTTTTTTTTATGATATCTGGCAACCGGGCGCAAAAGTTATACGATTCGAGCTGCTGTCTGGGCACATAAACACGTGATACCAGCTTCCGGTCATAAAGCAATGGTTCTGAAAAAGGGCGGCTAAAATTAAAATAGTGCACTTGCTTGCATAGGGTACCGTCCTGGAGCCTGTGCTCTTTGACGGACGAAAAAAAAGAAAGAGAGGAGGAGGAGAAAAAAATAAGAAAAATAAAATAATATTGAAGGCTGCTTACGTATCTCTCGTTGCAAGTAAATCTGAAACTCATCGAAATATCGTGAATAAATTCAGTCGCTTAATTTTCTGTTTAAATTAAGTATAGCTATTTTTATTTTTAGGTTTGAGAATCGTTCTCTATAAGTGTCGAGAAAATACTAGTGAAGATTGTAGGCATCCCCTGCGTTGATTAAAATTAACTATAATTTGAACATTTTGAATAAATGTAACTAATTTTGCGTTTAAATTTCCGCCAAATTTTTCTAAGCTCGGTGATTTTTCTGTTACTGCCCACTCAATGACGAGCTCTTTTTCGAAAAGTTCCAACTGGGTCGCATTTAGCAAAAAGAAAAAGTCGTTAAAATGTTGCTTCTTCATAATTATTTAAAAAATCTCTCAGAAAAGCAAATGTATTTTGCTTCCCACTACAAAATTGTTAATTTTAAAGGAAAATAATCGCGTGAATTTCAATACTGTAAATATATTGGGTATTTTTAAAAGGAATGAAGAAGTTGCATGATTTTGAAATCACCGTAATCAGGTTCCTTTTTGCTAGATGCGATCCAGTTCTTACTCATTTTTAAAAAGTAACTCAAGCACCAACTCTTTCCCAATAACTTTATGAGTGAGCCTGAAATCGCTCTCAAAATGCAAACCGTGGTCCTGATCATGGACCCTTTTTCTGCTCGCACCGGGTGAAGGGGTTGCGAGGCTGCCCATCCCATCACCTGACACCTAACCCGTCAAAACTTTCTCTTTGCTCTCCGCTCAGGTGCCTCCGTGGGCTCACAAAAAAAAGAAAAAAGAAGAAAAAACGCACTTCCATCGGACCGGAGAAATCTGAAACCTCCGCCCCAGAAAACCGATATTTGTGTCGGTGAATTTACGAGCTATATGACTTGTCATGATTTATCACGTAGAGGAGGCGCACATTGAGCCGTGGATTGGCCCTACGAGGCAATTACCTCTTACTTAGTTCTTGGTTCCGTTCCGTTAGGAGCCTTCGGTTTTAGAAGTCGGTGCGGTGCTGGTCATTCGGTTTGAAATTGGACCTCGGGTAGCAGAGAGGGATCGAGCACTGCATGTAAGAAGCAAGGGCGCAACACAAGTTCCTAACCGACGGCGGATTTTTGCCTCGCTGCCAAACTCGCGATTTGCCTCTTTTGGTTTTTTAGAACCCCTGTTTTTGAGAACCTATTGATATCCTCAAGTATTCCATCCTCTATAAATTCTATAACTCTGAAACAAATAATTTGGATCGCATTTCGCAAATTACAGTGTTTACAGAATCGTGTAGTTTCTTCTTCTTCTTTTTTTATATAATTTTTTTTATTTATTATTTTTTTTTTTTTGAAGGAATTTTATTTAAATATAACGTAGCTACTAAAAGTAGTGGAAAACAAAGAGAATGTAAAAGCAGCCCAAAACGGAAACCACAATCGAAAACTACAAGTATTTCCACTAGTATTTAATTCCACCAGTACAGTATTTTCACATTGCTACTACAAGCATTTCCTTGTATCTATCTACATGGTCCAGGACTAAAACTAAACGAATTGCATTAAATTTACAGGGTAACTTTAGATAATACGATGATTTTTTTTCTTTTAAGAAACTTAATATGAGTACAATACTAAAGTTTGCACAATTATTTGCTTTCATACCTAATTAACAAGTTTTTGGTGCGAAGCATAAAATGTTTACGATTCTAGGATATTTCATACATTTCTTTTTTTTCCTTTCTTATTTTCTTTTCATCACATGTTTAACCAAAAAACGGTGGATGACGTCATCCATCATGGTAGTGCATATCGTGATTTCCTCCATCTTTATTTTATCTTGTGTTTCATGTTAAGGAACCTGTTTTAACCTGTTGATAATTACAACGTTATTCGCGCTGTTTCCCCCTTGATAAATGCGATCCAATCAAGAACATCTGCTCCAAAATCGTAGCGCTGATTTTGAAAGTTATAAACCTCCATTTATTAAGTCTGCAGGCCGAGAAAAATCTATCTTCGATGCAAGTTCAGCATAATTATTCGACCGACGGCATTATTATTCGACAGTAGCACTTTCGACCAACCTTCCACTCTAATTAATTAGAGCCAGAACTTAAGATCAGCAGTTAGTCAAAAATTTAACAAACAGGAAATGCTCGCGCCGTCAGACGAAAAAGACGCTGAAACGCTAAAATTTCGGGGTAGGGCCCACATAATTGCTTGGGTCAGTCCGAAGTCGGTCGCGGGAAAATTCGGTGGAGCCACCGAGCTCATCGAAAAACGACACGAGAAGCTATCGCACCTCTCTCGTATCTACATTTTTGCGTGAACCCTTGAAAGCGTGGAGCTGAGTAGGGAACACGGGTCGTCTCGAAAAACAGTGACGCCCTTCAATCAGCGAAGTCACAAAGTAGGCTCTCGAAGTTTGTAAATAATTCGGCAGTTAAGAAAATAAAGGATGTCTCACCGGACGACCGAAAAATCTCGTGGCTTCGCAAAAATTGCAAGAGGGACGTTGACCGAAGTCTTATCTGCTCGTGTCTCGCGCAGGTTTACGGTCGATCGGTGGAGATTTATGTGGACGCGAGTAAAAACTTAACTAACGCCGACAGACAGTAATTAAAAAAATTCGCTGCTGCGCAGAAATAGGGGACCTGCTGTCGCAAAAAATCCAAGTGCAACGTATCCTGTAACGAACGCCGACTCCAATACTGAGGCTGGTTTGCGTGGACTTTATATTGAAAAACAGTTCATTTTCCTCGGAAAATAAGTACAGTCATGATTCAAGTCTATTGCAAGAATCTAAAACATTTAAATATAACAAAATGTATATCTATCAATAAAGCTGATGGGTATGAAGAACATAAATATGGTTATAGAAACAACAGAATAAAGTAATGTATAAGAATGAGTGAAAACTATTTTAAAAATATCAATAATTCCAACAAAAATGTTATTCATAATCACCCAAAATGGTACAACTATACGTATTTATTTTACTTTTCGCGTGTTGAATTGGGGCTCTATCAACTAATGTTATATTTTTTAAAATATACGAGTCAAAATCCACTTGGTTCTTTTTACAGTAAGAATTACAGGAAATCAGTTTTATAAAGTTAGCATTAAAATGTTGTCTAAGACTAGAAGTAAAAGATTCTCATTATTGTTAATCAACTAAATAATAGCCACGCAACACAAAACCAAACGTGAATGGAAAAATGTGTAATTTTTGTCAATATTCATTGAATTAAGTGGGGAAAAAATTGCAAGTAGGTGCAAGTTGACACTCTTACGTAAAGACAAAACTAAATGTATTTTGTCAACTCTTGAGAACTCAAAAATTGTTTTGTACAAAAATGTTGGTCATGCGTTTTACGTTATCTAAAACTAGTGATCATTAGACGCCCGTTTTTCCACACGCTGCTAAGCGAGATTCCGCGTTTCTTCTGTGTATTTTACGAACATTCGATTTATTTTGCCAATTTTTTCAAGGTTTAGGTAAGTGCTAGCTAGTACAGAAAAATATTGAGAATGGAATTAGGACATGTAGGTTTTCCAGTATTGTTATGTTATTTCGCCGCGGTGGAGACACAGAACTGTTAATGGTGCGAAATCGTTATTAATGGCAACGTGAAGTTACTAAGACCTTCATTTTCGAACGAGTAAAAACAAGAATTGAAGACGATTTGAGAAAAAAAACAACATTGAAAATTTCCCCGGGGAATCCGTTTCTTAGAAGGAGCCAAACTGGACCGAAGTCTGCCTTTTCGAAAAAGTCGGCGTTGTCAAATCTACCGATTTGGGCACACTCCTTAAATTCCTTCCCTGGGTGTTATTTTAATCAAAATTCCCCCTGAAGTGAATCTTTCGCTGCGACATCATGTGCTATTTGCATCTCATGCCCCTCTTGTACTTAACTTTCAAATCACGATTTCCATCTGTTTCCGTAGTGTAGTGGTTATCACGTGTGCTTCACACGCACAAGGTCCCCGGTTCGATCCCGGGCGGAAACAAGTTTTATTTTTCTACACTGAAATGATTCATTTTCGTATCTGATATACTTTTTGCATTTAATTTCGCTATTTCCATTTTACATGATTTAACATTTTGTCGATCAGACGCCTATGAAAAATTCCTGCCAACCTATGAACTCGAATTATCCAGTGGCACTAATTTAAACTGCGAGAGTAGGTACACTGATCAAAAATTATAAAAGCACGTGTGAAACTTTGATTTCGCTTCAAGTTTCTCATTTTCAAAGTCTTAATCCTTAAAAACGCTTGTTCACAATGCGCTGTCGGCCCTATTGATCAATATTGCAAATGCATAGGTTGGCAGCGGCACTTTTCCGGTGATTTTCGCTTTTCACGTTGTCGCCCTTTTGGGTTCTAAGAGCTACATAAATCGAGTTTGATTGCATGCGTAGTTCTTAATTTCAAAATGAAGCCTGAATTATCCCGCCGATCCGACAACAGCGCCTGAAAAGACAAACGCGGAGTAAGGGCGTCGAGAGGGCAGGTGCCTTTAACGAGGCTATAAATAGGTCCGGGCGGACAAATCGAGCGCCAGGATTCAAGCGAAATCGGGATTCGGGAATCCTGGAGGTGCCGTTAGCGGACAGGTACGCCACGCCACACAGTGCATTGAGTTAACAGGAGAGGTCGGACAAAATTCGGAAACTTTAAACGCTTTTAACTCCGCTCATCTGTCAAGGTTGCTAGTCAGGGAAAACCGGGAAATGCCAAGCAATTTTAAAAAGTTGGGAAAACTTGGAATTGTCAGGGAAAATGTCGGAAATGTCAGGGAAAAATTGTCAAGTCATCCTTATTTTCTTGCTAGACTAGTTTTGACGTTTCAAGTAGCAGATTTTGAGTGAAAACTACTTGAAATTATGTCTTTCTAACCGTCTAGTATATTTTCAATTTTCAGGGAATTTTACCAAAATGTGAAAGAGAAATCCGGGAAAAGTCAGGGAATTTCATTTTTTAACTTCTGTGGCAACCCTGTACAAAACTTTAAGGTTCTGAGAGTGTGTCCACTGGTTTCCCCGCAAAATTTTCTTCCAGAAGTACCCCTTCAAATTTAAAATGTGACGAAATAAGCATCAAGATTTGCAGTTTTTACCTAGCGAAGAACTTCAGGTCCGACCTGTCTAAATGGACTGCATAGTGCAATTTGGAACTATAAACTCTGGCTCTTCTGGAAAAACATTTAGGTGCATAGGGTAACTAATGGCACATACGTAGTTTTTAAACCGCACTGGAAAAAAAAAAAAAACCCCACATTGGATCTAGAGTCCAGCCTCTTAAAAACATTAATAAGAAAAATGACTCTTGATTCAATTAGATTTAAGCTTAAATCAAAAGGAAATCCGCTCAAATTAAGAGGCTTGGTTCTTGATTTAAGCTTAAATCTGATTGAATCAAGAGTATCTTTTCTAGTCGATGTTTTTAAGAGTCTGGACTCTAGATCCAATGTTTTTTTTTTTTTTTTCCAGTGCGGGCCAGAATTTATAGTTCCAAATTGCAAAATGTAGTCCAATTGACTCGATCCACTGTGCGCCACCCCGCGCCACGGGCCTCGGTTTCACGATTAATTAAGTGATGGAGCGAAGGAGAGAAGAGTGAAAATCAACCCCTGCGGGTCGGAACAAGGAGATGGACTCGTCGTCGGATGGGGGTTCATTTGTTTCCCGACGAGTCCTTTTCATTCCGAGGAACCTAGCCCGCGGGCAGGTGGGGTTTCTCAGGTGTCTTTCTGGCGCGAAAGTGAGATGTAGGAACGTGGAAAGGTCCTAATTGGGCTTGTTATTTCTACGCCTATTATTTTAGTGGAAACTGGGTGAGAGGCTCATGAGTTTCATATTAGTCTAGTGAGTTGGTCTACTAAAATATTTTCATTTGCACTTCTTAGAAAATATTAAATGGAAAATGCCGCCAGATGACGTCACAAGACGGCATATTTTTACTCATTTTTAAATCTTTTTTCCTCCAATTTTCGTGTCAAAAAAAATTATGAAAAATACTCAAAATTCAGCTCATTAGGCACTCTCAGACGAAGCAACAAAATTTTTGTGTGCAAATTCTCGATCGTGTGTCTTTAAATTATTCTCACAGTTTTGGTCGCTAATAGATCTAAAATGTCGGAAATTTCAAGGAAAATATTAGAAGAATAATTTTCCACAAAAATACATGTATTATCCGGGAAATTGGCAACTCTTAGATTTTCATATGACGTTCTTCCTAAGCACGGCATGAAAGCAGGCCGCACATTTGTCCGCAGTTGAGATGTTCGTATCTAAACTATTGCTTGAGACGATCAAATCACGTCGAATCTAATCGGTCAAAATCGCGGTTTTCGAATAATGCTCATGTCTGAGGTTATCGGAGACGGAAATTAAAAGCGAAAATTAGAATTTTGAGATTGACACGCTTTTCTAAGGCTTTAGCGTTGTGAGTGGACTCTGTACAGATCTTGAACACATGTATTTTAGCAGATTTGGTTATTTTGTCATATTTTCTCCAATAATTCGTCGTTTTCCGCACGAAAGAACGTAACTACATTTCAATGTTGCCAAATTTCCTTTCGTAAATTGCATTTTAACCAGAAAAGTATTGGGCATTTCTAACTGAAAATTTCACTGATTTTTCTTCCGATTTCATGCAAAAATCAGACAAATTTTGATATAAATTGCACACTTACATTTTTGTAAAATAAATTAATTGTTGGAGTCAATTTGGCAACCTTGGATTGGAGTTACGTTCCTTCGTGCGGGAGACGACGAATTGTCCAATTTTGAAACCAAGGATAGCCTCGTACTCAGTTTTTCCAGCAGTATCATTCTAAAAATGAAATTCACAAAATTTAAAACACCTGCAAAAACTCTATTTACAAAAGAAAAGAGAGAGAAGAGCCTCTCATCGAAGTAAATCTGGCGACGTTTGAAGGCTCATACGACGTTTTCCCCGAGCAGGGCTGTATACTGGGCACGCTGAATCCGAGGCGCAAATGCAAGTGCATGTGCAGTGTGCACTGACTGCAACGTGTGCATCTCGCGTACCCACGCGTCGCGTTAAATTTCGCGCTCGCGTGCGTAAATTCAGCGTATAATCTGGATTTCGCAATACCCCCCCTCACCCCTCCCCCCCTCCAACTGCGGGGCAATTTTCTCGGGCGCGAACCCGTGGGAAATTCTCCTGCGCGGACTCGCTGGCGAGTTACGCTCTCCTAATTGGACTTATTTCTGCCAAACAGAACGATGTGCATTAAGACATGGGCCCTGAGACCCAATATAATTTATGCATAACAGGGCTCACGTCATAATGCACTTAGTTCCGTTCGGCAGAAATCCGTCCGATTGAGTCAATACCCGCCTCGACTCTCCGGTTTCTGGTTTACCCGCTCGGGATTAATTTAACTCCGTCGGTGTATCATTTCGTCGATGCCCGAGTCAAGAGATCGCTCACCTTGGCTTTGAAAACGCTGATGCGTGGATTTTTGAAGTAATCGGAGGTCGAGGCGCACGTAAATTCTGCCGTGCAAAGGAAAAACGCCGTATGAACCTTCAGGCGATGCCAAATATCCTTTGATAAAACGCGAATTTCCTGGTAAACTTTTGATTATTTTCGTTCCGATTTTTCAGATAATTTTGTTCGCAATTTCACCTGAAGATTCTGAAAATTTAAAGGAAAAATATTCAAAACTTTCCTCAAAAATAAACATTTTATCGAAGGAAATTTGGCAACTCTCGAATGTTCTTACGGCGTTTTTCTATAGCACGGCAGAATTGCGCAGAGGCGTGGCGTGCTTTGTGATCCATCGATTGATCTGCCATTTCAACCTATGGAAAAGGATCGATAGACAGGGTCGCAGCGAACACTTTAATTATCGATTTTTTACCATAGCTTCAAATGGGGAAATATCGATGATCGATCATTTACGCTTCGCCACTGAAATTGTGATCGGTGGAATGATGTCGCTGAGGAATATCATGGTGTCAAGAATCTGGAATTTTTCATTCCTTGGAATTCCTATACTTTTCCAGGGAGGAATCCCTGTTGAGAATCTAGGGTTTCTATTACTCTCTTCCCGATTCCCTTCGAAAAAGCAAGTGGTTAATTAAATCGGTCATTCTCTGCGATTCCTCAAGTTTTAGTTTCATAATGTTGTCTTGTCTGACAACAAAGGGTTTTGCTTCTTTGATCAGCTTCTGCTGAAATATCTTAGAATTCGTGTTCTGCATTCAGCCGCACAGACCAACACCGCCTTGTAAAACAGTGTCTCTTCTTAAGAGCACTCAGTTTTTTGCCCATCAAGTGATTCTTAAAACGAAATTCATGTTTTTTAGCCCGAGTGAGGTTGCTCTGATTTACAAGGGAGGATGTTCAATCAAGGGTGCCAGACTCGAAAGTCTGCATTCTGTCAAAAAATATCCCCAGCGTCTGCACCTCCAGGGGCGATGGCCTCAATTTAAGACAGTGGCATGTTTCGTTTTCAGGTCTTTCCATCCTTTCCGTATCTCGTGTTTACACCGCCTCAAAATATGTGACAGTTACAGGTCTCGTGACGTTTTATTTCGAGGACTGCGGATATTGTGTTGAATTTTTCGTCAGCCGGAGCTAATGTAACATGTCTCAACTCAGTGCTGCAGCGGTGTGGCGTGTTTAGCGATAGATCGATCTATCCGTCACTTAAACCAATCGAAAAGGATCGATATATGGGGTGTTTGCAAAAAACAATCTAGAAAAATCAGAAAATTTTTCTTCTTTAAAATGTAGACATCGGAACTAACCGCCCGGTTTTTTTCTTAGTTAACTTGAAAAAAAAGTAGCGAATTTTCGCGGAAATATGACATCCTCACCGCGAATTGACTCCCACCCGTTTCGCGCCATCTTATCACAGATAAGGGTTAACCGCCCGTTTGATAACGCAAGTAACGGCTCGCTATGTCCAAGTTACATCAATTGTATTTCTTGGCAATGGCCGTATCTATACGTGGCTGTCGGCTCTGTCAGGGACGAGTTCTATAGGACGCCGTTCTGTTGTGAGCGGGTGATTGCAGCGCATTCTCGCGTAGGATCCTAGTCAACTCAGAGGATCCTTCCCCCCGAACCTCGACTCATCCATCGCTCGCTCCAAAAGTGAGGTTAAGCCGGAGATTGAAAAATAACACATAAGGCGGCTGAATTCTTGAAAAATAAGTATATTTTTGGCGTTTTTCGACCCCTCTCGACAAGGAAGGGCTCGCTGCATGTAATAGTACGGTGAAAAATTCGATTTTTTGCAGTTATACGCGATCCTACGGATTTTAATGAAGTCCAACAACTGATAACAGCAGTGAGTTGCGAGGATCCTACGCGAGATGGCAGCACTAGTACCTGCTCACGAATTTTTACATTGACTCTTACGGGAGTCCAGGGTCCTATAGAACTGGTCCCTGGCTCTGTCCATCATCCAGTCTGCCGCGGAAACTGGTGTTTTCCTTTTCAGCGAAGGATGGAGCGGAAATCCCGGAGCACTCAAGGCGGATTTCTTAATCTTTTTCGGTCTGCGGTCCGCCTTTTGTATCCCCCGCAAATGTCCGCCGGAATTATTTCGCCTCGTTTGATTTTGAAGAAAGCAAAATCTGGCGTTTATCCTTCTTGAGCCGTGGTCAGATGACAGTGGCGTGGCGTGCTTTGCGATATATCGATTGGGCTACCATTTAAGCCTACAGATAAAGATCGATTAACGGAGTGTTCGCCACGAACAACTTAATAATCGATTCTTTACCACAGCATCAAATGGGGAAAAATCGAATCGTAAGTCGATCACTCTCGCTTCGTCGTGGTCAGATGACCTCACATCCCATTCCCCTAAGCCACTGCAAGGTCCTCCTCCTTAATCCTTACTCAGGGTTCAGTGTTACGCACCGTGCTTTAAAAAAATCGCAGGTTGTAATGAGCCTTGTAATCCTGTAATCGTTTGAACTGCGTGGCGGGGAGTTTTTCGTGCGGCAGGGAAAATAATCTATCTCATTTTATTTTGCATTTCGGTACTTATTTATTGATCTTTATTTCATCTGGAAGGAGAATATAGTCTTTTTTCCAGAGCAGGTCATCAAAAGCATTCTGCTAACCCGGATTATTTTCTAAAATCTTTTTGAACTTGAAGTTTCCTCAACGAAGCAACCAGTAGCGAATCTTATAATTTGGATTTTTTATCTACTGTTTTCCCTCCATTTACATGTATGTAAAACATGTATGTAAGGCAGCTTGCTTCACCGAAGATTGCCAACTTGCAAAATCGCCACCGGAAGAAATGTCACTAGATTTGGAACAGCAAAACTTCTCTTGCTAATTACAAGGGTCTCGGTGGTCCGAAAAACCTTGAAACTCTGAGTTACGGCAACCTGGAAAATTCAGGAAAAGTCCAGGAAATTTGGGAGAACGGTCTGTCCAACATCAGGATTCTCCCGATTCTATCAGGATTTGAGGTCAATCAGGATTTAATCCCAATTTCATCAGGATTTGAGGAAAAATCCGTCGTCAAATCAGGATTCGAGAAAAGTCGACCGTCCGATCCGATTTTTTATCCCCGCAGAAAATTAGGATTTGAAGAATTATGAATTCTTGATTTAGCAGTCAAAAATCAGGATTTTATCAGGATCTCCTAAATTGAAAAAAAAAAAAAAATTGCCACCCTGTTGGCATGGGCTAACGTTCTTCCGGCTGGGAAATGACGAAATATCGCTGATTTGCAGGGACGGTAAATCAGGTTTACCCGGCCAGGAATCCGGGTGCATCTGGCGAGATGAAGACATTCAACTGATCCCATTGTCGAGTGTGTTGACCGGGCCCTGATTCCCAAGCCGAAGCGCTTTTTCCGTTTCCAACGATCCCGGAGCCGACCAAGAACCGCGTATCTCCCCGTGTTCCCCGTGGCGAGATACGCGGTTTCTGCTCACGAGTCGAGCGAACGTCCGTCCGCCAGCGCGGAGAGGCCGCCTTCATTCCTGCCAAAATTGAATAGTGGCGAACAAAGCGCGCAGTCAAATAAAATAGCTGCGGATAGAAAGCCTCACGATTCCCATTGAGAGGGTGAGCTGGTGAAGGAGACAAGTGTAAAGGCAGAGTGAAGCACATAATGAGTATATTTTACAATGGCCTTGGGGGTCGCAGGTAGGCCCGCGCTCATTGGTCCGCGCTCAATGCTCACCGCTGTGAATGCCTCGGGACTTTCAGCCCACCATGTTGCCACGTTTTCCGGGAGCGGGGGCCGACCACGGAAGCTTCCGTGCCTCCAGGAACGAAACGGATCCCATGAGTTTAGTCAGGGAATTCAGGGTACACTGGAAAAAAAACACATTGGATCTAGAGTCCAGATTCTTAAAAACATCGACAAGAAAAAAGTCTCTTGATCCAATCATATTTAAGCGTAAATCAAGAACCAAGCCTCTTATTTTGAGCGGATTTCCTTTTGATTTAAGCAAAAATCTGATTGAATCAACAGTCTTTTTTCTTGTCAATGTTTTCAAGAGTCTGGACTCGAGATCCGATGTGGTTTTTTTTTCCAGTGTAATGTTGCTGAAAGCTCAGGAGATTTCTCTGTTGAATCTTGCAGTACAAAGTAGCAATCGCCAACTTTTTTCGCAACGCAGTCCTAATAACTATTCTTATTAATGTCTCCGTTCACAATGTTCCTTTATCGATGAAATCGAACAGGGTGTCTGCAAGTCCGGAATTTTCGGAAAGTCCGGAAATAGTAATGATTTTTCAAGGGCGGTTTTAATTCCGCAAGAAGGTCCGAAATTGTTCCATTTTTTCGTCATTTTTGTCGCAATTTGAGCGGGAAATTCAAATTTTTTATATTCGCTGAATTTTGTCAATCGGAGATACTCAAAAAGTACTTAATTTTGTGCATTTTAACCTTATTAGTTCATTAATGTTCGTGTTTTTGTCTGTTGCAGGTAAGATCTCAATCATAGTTTTGCAGTTTGCTGATCAGCGTAGTCCTAAGAGGCGTAAGATTTTTAGTTGTCTAATTTATTTTAATGTCACAATGAGAACGGATTTAAACGCGTGTAATAATTTTAATCGATAGGTCAGCATTAATGCAGTGCCGTAAATGTTAAGTAAAGAGCTGCAAAACATGTAAAAACACTTTGATAGTCGATGAATCAAAATATTCAGTATAACAGCTTGTCTTCAGTACGGTCGTTTAGATGGTATTTGCTGCTTTTATGTGGGTTAATAAAACGACAATTGGAAGGCGCTTGATGAGCAACTATTCGAACTCCCGGGTGTATTTGTAGTATAACCAATCGAGTGAAGGCGCACCAACAGCCGTAGAAGAAATTACACAATCGAAAGGCGCACTAAGGGCAACTATTTAAACGTCTGGGTGGATTTGGTGCATAACCGTTTAAATGCAGGCGCACTACTGTCAAATGCAGAAAAAAGTAACGAGTTTACCAATGACTTTCGTTTCGTTCTAGCGAGCGGGATTTTTAAAAATACGAACTCGAGACGGCGGATAGTTGCCTTACATATTCAGAATAGATTTGTCTGTTACACTGAAAAAAAAAACAAATTGGATCTAGAGTCCAGACTCTTAAAAACACCGACAAGAAAAAGTACTCTTGATTCAATCAGAATCTAGCTTAAATCGAGGTGGAGGGGGGTTCAAGCCCAGCGTTACGTTAACAAATTCGTTAAAATTGTTCATTTAATGGCGCTGCGCTAGCGGTCTCCTTAAACCTCCTTTTCGATCAAAATTTCTATCCAGGTCTGGAGGTCTCAATCTAAATTTTGCAATTTTTTAAACGATTGGAATTTCTCCCGTAATCTTCGAAATTCCCAGAAATATCAGCGATTTTTGGATTGTTTCGGAATTTCGTGGTTTTTCGTCAGTTTGACCAAATATTAAATCAAAATTGATGAATTTTTTCCCATCGAATCGGACAATCTTCAGAACTACGTCGGCGGGCGTATTTCGGAATTTTATCCCGGAAACTTTGAAAAATCGGAATTTTTTCCGAAACTTTGAGCGATCCAAAAAAATCCGGGAACGCGGAATCTTTGTTAAAATAATATGGCAGCACTGAGCTACAATAATCGAGTTGTCCACTCTCTCCCTATAAAGGTACTCAATTCCTCGCCTTCTCCCTAGTTTTTTCTCCGATTTCGTATTTTAAAATCGTGCTTTTGCAAGTCGGCAACGCCGCTAGAAAGTATTCTCTCCAGCTGAGTCCGTTCCCGGGGCGTCCATCTCCGCGCCGCCCCTTACTTGGCCGTCTGATTTACGGGCGGATCCCGAGCCGAGCAGGTTACAACTTCATCACGGTTCCCAAGTTTTCCTCCTCTCCCGATTATCCCCCCTCCTCCCCCCTCTCGCCCCGCCTCGCTCCCGGGGTCAGTTTTTTCTTCTCATTTTTAACCCGGCTCGGGTTTTCGGAACTCGGGAGTGGACCCCGGATGTGGTGATTAGGGGTCGGCCCCGATTCGCCCGCGGCTCCAGATGAAGGTGACGATGTTGATACGTTTTATCGTTTTCGCCCGGATCGCCGGGCCTTTGTTGCGCGGCCCGGTTTCGGAGCCTTCGTTAAGATATCCGCAGTTGACGGGGCTGCGTTTCGACTCAACTCTGCGGGGGTGTCGTGAGTAATGGGTTTTATCATCGAGCAGGAACGATGGACATTGAGGTCAAAGCACCTAGAAGTGCAGTTCTTTAAATAATTGAGATTTTAATGATTCAACACTGGAAAAAAAAGGAACACATTGAATCTAGAGTCAAGACTCTTAAAGACATCGAGAGGAAAAAGGACTCTTGATTCAATCAGATTTAAGCTTAAATCTGATCGAATCAAGAGTCCTTTTTCTTGTCAATGTTTTCAAGAGTATGGACTCTAGATCCAATGTATTCTTTTTTCCAGTGAAGAAAAACTAGTCCTGATGCATATTCTTCGAAAAATTCGCTTCCAATTTCCAAGCATCCGAAAAGTCAGTTTGAGCTTTCTTCCCGCCATAAGGATCCATGCAATTTCGAAACTTTTTTTCTGCATTTGACAGTGGTGCGCCTTCATTCAATCGGTTATGCAACAAATTCATTTAGACGTTTAAGTAGTGGCTCGTTGTGCGCCTTTCGATTGTGTAATTTATTCATTGGCTGCATAGCATGTTGGTGCGCCTTCAATCAATCAGTTATACTACAAATACAACCCGGAGTTTGAATAGTTGCTCGTAGTGCGCCTTTCAATTGTGTAATTTATTCTGTGGCTGCGTAGCATGTCGGTGCGCCTTCACTCGATCGGTTATACTACAAATACACCCCGGAGTTTGAATAGTTGCTCATTGACCGCCTTTCGATTGTTTAGATTCTTTCACACTATGGACGGATTCACTGAAATGAATTTGATGATATCGACGTTTCAGAGGCGGATCCAGCAAACACCGGATACCCTTCATTTAAATCTGTGCTAAACTGTCGGAGCACCTGGCCCCTCCAAGAATCGATACATTTCCATAGGTTTAAATGGAGGGAATCCGGTGGTGCCAAACTGCTGGATCCGCCTCTGCGACGCTTCAGCTAACGCCAAACTAAAACGATGGCGGCAACCTCGCTAAGCTTCGCCCAGAGCCGAGAAATAAAATATGTTTTCTGCAAGTCGGGAGTATCGAAAAAAAAAGTTCAATTGAAATATCGGGCTCGTTCGCAATAATGCTAGTGGGCGGATTTCCGACCTGCCCTCGTGTCTCTCCTCCTCCACCCATCGTCGGGTATTAAAATTCAAAGCTGAATTAAGCACTCTTACAACGCTGTTGCCAAACCGTCCTTAATGGCCTATTTATCAACTCAGACTCGTTCGGAAAGCCTCTCAATTCGGGGCGTTTGGGACTCGCGTCTTCGTTGTCGAGGGTTGTAGTTGCAGCATCGTAATCACGATTTCAGTAATAATCAGTGTTCGAAACTCACAGGCGCCAAATGCGCCTAAATAATGGGCCTTGGCGCCTAAAAAATGAAGGCTCTGCGCCAACGTGGCCCCTAAAAACAGCCCCCTGAAAATCTGAATTTTTATATCAGGTGATTTTTCGAAATTTTCAGCACTACAAGTGAAAGTCAATTCGGCCCCTAAAAAATCTTCAATGGCGCCTAAAAATCGGGCTTGATGCGCCATTTGGCTCCTGAAACTCAAAGGTGAGTTTCTAACACTGTTCGGCAGCATGGGCGCCGATCTCGGGAGCGAACGTTGTGAAGGATTGAGGATGTACGCTTGGGTCGTCGATGTCGGTGCAGCGTGTCGAAAGGCGCGGACAACTCTTTAAGTGACATTTTCAGGTGTGTTTTGCACCCACGACCTGCCTTGCAGCCTTCCATGTTATCGCCGGTCGCCCGCTCTCCGCCGTGGGAGGGGGGGCGGGGTGTAAAGGAGCGTGCTTGTCGAGAATAGCACTGTCGGGCGGGGTGTGCTTTGGCGCAGGGAAATTCCCGCGCCGGGAATCAGGAATGCTTATTGTTCCAAGAATTCCTCGCGGGATTAACCCTCTCGTGTCTAGCCGTTACACTTGGTCGGAAACTGTCGCCGTGGTAGGATGGAGACGAAACGGCTTGAAATTCGTAGTTATTCGGCGATCGTTGAAATTGATAGACACAGCTGTAGACAAAGATGATAAGAGGGATATGGAGGGATCTTTTCGGTTGAAGCATTTGGTTCCATTGGACAAAGGCAGCAGGCAATAGACTAACCGGTGTTCGAAACTCACAGGCGCCAACGCGCCAAATGCGCCTAAAAATTCGACCTTGGCATCTAATAAATGAAGGCTCTGCGCCAACGTGGCCCCTAAAAATTGCCCCCTAAACATCTGGATTTTTACAGGAAGTCGCATAAAGAATGAAAAACAAATCTATTTGAATTGAAAAAACTCAGAATTCGCAGCACTACAAGTGAAAGCTTGCTTTTTCTAAATTTTCACGATTTCATTCTTAGCCTGCTGCAGACAGATTGATGAAATTGATAGATAAAGCTATAGACAAAGACTAAATAATGAGCACGTAGCGATCCAATTGGTTAATTTGGGTGGTTCTTATAGATTGAGGAGGTAAATGATGGACTAACTATCGGATCTCTTGCAGGTTGCCGTTAATAGTTAGTCTATTACCTACGTCCTTCGTCCATTGCACCTACCCGTTTCCACCAATAGGATCTCTCCATATCCATTTTGTCTTCTTCGTCCATCGCTTTGTCTATCGCTTTGTCTATCAGTTTCAACAATCAGGCGGCAGGACGAGTGCTCCAGTTGTCCCCATATCAGTGTCTCTTCCGGGACTCTCGGATACCTCGTTCAATATTTGATATTTGATCAACTCGGTTTCTCGTCGCAAGTCCCGATCGACGGACGTCCAAGGAACAGGAGTATAAATAGTCCTTGCACTGACAATCCCGAGTGTTAGAACAAATATTTAAGCTTCCACACGGTCCTCGAGCGGGGGGTTACGGGCCTACCTTTGCGACTCACGCGCGCGATTCGTCGGTTTGTTTGCGTGTTTGTTTGTTTGCCCTGTCGCGGTAACAACGCATTCCACCTAACCTCACTCGTTGCGTTGGTCGCCCGGGGTATTTTCGTCCCGCGGTGGCGTGGAGCGAGTCCACGTGCCGGGAGCCAGGGGTTCTGCCTAGTTTAGACGTTTAGTGGTCATTTTCTTATCATAGACGAGATGGTGTCAAAGAGGAGTCTAATTTCCAATTATTTTCGAACAGGGTGTCTGCAAGTTTGGAAATAGTACTGATTTTTCAAGGACGGTCCGGATGTACTGAAAAAGTGCGGAAATTCCGCAAGAAGTCCCGGGATTTTTTTCATTTTTTGTCATTCTTGTCGCAATTTGAGCGAGAAATTCAAATTTTTGAAATTTTTCGAATTTCGTCAATTGGAGGTACCTACTGGAAAAGTTCTGAATTTTACTTCGGAGGAGGTACTGAATTTCTGGGGAATGTATCGAAAAAGTGCTGTAAAAGTCCTGATTTTTGGCCAGCCTGTTTTAGCATAGACATCCTGTCCAAACATTTACGTACGGGCTTTTTCCTGATTTCTCTAATCCGATAAAATTCTATGTAAATTCTTGCTTTTCCAAACGTGCGAGCTTACTGTGGAAACTGATAATCGAACGATAAGACAAAGGAAGACGTGGAGAACCTTTCCAAATGGATTGAGCATATGCACGTTTGAGAGTCAGCGTTTCTATAGCTCGAGGATTGGAAGGAACGCCTCTCGAAGGTACACACACACCCCCCCCCCCCCCCCCCCCCCCCCCCCCCCCNAAGACGTGGAGCTTGTGTGCGGAAAAGTTCGGAGCGAATCGTGGGGGAGATTGACAGATTTGCACGGTGCTAGCCGCCGCACGGTGGATCGAGTCAGTACGAGAGGTCGGACAAAATGTGAAAACTTTAAACACTTATAACTCCGTTTATACTTTGACGTTCTAAAAGTGGTTCCATGGTTTTTCTCGTGGAATCTTCCTGTAGATGCTCCCCTACAAACTTGAAATGTGACGAAATAAACATGAAAATTTGCAGTTTTAGTCAAAATTTCAGGTCCGACCTCTCTAATTGACTCGATCCACTGTGCGCCGCTGCAGAGCCGAAGCGTGGATAATCGATGTATCCCATTTGAAGCCATGCTAAAAAGTCGATTCCTACGGTTCACCCTGATATTCGAGCTTTAACCAAAGCTCCATATGGCAGATGAATCGATTGATCGCAAACCGGGGTCGGCGAACCGAGTGCGGAACCGGCGGCAAACGCCAATCCGACCGCAAACCGCCGAGCCGACCGCTTCGTTCCACCCGGCGTCTCCTTTGAATAATTTACCGACTTTACTCGATCCATTGGGGAGTCAGGACTGCAGTTCCTTCAGAGGGGAAACATGACCAACTGTGTGCCGCTTTTCCATTGGTCAAATAAAGTAGGCCTTTAATGAGCTCTCACAGGGTCAAAATAGAGTACCTGCACTGGAAAAAAAACTCACATTGGATCTAGAGTCCAGACTCTTAAAAACATCGACAAGAAAAAATAATCTTGATTCAATCAGGTTTAAGCTTAAATCAAGAACCAAGCCTCTTATAATTTGAGCGGATTTCCTTTTGATTTAAGCTTAAATCTGATTGAATCAAGAGTATTTTTTCTTGTCAATGTTTTCAAGAGTCTATGGACTCTAGATCCAATGTGTTTTTCTTTCCAGTGAATTACTTCAACGCATGCTGTATAGCTATTACAGCGAGTTACAGAGCTTACAAAAGTTGTAAAGGGCCGGAGACTTAAACGCAGAGTAGGAAAACACCAACGATAGACAAACTAACAGCAACTTACGAGGCAGCACTCTTCCTTCCCCCCAGCGGGCTGATTATTGAAATTGATAGACAAAGCTATAGACAAAGAAGACATAGGGAGTATGTAGCGATCCTATTGGTTGATTTGGGTGGTTCTTATTGACTAAGGGAGAAAATGATGGACTGACCATAGGGTCTCTCGTCGGTTCCGGCAGTCTATTACCTAAGTACCTCCTTTGTCTATTGCAATCACCCGATTCTACCAATAGGATCCTTCCATATCCCTTTTCTCTTCTTTGTCTATCGCTTTGCCTATCAATTTCAATAAGTTGCCCGCAGGTATGTGTCAATCCTTGAGCAGTGTCCATTGTCCATAAAGTCAGCTATACGCATGTAAATTTTCGATGCGAAAGTCAGGAGGTTTTGGCCATTCTGGCCAAGGAGAACCTGAAAAATCCAGAAAATCACTTCCTACCGTCTCTGTAGACACCGGGTAAAATGTACCGCGTTTCATTTTCAAAACAGGATTGTGATTCCAGATTCCAGGTTTGGAGGAATAAGTACATGGCTAAAGAGAGCAAAGTTCGAGTTTATAAAACGGTTGTAAGACCTGTGCTGACTTACGCTGCGGAGACCCGAGCGGACACGAAGCGCACTAAACAACAGTTGCGGACCGTAGAAATGAAAGTCCTGAGGAAAATAGCAGGCTTTACGCTCCGAGATAGGCAGACCAACGAGTCAATTCGCGAAGAGTGCCAAATTCAAGATATTGCCAAATGGACCAAGATGCGCCGGAAAATGTGGTCGGAACATGTTGAGAGGATGGAGGGGGAAAGGCTTGCCAAGATTTGTATGGTAGGACGACCTCATAGCCAAAGGCAACCCGGACGACCGCCCAAGAGATGGGCACAGAGCTGCCTTTCATCCCCGGAGAATTAAGTGATCTCTCTCATCGGCATCATATTACTGTTTTAGAGGCTAGACAAACAGGGTCACGGCCCTAGTCAGAAGGCAGAAGAAGAAGAAGAAGAAGAAGATTGTGATTCGCTACTGACCCATTGAGAGACCACACTTTTTTGGCGGAAGCTCAAGGTGGGCTCGAACCGTTCATTTCCGCACGAGCCCCAGAGAGCCTGAATTTATATATAAAACAGGGCTCTTCACGTGAAAATTAAGATACGCGCTCACTTCACCACGTTAGAGGGGCGACTAAATGACCCTTATTACGTGACGCTATTTCTGATGAGTCTTCTGGCCTCTTACGGCAGTGGCGTGGCGTGAATAATCGATTATCGATATCTCGCCATTTGAAGCTATGGTTAAGAATCGATTACTAAGGTGTTCGCTGCGAGCACCCTGATAATCGATCTTTTTTCATAGGTTTAAATGGCATAACAATCGATATATCGCAATTCACGCCTCGCCACTGCCTCTTACGGCTGTCAGCTCGATGAGCGCGAAGTCGACGATTTCACACAGTCGTAAATTTTTGCGTGTCCGGACTGCGCAATAATGCTGCGAGTGCCAAATGTCATATTGTGAGAGATTGACGAGACATCAAGTGCTCTGAAGGCTCAATCGTAATGAAAGCGCCTAAGTTATGCGGACTTGAGGATATGAGGGTTAAGCCCCTTGATTGTTGCGCGGCCCCATACCAGGGTACCTTCTGTGATATTTCTCAACACTTCAAAGAAAGACTCGTCTTCAAATGTTCATTCAGCGTTTTTCTTCAGCAAAAAAGTAAGGAAATAGGGGTTGGAAAGGGGTTGAAGACTTTTTTTCTTTACAGAGGTGTAAATGGCCTTGGATGCTAAAGCATTGCTTTAAAATAAACTTATTTTACTACTATTACTTCCTTCCTTCCTTCCTTTCTTTCTTTATTTTTCTTTCTTTCTCTCATTTTCAAATGATTATTCAACATTTAAGTTTAACAATTAACAAGACCTCATCCGACACAAGGTTTAACCCTAGTGGGTGGTTTCATTATGTTACTTTTCTCTTTTCTTTGCGCACAACTTATTTTAACAATCCCTAAATCATTTTGATAAATTGTAAAAAAGAACATAGTAAAGAAGTAATTAAAAAAAAATCCGTCGTATTGGGTCATTCTTTTTAAAACAACCGAACAACAGAACAGAACAGCCGTAGTTCCTTTTTATCCAACGAGAAATCTTTCTCCCAGCAATGGACGTTCCTTTCAGTAGAACTAGAACTTTTCCTCGCTGGAAATCCAATCCCGTAGTACTTCCGATTAACCTACATATGATGGCAGGCTACCGTCCAGACACCACCTAGAAATCAGCATCGCAAGTGACCCACTTTAACACGTCGACGTCACCTCAGATCGACGCAGAGACGAATCGAAACGAAACGAAAAAAAAAAATCAGATCAACGAAACGAAGTGACATCGTCCGCGAGCAACGCGAAGCGGAAAAACTGTTATGTTATTAAAATTTTTCGAGGAGCATCAGAAACGGATCTCTCACGGTGCACCCCCCCCCCCCCCGGGATCCGTGGAATCGAATTTTCCGGGGCCCCGGAAATGAAACGTGTAATCGATCAGGAATCACGATCGAGTTATCGATCTATTGATTCGGAGCCCGATCGGAGACAGATCGTGATATTATGTAAGCGGCGAGTTCCCACGATGCCTTGATAGCCGTGGCCCTAAACGATCCTCGCAAGGGAGGGGCCGGTAGGGGTGGCGGTTGGGGGAGGAGAGGAGCCCCCCCCCCTTCCCCCGCGGGAAAGTTGATATGCTTGGAGTGTGACCGATCAATCAATTTCGAGTCGCATCGAAAACGTGCTTTCGTGAATAGGCATACAGATCTATTACCCGGCCGCAATTATACGTTCCTCTTGCGGAGTCGGGATGATGTCGTCGTTTGAAGATTTATTTTCTACATTTCATTTAAGTATCTATCGAATTCGTGTTTCTTTAAGTGTGTTTATTCACATGTTAGTCAGGGTTGCCACAGAATTTAGAGAATGAAATTCCCGGACATTCCCCTGAGTTCACCGTCACATTTTGGTAAAATTCTCTGAAAATTGAAAATATACTAGATGGTTAAA
The DNA here is from genome assembly GCF_001854935.1 of Bemisia tabaci. Lineage (NCBI taxonomy): Eukaryota > Metazoa > Arthropoda > Insecta > Hemiptera > Aleyrodidae > Bemisia > Bemisia tabaci. Next base: position 531,038 of record NW_017547330.1, on the reverse strand, counting down.
AAGAAATAATTTCAAGTAGTTTTCACTCAAAATCGATTGTTTGAAACGTCAAATCTGGTCTAGGAAACAAATGAGGTGTGTTTTTCATTCAATGACAGGTCAAATTCATGTCATCATGACAGGTGACAATTTTTCCCTGACATTTTCGACATTTTCCCTGACAATTCCAGGTTTTCCCTCACTTTTTCAAATTGCCTGGCATTTCCCGGTTTTCCCTGACTGGCAACCCTGACTTAAGCACGGCAGATTAAAAAGCGTCGATCCTCCCCTACATCATTGGCGGATCCAGCAATTTGGCAACACCGGATTTCCTCCATTTAACCCTATGGAAATGTATCGATTCTTGGAGGGGCCAGGTGCTCCGATACCAATCGATTATTTAGCAAAGGTTTAAATGGAGGAAATCCAGGGTTGCCAAATTGCTGGATCCGCCTCTGCCCTACATCGAAGACAAGTCCGAAGGAATTTGATATCTTATTCTTTCACCATTCGCATGGAGCCGCGGCACCATAATCGCGAATACTTCCCTGTCTACGAGGTATGATTCACCCGTTCAGATAAAGTTCCCGCGTGGGGAACCTGAACCCCACCAGGGCCGCCAGGGCCGGGGGGCGGCAGCGGAGAGGGCGCTAATGATTCTCCGAAATTTAAAAATACGAAACCGCCAGACGGAGATTCAGACGCTCGTCTGGGCGCCCCAGACAGGCGACACAATTTTCCCTCCCTCCCGAGGTGATAGTGACGAGGCGAGTGTGAGAAAAATCTGGAGCGGGCAGTCGCGGAAAAGGAGACGCGGCGATTAGCGGGATCCGGTTGTCGGGTCGGGCCCCGATGCCCGCGGTTTTCGCGGGCGGGGATTTCTCGAACTTGCGGTGTCGGTCTGGCAACGAGGCGCCCCGGAAAAAGGAGACGATAAAAACGATGATCGGTCCCGGAATCCTGCGGCAGGGCGATAAGCGAAACTCCCGCTTCCAGTCGCAGATATCGGGTACTGAAAAGGGTCTCGGTGTAGTATTAACTGCAGCGGTCTTGCTGCCGTCGCGAAAAGTTTGTACCGAGGATTGAAAATTTTAAAAAGTACAGCACGGACATGTCAAAACATGAAGCTATCAGAATCCAAAACGGAGTTCGAAACTCACCTTTGAGTTCCAGGAGCCATGTGCCGCATCAAGCTCGATTTTTCGGGGGCCATTGAAGATTTTTCAAGGGGCCAAATTCACCTTTTGCCTGTACATCACGGTGCCTTTATAGTGAGAAGTTAGACGCAAGATGTTTTAGTTACAGAACTCAGTCTCGTGGAGGCTCGGATTGGGGTAGGTCAATTCAAACGCGTAGCTAAAAGTGAGAATCCCTTCAAAAGATTAATAAAGATTAATATTATTGAAAGGTTTATAATTAGGCAATTGCAATTGTGACGAACACTCGAAGAAAATTTTGCCAAAAAGTCACTGCTTTTAAAAACTTACAGAAAATTTTCCTCGAAAATTGACGAAATGCCTGAAGAACAATGTAAATATTCATCTTTTTCCCAAAATATTTGCGGCTGTCGATAGGAGATTTTCCATGGATGAGATCGCTCTGCTCTGATTAAACCTTTGGGGGAGGGGGGGGGGCGAAAGGAGCCCCAGATGGCGCAATACGCTTTTTGGGGCTTAGGCCAGAGGGCGTTATGTTATTAGCATGGCGCATGTGTGACAAAAGTCCTTTAAGCAGCTTTTGCCTTAATGATCGGAGCTATACGCGAGCCGAAGGTGTCGCCTCTCACTCGGATGAAATTTCTATGCAAGTTGTGGCGGCTGCACATGGAGAGTATCATATCCGAACTCAATATTCGGCAGGATGTCACGGTCGTCACGCGGGACATCATTTTTCGACGTGACCTGAAAGACCCGGGTGCCCGAGAAACTATCAATCATGGAACTCCTCTCGGGGTTCTACACCCGTAATGAAAACTCGACTCTCAGCTTTGATTATCCGTTCAAGATTTAGAGGAGTACCGAAAGCTTAGTTCATACGGTCCAATTTTCCACCCCATTAAAATGGGGCACGATTAGTTGCATTGATACTGAATAATTTGTATTGAAAAGTGCTCAGTTCTAAAAAACAAAATAGCTTTTCATTATATGCTGTTAATAATTTCAAATTGGACCACATTGTGCAATAAGGAACTACAATTTCACACCCTGGGTATCAAACATTTTACAGGGTTGCCACAGTCAGGGAAGACCGGGAAACGTCAGGGAATTTTAAAAAGTCAGGGAAAACCGGGAAATGTCAGGGAAAATGACGAAAATGTCAGAGAAAATTTGTTAAACCACCTTCATTTGCTTTCTACAATGGGTTTGCGGTTTTGAACAACAAATTTTGCCTGAAAACTATTTTCACTTATGCCGTTTTAACCTTCCGCCACATTTTCAATTGTCAGGGAATCTCACCAAAATGTGTCAGGGAAATTAGGGAAATGTCAGGGAATTTCATTGACTAAACTCTGTGGCAACCCTGATTTTAGGTTTTTAACGTGGCCGGATTTTTCGGCATCAAAGCGATTTGTCGCCTAGTGCTTGACGGCTCCCCGATGAAGTTGTGAGCTGCAAGAAAATTTGTCGCGCCACCTCGTCAAACAACAACACACCCGGGTGACTTGGGCGCATAGTAATGACAGCTGCAGCCGCTGTCGCCTATTCAATCTCAACTCGAACCTTTTTCAGGGTATTCCCCCCGTATTTTTGGGTTTTAGTGTGAATTTGACAACGGTGGATGAGCGTGACGCACCGAGGCGCCTAGGAAACCGCAGGAAACGACGCAGGCGCGTCCTTTGCTGCACTTTGGTTTGCGACGTTGCCATCGAGAAGAAATTCGCATTTTCCCCAATCAACGCTAACATGAGGATGACACTAATTCCACCGTGCTTAGGAAGGACGCCGTATGAGCCTTCAGATGCTGCCAAGTTTCCTTCGATAGAAACCGAATTTACTGGGAAAATTGTGAATATTTTATCCCAAAATGTTCAGACTATATTGTACGCAATTTAATCTAAATTAATTTAAAAGAAAAATGCGCATGAATGTCGTCAAACATACATGTTTTATGAAGGGAAATTTGGCAACTCTCGAATGTTCATACGGCGTTCTTCGTTAGCACGGCAGAGTATCACACCTCGTTACAAACAAATCTTGACTCCAAAATCGACAACTATTTTCTCTCCAGTCTTGACACCTGAAGTTCCCTTCGAAGATTCCAAGAGTGGACAATTCTTTATCTTGCTCTCCTTGTTCCGCTGAAAACCAAAGGATTGCGCGTAACACCCGGCAACCACCGGTACCGTCTTGTGGTTTGTGTACCGTTCGAAATGCTACTTCTCATTCAGCTGGCGCCACTGGTCGCTTCCAGCATCCAATTTTCCGGATGGACGATGACTTTATTCGAAAGGTCAAGAAGCATTTTTGTGATCACTGGAAAAAAACACATTGGATCCAGAGTCCAGACTCTTGAAAACATTGACAAGAAATAGGACTCTTGATTCAACCAGATTTAAGCTTAAATTAAAAGGAAATCCGCCCGAATTGAGAGGCTTGGTTCTTGATTTAAGCTTAGATCTGATTGAATCGAGAGTATTTTTTCTTGTCGATGTTTATAAGAGTCTGGACTCTAGATCCAATGTGTTTTTTTTCCAGTAATAGAAAAGTCCACGAAACAATAAGTGGGATAACTTTTAAACCTTTACGTTTTGTACGATGAGGAAGACATAAGCTTTCACAGTTTCCACATTTCGTTTTTCTTTTCCCATCACCCTTCTCCACTGTGCGCCGCGTCGCAACGAGCATTTTTACGTCTTTATCAAAATGCAAAAACCGAGGGCAACGGCCGCTTTTTCGACAGTTGGTCGAAAAACCGCCTCCTCTTATCGGAGAGCGGATCTGCGGTGCGGAGCTCGGAGAGTCCCCAATTCGCGATGTACGCCGATGCAAAAGAATTTGCTGAGATGTATGGGCGGAGGGGGGGGGAGGGGGAGAAAAGAAGACATCTTAAAAAACGGTGGAGCATGAACAGGCTGAATATCTAATTAAATAATTGGGAACGAGCGAGATGCAGGCGTGAGCGCAAGGAAAGGAACTGAATTAACACCGCGCAACTGAGTTATAAGAATCGCTTCAGTGATCGATGCCAAATTTCTGGAAAAGTGTCGCGTGAGCTCTTAAGTAACTGATGCAATTTTAGGTAAAAAGGCGTGTAGAAGTTCACGCCTTTGCTGCGGAAAACGCGTGTTCAGAATCCTCAGGATGGAGAAATAGATGCATCGTACTTGATTGTTGTTGTTTTTCTATGCATTTACTCATAGGTGCTTTAACATGCACTTAGGTCATTAACACTTTGGAAAGTACAGATAAATAGTGGTACAAAAAATTAAAAAAAAGACAAGGAAAGAATACACTAGATTTGGAGATTAGATTTTTTCAAATGGAAGGGATTTGATGGGAACATTCTGAATATACGGAAACAAAGAGGAGGGAAAATTTTGAATCGCAGCTTTTCTCATATTTAGCTTTTCCAACCCTAAATTTTTTGTTTGAGGTTATGTTCTATTGTTTGGAGCCAAACGATACATCAAAACATTATCGAATACGATCTATAAAAGGGTCCGTCACGCAGTCTTTAGCACGCGACGTCTTTTATGGGCAGCCCTTAGCTGCAAAATGTCTCAATTGGACGTATTTCTACCAAACAGAACTAAGTGCATAAGGGCATGAGCCCTGAGACCCATTAGAATATATGCATAACAGAGCTCACGTCGTAATGCACATTGGTCCGTTTGGCAGAAATACTTCCAATTCATTGAGAGAATCGCATCCAATCGGAAAAAAATGCGAATTGGGCCGTCGAATGCCCTCCCCCGCCTCCCCTCCACTCCTTGCAGGTGCGAAAGAGAGTAAGGGCGTAAAAATCGGTAAAGCGTCCTCGTCGTCATGGCAACGGCACACCGCCGCACAGTGGATCGGTTCAATGGGAGAGGTCGGACAAAATTCGGAAACTTGAAAAGCTCATAACTCCGTTCATACAAAACTTTGAGGTCTTAAAAATCGGTCTACTCGTAAAATTTCCTACAGAAATCAACCCTCAAAGTTTAAAATTCGACGAAAGAAACATCTATATTCGCAGTCATAATAAAAAAATTGGTGTCCAGTGATTCGGTCCATTGTGCGGCGCACAGTGGACCGAGTCAATGAGAGAGGTCGGACATGGACTTTTTAACGAAAGCTGCAAATTTTGGTGTTTATTTCGTCATATTTTAAACTTCAAGGGGTGTTTCATGAAGAAAATTTCACGAGAAAACCAATGAAACCACTCTTAGAACTTCAAAGTTTTGTATTAACGGAGTTGTAAGCGTTTAAAGTTTCCAAATTTTGTCCGACCTCTCCCATTGACCCGATCCACTGTGCGGCGTCGCGGCCACTTACACCGAGACTCGCGAAGGAGAGGAAAAACCGGGAATCGGTCACTCGCGAGCCGCGGAATAAGGATCAAGGCTGCGCTCGCTCGCGAGAGGAGAGGAGAAAGAGAGCAAGGGGGGTAAGGGAGGGCGCGCGGGGGGCTGTTTTGTTAAAAGCAGCGAGCGTAATTTATGCCTGCTAGCTTTCCTGTTATTTATGGGGGACGTTTTAATAGTGCACTGTGATAATCCGCCGGAGATGTATTAATCAAACTGTCTTAGAGACCACATTATCGCTATTCACGCTTGTTTTGCATCGGGTATATGCCAAGTTCAACATTTTGCTCTTCCACGCTCCCCCTCCCCCCCCCCCCCCCCCCCCCCCCCCNGCCTTGCACCGAGCTTGGGTCAAGCACCGTTGCCGTCTGCCTGGACTCTCTGGGGAGATCCAGAGTCTCTTTATACTAAGAGCAAAGACGATGCGAATCCATTTTTGATTGGTTCCCGTCTTAAAGGCCTTCACAGTGTCACGAATGGGAATGAAGATTACATTTTCATCGATTGCAAAATTGGAAACTGGAATGGACCGGGGATTTGGGGGTACGGCAACGAAAAATGAAATGAGAGAGGGAACGGAGACAGGAATTCGGGAATGGGTCATCGGAAAAAAAAAAACACATTGGATCTAGAGTCCAGACTCTTGAAAACATTGACAAGACAAAATACTCTTGATTCAATCGGATTTTTGCTTGAATCAAAAGGAAATCCGCTTAAATTAAGAGGCTTGGTTCTTGATTTAAGCTAGATTCTGATTGCATCAAGAGTACTTTTTCTTGTTGATGTTTTCAAGAGTCTGGACTCTCGATCCAATGTGTTTTTTTTCCAGTGGTTGATCAAAGATTACAAAAAACGTCCGATTTGTGTAATCTTTATTCCCGTTTGTGACATCCATAAGCCGCGTTGTCTCAACTCTCTATGAAGGGACCCAGGGGAGATCGAGGATTTCGGGTTTTGCGCGATGGCGGCGTTCGAAGACCGTGGTCTTGTGGTATTCTTCGGATTTTCAGTGACGGTTGTCGTGCCCCCCTCCCCCCCCCCTCATAGAAAAGTAACGAATATAGCAAAATTAATTTAAAATTTAATAATTATTATAGCGAAATTAATTAATGGTTTCCTGAAAGGAAAGAAAAATATTGGGCGAAACTTGACAACATTCGAAGTCCTATACGGTGTCCCTCTCCAGCATGCACTTTTGTCGTTATCCGTGGTGCAACGTTTTAAATTTGGCAACATCGAGCCATGCAGTCGTGGTTATCGCAGGTCGCTTTCATTTGCACTTTATCTGCTGTCCGTAGTGCCCCCTCGCCCCCTCGCGAGGGGGGCAAGGTGCTCCGGGTGCCCCCTACCGATTTTGAGCCGGTCCCCCATCCCTCCCGTCTGCTCCCACGCCGAACCTCTCGGAAAAGGCTCCAATCAATGCGGAGTAATGCACCCAACACTGGCCAAATCTCGAGAAAAAGGATCAGACGCCGGTGGAAAGTTGCGGACTAATTGTCGGATTTATCGTAAATCTGGCAATCGGGCTTGCACCTCGAGGACTTCTGCGAATCGGGACTTGGGATCACTCCCTCCCTTTCGAGCGATTTAGACGTCATGCCAATTTACTTTGCGCTCGGGATAAAGTTTCCTCATGTTGTCGGATTTCATGTTTTTGGGCGACGTTTCCGCGATTTTTCAGAATCATGCGCAGGGTTGCAGGGTGTGAGGGTCTGGAAAACCTGGAAAGTCAAAGTATCTCAAGCGCCGTAAAATAACCACCGCCTTGTTTCTTTTTTTACAGAGCAATTATTCAACGAAGCTGTCTGAAAATTTCACTGAATTTTTTTGTGTGCTGACGATAAAATTCAGTGAAATCTTCAAACAGATTCAGCCAACGTTTTCCAGGGTGTCTACGAGTCCGGAAGTAGTACTGATTTTATCAGAGCGGTCCGGAAATACTGGAAAAGTTCGGAAATTCTGTAAGCTGGTCCGGAATTTTTTCATTTTTTGTTAATTTTGTCGCATTTTGAGCGAGAAATTCAAATTTTTGAAATTTATCGAATTCCTTCAATTGTAGGCACTGAAATAGCACCGAATTTTTCTGTTTAGGAGGCACTGAATTTCTCGGGAATGTACTGAAACAGTACTGCAAAATCACTGATTTTTGGTCAGAGTAGACACCCTGGTTTTCTCTTTAAAAAATGAAATGGCGACGGAAATTTGAAAATGTCGCATGGCGCTTGTGCACTGGAAAAAAAACACATTGGATCTAGAGTTCAGACTCTTGAAAACATTGACAAGAAAAAATACTCTTGATTCAATCGGATTTTCGCTTGAATCCAAACGAAATCCGCTTAAATTAAGAGGCTTGGTTCTTGATTTAAGCTAGATTCTGATTGAATCAAGAGTACTTTTTCTTGTCGATGTTTATAAAGAGTCTGGACTCCAGATCCAATATGTTTTTTTTTTTCAGTGTGATACTTTGGCCGGAAGGTGACTTTATGCAACCGGTGCTAGTTTCCGATCATCCTATCTTTTCGTTGAGTCTCGGCTCCGGAATGCTTGGCTTCGACGCCCGGCTCCTCGCCGCGTGGCCGGTGGGAAGAGCTTCTGGCGAGAGCGCGGATGCAGCGAGAAAGAGGCGGGAGGACGAGAACCAAGGGCAAGGCCGGCGGGTGGAAAGCACCGGCTCGACTCGGGTTCAACTGTGACAAGCAGACGACTATTGTTGTCAAGTCGAATCGCCAATGGATGATGAAGATATAATCCGTGCAGCGAAGAGCAGTCGCAGCGGGCCGAGCATTGAAAGTTTGAAGCAACCCGAGAAGACATTAAATGGAGATGTTGCATGTGTGAGGAATTTGCGATTTGACTATTCACACGTATGTAAAAGTTCGCGAGAAGCACAATGGTGCCACTGGTTTTCTCTGAAATCATGCTCAAAAAAAGCTCTCAAGTTGAGGCCAAAATGGAGGGGATATCCCGCGCTATCCTCAGAGTCCACGTCTACATCAAGACAAACTCTCCATGCAAAGATAGGGAGCAAATACATTAGCAGTGATGCCGTGTTTTCAGTTTTGGAGTCCCCGAATACAGTGGCCGCCCTGTCAATGTATTTGCTCCCTATCTTTGCATGGAGAGTTTGTCTTGATGTAGAGGTGGACCCTCAGGATAGCGTGGGATATCCCCTCCATTTTGGCCTCAACTTGAAAGCTTTTTTTGAGCTTGGGAGTTGATTTCAGAGAAAACCAGTGGCACCATCGTGTTTCTCGCGAACTTTAACGTAAGAAACAATGGTCAAATCGCAAATTCCTCACACATGCAACATCTCCATTGCGATGTATTGCATGGTTAAGATATAGCAGTATCTTGCATGGTGAAGTAAACTGTATACAACCAGAAAACGCCTTCAATTTTACGTGCTGCAACCGTCATCTACACAGGAGTACGAATAGTTGCTCGTTACGAGCAATAGAGCTCCCCTCATCACAATGTAAATTATACGTAACCAGAAAACGCCTGCAATTTTTTGTACCGCAACCGTCATCTACACAGGAGTACGAATAGTTGCACTCTTAAAGTTGCCTCCAAATTACCTTACTCTCCGCATATAGGCACTATGGTTCTAGACGGCAAGTTCTCATTGTAGAACAGCTTGGAGCGTCTGGCAGCGATGCCGAGGATCGTGATGAGTGTGAAGCGACTATTAGCTCTGTTTTCGTTGCGCCGAGCCGAGTCGGGCTGAGCCGAAGCTTGATCCGGCAATCATTTCACGACATAATGACTTAATACTCCTCCGGATCCTCGGTGCGCGCTGCCCGGTGCGATCCACCGTTCCTCTTTATCGGCACTCTAATTATCCCCCGACCCCGAGACGGGGGACGGGACCCCCCCCCCCCCCCCCCCCCCCCCNCCCTCACGCTCCGTCCGTACCTCTTTTTCTCGTGTTTATTTTCACCCTCTGTCACTGTTCTTCGACATCCTCTCGCCTTGCTTCTTCGTTAATAGACTGATTTAGTGGCTACGTCAGTGCTCCCATTTCCCGGAACTGGTACCGAATTGCGGAACTTTTGAGATTTTCCGGGAATTTTCCCGGAACTTCTGAGGTTCCCCGAAATTTTCCGGATTTTTTGCATTTTCCGGAACTCTTTTTTTGGGGGGAGTTTTGTGGCTTCTAACCGGAACTCTTGAAAAATCTAAGAAGAATCCCGGAACTTTTGACGGTCATGGAGTGGAAGACATTGGAACAAAGAAGTTTCGAATCCCGAAAGTTTTGACCTCTGATTCACGTCCTTTGCGCTGTGATGAGAAACTCCGTCCAAATGCTTCTCACAATTGAAATTTCTCGTGTTTAATGAGACTACAATTGGACCGCGTTAAACAGAAAGGAACCAAGCCACATCAGCTATTGCCAAATTTATCAGGGGAATTTTATTTTCTACGAGAGAACGCTTGTGCGGATTCCTTTGAAAATTTTAAGGAATTTGCTTTGTATTATGGAGAAAATCCATAGACATTTGCACAAAAATCCGCACAACTGTTTTCATGTAAAAAATTAAATTGCCCGATTAAATTTGGCAATAGCTGATGTGGCTTGGTTCCTTTCTGTTTAACTCGGTCCAATTGATTACCGGTCAATCACTAAATTTTCATGAATTAGCACAATTAGCTCACGAAGAATTTGTACTTGAGGTTATGTTAGTTTGTTGTGGTTTGAACCAAGAGTTCGATATTATATCGAATGACGTCGTCACTAAATTAGTCAATTCAGAAATCAGAGACAAAAAGGAGACTCTGGTTATGGTGTGGTGTAAGATGATGGCTAAGGGTTGCCGGTCAGATAGCAGATGCGGCCTGGAAAACCACGAAAATCAGTGAAGGTCAGGGAATTTGTGACTGTCAAGAAAAATCGGAAGGGAATTTCTAGTCCGGTGGTTAATTTATCGTGATACAGCTTCGGGGACTTTAACGTAATATAGGAAAATAGACTATACTTAAAAATCAACGCTGTCTATTGGTCGACTGGAAGGTATAAATTCCATAGTATCTTTACAAAAACTGCCTTCTCTTTTCGTGCTAAAATTTCTGATCAGCAGGGGACCCTGAACCTTATGCCATCGGTAAGAATAAATGTTGCGTTTCTCGTAATCGAGGCTTACACGGGATCTGCCAACGCGTGTGCAACGAGTCAAGTGTCGTTCGGGTAAACGAGGGCAATCATGCAAATCTGAAAACTCCATAACATAAGAAATGGCGTCCATATGTCTGGCGCGATCAGCAGAAACAGCGTTGCCAGTCTCACTACAGATAGTACAAATATTCTTTCATGTGTATTTCCATCTAGTTTCGAACATTTTTAGTAGTCACTTAGTTTCCATTATTTAGAAGTTGAGGGATCTTCCATTTGATATTCGTTGCAAAAGAAATCCAGTCGTAGGTATCAGGAAGAAGAGATCAAGAAGTGTCCTCTTGTCTGATAATGAATTCCAGTTGCTTAAAAAGGAATTACTTTTAGGGAAGCATTGAATACGCCTCTCTCACTTCCAGTTACGTATACTTTTATAGGGAATTCGGGTATTATTATTATGTGTTTCCAGTGGATTTCCCGAAGGAAAAGACGTAAAAAGTTGCAGGTGGCTCCTAAAAATTGATATTTCTAGTCTAAGTGGCTCCTAAACTTCTAGGGGGAGAGCAGAAGACTGACTTGACGACAAAACATCCAATTTAAAGGCCAAGAATATCTCACCCAGAAACAGTCAATTCGATACATGACGGAAAAATGTCACCCGAAGATCCTCTTAACCCGTTGGGGTAGATGTATGTTAATTTCAGTGGCGTGGTATGCTTTGCGACTCATCAATTGATCTGCCATCTAAACCTATGGAAAAGGATCGATATACAGGGTGTTCGCAATGAACACTCGAATAATTGATTCTTTACCATAGCTCCAAATAGAAATATCGATGATCGATCATTCGCTGGAAAAAAAACTCATTGGATCTAGAGTCCAGACTCTTAAAAACATCGACAAGAAAAAATACTCTTGATTCAATCGGATTTTTGCTTAAATCAAGAACCAAGCCTCTTAATTTGAGCGGATTTCCTTTTGATGTAAGCAAAAGTCTGATTGAATCAAGAGTATTTTTTCTTGTCAATGTTTTCAAGAGTCTGGACTCTAGTTCCAATGTGGTTTTTTTTTCTAGTGTTCACGCCACGCCACTGCTCAATTTCTCAGCCGTCGCTACATTCTGACTATCAATGCTGAATGATGGCCAAGTGGCAAGACTGGAGACATGGCGAATGACATGCACGTCGATGAATCTCGATCATAATTAAATTACGCCGCATCAGCGCTCCAAATATCGTATCGTGAGAAAGACGGAAGGACTAGTCTCCGAAGTTCGGTTTGCGCCAACTAGTCTTATGCTGAGCGCACCGTTTCAAAATCGGCACTGTCACGATGTGCCGGAAAGCCTCTAATTTATCGAAGACTCAGGGTATTCGCGCATTACGTAATGCACTCGTTTCGAAGCATAAGTCAAAACAAACGGTTGTTGGCCCTTCCTGGAATTTATGCAAGATGCACTTAAGGAATTCCTGCAGTACATGCAAAAACTTTAACATGCTGCAAATTGGTATGGACGTTTTATTGATTGAAAATATAAAAAATAGCCTTAGTTGATTTTTAGTTTTAAGTTAAACAGTTAAAAATACTGTAATTAGCAGCCCCGGAAGAAGCCAGAAAAATGAAAGAAAATGCCGCAAATGATGCCGTTACCAGCACTGTCGTGCTAAGGAAGAACACCGTATGAACATTCAAGAGTTGCCAAATTTCCTTCGATAAAACTTTCTTTTCCGAGGAAACTTATGAATATTTTTCCTTGAAATGCGAAAAAGCTCTCAAAGCCTGAAATTTTTGCGCATCTGGCAAGAAATAAATTCGCAAGTCGTTTGGCAACATTTTGACGTCATAATTATCGAGCTCTCCTCTCATTCTTGCCTCGAGTGCTGTATCGCCCTCCAATCGCCTCACTCTGCAGTTTTTAACTCTTTTTGTTTTTCTTTTTGCAGGTAAGTCGTCAGCAGTCATTTTCCGCCGTTTCCTGTTCGTATGATTGGTCACAACCGTGAGTTATTTTATTTTTAAGGTCAATGATGCAATTTTTAAATCGATCCGACCCCCCTTCCCCCCTCCAAGGCGTTCGTTATGCCTCTTGGTCGTCATTCATGAGATATCCGCCGGCTCTCGCTGAATCGCGGATGAAATGGACTTGATTTAGCAATTAGGAACTATTATTTCTCTAGCTAATTTTAAATAACGTACGTGTCAAAAGTTCCCTTGCGCAGATAGGTTCTTCTGTGAGTGAGTAAGAAATAGTAATTCCTTTTTACTGAATATTGTACAATTCACCTCCTTTGTGTGCTGGGCGTATTTCTGGGGGCATTTGTAATTGAAATCTCACATCAAGCTGAACTTTAAAAATAAGTCGATTACTTATATTGAACTGTAGAGAGATCTTGATTGCGTGAATCAAAAATGCAGTTACTAGAACCAAGAGTTAGGTCAAACGAACCGAATCGTACGGTCGAGGTGTAAGATTGTACCCTACTTAGTACGTATTTCTCAACTTTTTTTTTCCTTCAAAGAAATTTATGAAGTATTGCGATCGTTTCAGTGTAAGCGAACTCCAATCTCAAGTAAGGAACGCTTTTATTGTGTTCGGTACCCCTTAAGACTTCGGCACAGGCTGGTCAAAAGTCTGGATGCTAATACTTCTGTGCTATAGAAAAACGCCGTATGAACATTCAAGAGTTGCCAAATTTCCACCAGTAAATGTTTATTTTTAAGGAAAGCTATGAATATTTTCTCATGAAATTTTCAGATAATTTAAATCCAATCGCGAATAAAATTCTCCCGAAAATTCTCGGGAAAACATTCACAGATTTCCCTAAAAATTCATATTTTCTCCAGGGAAATTTGGCAATGGCTGGAGGCTCTTACGGCGTTTTTCCTTAGCACGGCAGAATAAAGGTGAGTTACTGTTCCGCACTTTTTTATTTTCATAACTTGCGCAAAAGGCAAGTTTAAAACGAGGATCATCAGACTGGAAGAACGGCTAGGCTGCACAGGCAACTCGCCGTGCAGTGTAGTAGATATAAATATTTATCACTTGCAAATCAGTTTTTTATCGGTGCAAAAAAAACTCGGGAGAACTTAATTCTAACGAATAGTGCTAAATGCGCGTATTTATTGCAATGGATGCATGCTGCTCCGTGATCCCGAAATTAAAGTGACATTTTATACGCCACGAGGAAAAAACCAGAACGGATTATTTCGTCGTCGGTGACTAAAACGCGTAAGCGCTCCTAGAAATGAGCCATTTCGACCGTAGAACCCCACGTTTTCTAATTCTCTCGTGGAGTCTGCAGTTGGGTCTTTTTGTGAGGAGACCGGCATATTTTCTGTAAAGGAGGGAAAGGAGTGGATAAGTGGGTTAAAGGCTTGAAACGCGATCCTTTTTTTTAGGCAGTCTGCGAAATGAGCAATTAAATTCCGAAACTTGAAGGGACTTTTACTCCTGACGTTATGAGCGTACTTGAAATAAAACCCACTTGAAAATATTGCACATTACTCCCGCTTCACCGTCCCCCGACATGTCGCCGAACAATTGTACGTTTTTATGCTGAAAGGAACTACGCGCATAGGGTTTGCATGGAACATAGGTCATTTTAGCGTAAATACCTCCAATTTAGATTCTTGTCTCTCCCTCTTTGTGCTGTCCGGTTTTTTTTTCTTCGATGGACGCTCTGAGAAAAATGGCTTGTATTGTCACAATATAATTTCTCGAGGCTTATCTGATTTTTTATGCCCTTGGCAAGGAAAGAATCAGGCTCCCAATATATTGATGGTTAATGTCGAAAACTGCGTATCACAGATTGTGAAATTCTAAGTCTCCACTTGTGTTTTATAGTTTTTTCAAGGGGAACTGATCAAATGTCTCCATTGAAATTTTCTGTGAATTTTCCCGTGTCATTAAAAAAATTGCACAGATTAATTGTGATTAGTTTTTTTTGAAATTACGAAGTGTACCGGGAGATTTTGAAAATTTGTATTTCAGAGACGCATTTTCCACTGCAAGTAGAGAAGCTGAAAGTAATTCCGCGAATAAAACGGATTCCAGGCTCTTTTCACGGAAAAAGCGGTATAGTCTCTACAGTTTGGCCACTCTGAATAGGCTAAGAATTTGTCCGTTGCGAACTTGCCCTTTTCGATTAAAGCCAATGAAGAGTGAGGCGTAAAGTCCCGGCCGTTATCCCAATGTTGCCGCGTAGTGACGAATAAATCAGTTAGTTACACAAAGTTAAGAGGCTTTCAAACCCCCATAATCATTATGTAAAACTATGCCTGTCAAACTGCGTACTTCTCGGTTCCCGAGTTACTTGTTCGCGGGTTTTTTTTTTTATTTTATTTTTTTATTTTGTGTGTGCATCGTGTTCCACGCGTCGATTACCTTCAGCTAAATAAACTCTCAAGTCAAAATTTGTTCATTGCTTAGTAACCTTGTATGACTACTACTAGTAACCTATTTGTGAAATTTTTCGAATTTCGTCAATTTGAGGTACTGAAACAGTACTGAATTTTTCTGTTGAGGAGGCTCCAATGAAGATAAGCCCTCCTGCGGGCTGATTGTTGAAATTGATGGACAAAGCTATAGAAAAAAAAGGAAAAAAGGGATATGGAGAGATTTTGTTGAAATTGATAGACGAAGCCATAGACAAAGAGACGAAAAGAGATTTGGAGGAATCCCATCAGTGGAAACGGGTGGTTGCAATAAACAAAGGAGGTAGGTAGACTAGCTATAGTCAACCCATGAGAGACACTACAGTTAGTCTATCATCTTACCTTAGTCTGAAGGAAGCACCTATATCAACCAATAGGATAACTCCATACTCCCTACATCTTCTTTGTCTATCGCTGTCTATCTAAAGAATTTTTGGGAGCACTGGAAAAAAACACATTGGATCTAGAGTCCAGACTCTTAAAAACATCATAAAGAAAAAATACTCTTGATTCAATGGGATTTTTGCTTAGATCAAGAACCAAGCCTCTTAATTTGAGCGGATTTCCTTTTGATCTAAGCAAAAATCTGATTGAATCAAGAGTATTTTTTCTTGTCAGTGGTTTCAAGAGTCTGGACTCTAGATCCAATGTGTTTTTCTCCAGTGAGGGTTCGAATTCCTGTGAGGAGGTATTGAATTTCCTGGGAATGATCTGAATAAGTACTGATATTTGGCCAGCCTGTTTTAGCAGACACCCTAGTTCTCTTTAAAGAATGAATGAGGGTGGAAGACGACGACAGGTGGTCGGGACTCGGAGCTTTGCGGCCGCGAAGCTCGGCAACGGTGGCGGAGCTTTAATCTGAGCCGAGTCGGTCGTTTGGAAGTTGAATGTCGTGGGTAATTAATTGTGGCCGTGATTGGTCAGTGTCGTCGTTGTCGTCGTCGTCGTCGTCGGGGGTCAATTGGTCTTCCGGCCGCGGGCGTGGGTCCTCGGAGCGGGGCGCCCGGACCCCGGAGTCGGACCAGGACCCCGCTCGGACCTCTAATTGACTCGGCTGTCATCGCCAATCACCCCGAGAGCAAGACCAAGACGAGACGCTCCCGGTATACGCTCTCGGTATACGTAGAGTCCCTTTACACTGAGAGTCAAGACAATGTGAATCCATTTCTGATTGGTTACCGTATTTTAGGCCTCCACAGTGTCACAAACGGGAATAAAGATTACACTTTCACCCATTGCAAAGATTATAATCTGGAATGGACCGGTGAATAACGGGTTCGACAAGGAACAAACGGAATGAGAGAAGGAACGGAGAGAGGAATTTGAGAGTGTGCCGATCAAATATTACGAAAAGCGTTCAATTTGTGTAATCTTTATTCCCGTTTGTGACTCCATGAGGGGGTTTTGTCTTGACTCTCAGTATAAAGGGACTCTAGGTATACGCTCCCAGTATATTCTTGCGGAGTACGCGCCTAGAGTATCTGTATACGGGAAAGTATTGTCATCTCAACCCTTTTACTACAAAAAAAGTGTGCCGCTCTCTGATCGGTCGGCTATCATGGAGCCCCAAAGTTGGACCAGTCTAAACAAACCCCAGCCCCTCCGCTCCTAGTTCAGGGTGTCTACAAGTCCGGAATTTCCGGGAATAGTACTGATTTTTTAAGGGCGGTCCGGAAGTACTGAATAAGTGCGGAAATTCCGCAAGAAGGTCCGGAATTTTGGTGCGGTGGCGTTTGCGGACGTGGCGTTTGCGGATTCTAAGAATCGGGTGGCGTTTGCGGATTCTCATATTTTGACGGTGGCGATTGCGGACAGGCGGACCAGGGCCGGTGGACTTTGCGGACCAGAGAATTTCGGCGGTGGCGATTGCGGACGGAGGGGTAGGCACGTACATATGCTGCCCCCCACCCCTGCGTTGTATATTAAAGAGAAAAATTACCGGAAAGGCTCTGGATTCCTTTTCGTGGATGTAGAATGAAAAAAATATTAGTATTAAAAAACATATGAGCAGTGAACATACAGTAAATTTTTAAAAAAGGCATATCAGAAATCGCAAGAAACTGAAAAATCGTCAGTTTCAGTCCATTTTTAGGATGAAAAATATGTTGTAAATTCTAGTCCAAAATTACTGAAAGTCAAAAAATTAAAACGTGTTTTCATTTTTCTTATGTAATTTTTTGACTTTCAGTAATTTTGGACTAGAATTTACAACATATTTTTCATCCTAAAAATGGACTGAAACTGACGATTTTTCAGTTTCTTGCGATTTCTGATATGCCTTTTTTTAAAAATTTACTGTATGTTCACTGCTCATATGTTTTTATACTAATATAATACTAATATTTTTTTCATTCTACATCCACGAGAAGGAATCCACAGCCTCTCCGGTAATTTTTCTCTTTAATATACAACGCAGGGGTGGGGGACAGCATATGTACGTGCCTACCCCTCCGTCCGCAATCGCCACCGCCGAAATTCTCTGGTCCGCAAAGTCCACCGGCCCTGGTCCGCCTGTCCGCAATCGCCACCGTCAAAATATGAGAATCCGCAAACGCCACCCGATTCTTAGAATCCGCAAACGCCACGTCCGCAAACGCCACCGCACCGGAATTTTTCTAATTTTTCTGTCCTTTTTGTCTCAATTTGAGTGGCATTCAAATTTTTTAAATTGTTTGAAATCCGTCAATAATTGCGGAGGTACTGAAAAAGTACTGCATTTTTCTGTTGAGGAGGTAATGCAACCGATTTGAAAACCTCGAAGTTTTGTATGAACGGAGTTAGGCTCTTAAAGTTTCCGAATTATGTCCAACCCCTCCTGTTGACTCAATCCTTTGCGCGCCGACAGATGATGAAACAATGTGGCGTGTATTTTGACCTTTAAATCTTTTTATATAAAATTATTCATTTAAGAAAAAAACGACGAAGGAACTGCAAAGTGGGCATTAAGTAAGTACTCTCGAATGAAGCAACTTATTTTTTTTTTTTTTAAATTTAGTTTTCGCGACCTGTTATGATTTGTCCACCAAAGTAGATTCAACAAGTCCGAATCTTGACCCTCTGAAACACCAAGCGGCAGGAAACGCGAAGCTGGGTCACGACGGACCCAGACAGCCGAGTTAAAAAAGGACCCGAACATTTTTTCGGCAATTCATTCCGAACAGTTAGCTTTTAGTTCCTTCCCACTTTTGTTGCGTGATTTAAGTCCGTAATTATATCAATCCTACCGCGATAAAATCAGTAAGGACCGGAACCAGAGCCGACCGTACGAGCCCAATTAATTGATCGATCGGTTAATTGACCATCAATTACGGCCGAAAGGCGAGCGAGCACTTTTACAACTTCGGCGCGACGGGGGAACGTACCCAATTAATCAGGCCGTAAAAACGGGAACGAAAAAAACGAGGAAAAATCGCGGCGAGACGACGACACGAAAACAAAACACTCGGTGGCGTGTTTGGGTACCATCCGCCCCGTCTCTTTTAAAATCAGAAATGGCGAGTTTCGAGTGGGTTACTGCGTCGAGACACGGGAGTGAGGAATTAAAACATTTCCAACCGACGAATTAATGAAATTCCGCGGACGAGAAAGAAAAATAAAAAAATCAGCCCGTTTTTTCAGGAAGAGAATGCTCATGGCTATTTGTGAATGAGCCCTAGATCTTTGGCGTTTTTACGTGTATGGGGGCTCTTCAGAAAATGGGCAAGATCTTCTTTAGAAACGACTAGTTTAGAAAAAGAAGGAACGAACGAGACGACGGAATTCGGACGAAACCCGAGTTGGGAGACTACCGGACGACTAAAATTAAGTGGGATCGCATGCCGATGTTGCGGGATAAAAGGTGAAATTAATTTGACCAAACGACGCGGTATTGCCGATTTACAGGAAAATTTAATGTCTTAGTTGTTGGAAGGAGAAGGAAACATGGCGAAAATTAGTTGCGCCCGACTTAATTCGGATTACTGGAATTGGTAGACCAAGCGATAAACAGATGGAATAACGGAGCGATCCTATTGGTGGAAATGGATGGTTGCTATAGACAACGGAGGAGACAAACTTTAACCTAAGAGAGATCCTATAGTTAGTATATCATTTACCCCTTCCGTTTATAACAAACGTCTGTTTTAACTAATGGGATCACTTGTTTCTTTTAGCGAAAATACGTCCAATTGGAAAGCAACGTGCACATCCAGTGCAGCAAGTTCTTGAATTTTGAATTTTTCAATGTAAAGGAGTTTCACGCTATGAAAATTTTGTGAACGATAATTTTATGGGTATCGTGCCAAGAAAACGGTGAAAAGTATTGGGAGAGTTAGGGAGTGTCGAAATCAAAAAAAAATTGTCATTCTATCGTAGCAACCGTTAAGGTGATTCGATGGACGCCATATTTAGTATCAGAATGACGTGCGATATATCGCATCGATTGGCTATATTTTTTCAGCTACTATAGTCATTTTTCTCGAATTTTGAGATCGCAATTCTGTTGTCAGGAGACTAAAGCTCTCACTTACCAATTTTTACAAACAAAGTCAACGTAATAAAGGCGTGGTTTTTTTAGAGAGGAAACATCGCATTCGATACTGATATCGAAACTGCACTCGAATGCGATATTTTCTCTCTTAAAAACCACGCCTATATTACGTTGAATTTCTTTGTTAAAATTGGTAAGTGAGTGCTTCAGTCTCCTGACAACAGAATTGCGATCTCAAAATTGGAGAAAAATGACGAGTAGCTGAAAAAATGGAACCAATTGATGCGATATATCGCATGCCGTTCTGACACAAAATATGACGTCCATCGAATCACCTTAAAAACTTTTTCACGAGAACACACCGACACATCGATCCTCCAAGTCGACGAGAGAACATGACAACATTGGAGCGGATCAGAAAGACAAACGGATGATTGTATTCCAAACACGGTCGGACCGCGTCCGCGAAATGGGCCCCCGACAACACGCGTCCGTACCCGCGTTGGGGCCCACGGCTCCAATCGCGGGCCCACGGGGAGCGGGCCGTTCCTGAAACATCAAACAAAAGACCGAGGAAAATTTTCTCGTCAATTTTTACCCCTTTTTTGCGGAGTCAAACGACCACTGAACACCGCTGAAAAAAATGCTACGAGGCTGCCAGGTCGTGAGATAAAAAATTGATATTTCACACGGGTTTAAACGAGGATAAGTCCTGATTTTTCAGCACGATCTGGCAGCAATTAAATGCTACCAGCGTCGAGGCAGGATTTATTTTGAATTAATTTGACACGGATCAAAGCAACCCCGCGCACTAAATCATGTCGCCGAGGTATTCTCTCTCCTAATTCGCACGGTGACGATCTTCGATTCATGGAAGTGGAAGTGACTGACACAGCACTGACGAAACCCGATTCAATGGAGAGAAAGATCGCCTAAACTGCCGTGCTAAGGAAGAACGACGTATGTGCATTCGGGAGTCGCCAAATTTCCCTAGATAAAACATGTATTTTTGAATACATTCATGCATATTTTCCCTCGAAATTTTCAGATATTTCAGATTAAATTGCGCACTAAACTGTCTGAGATTTTTGAAAAATAATATTCACAATTTTCTCAGTCATTTCGGTTTTTATCGGAGGGAATTTGGCAACGGCTGAAGGCTTATATGGCGGTTTTCCTCAGCACGGCAGTAAATGTACTCGCGGTTTTGGAGCTCTCGAAATCGGTCGCAATTTTCTTGTAGGTGGGAAACCCGGAACTTTAAAATGCCACCTTTCTGTAGGCGGAACCAAGGGGGAGGCGGAGAGGACTAAACGCCTCCCCCCCCTCCCGTTCGTCCGAAAAAAAGGGAAGAAGGAAAAGAGGAGGAAGGAAGAGGAAAGAGATAGGAAGAATGCTTCCATTTGGTATTAAACCTCGTCACCGCCATTTTATTTTTTTTACAGAGAAATTGTTGGTTGAATCTGTTAGATTAGATGATTTCACTGAATTTTATCGGCAGGACGAAAAAGATTCAGTGAACTTTTCGAACAGATTCAACTGACAATCTCTCTGTAGAAAAATAAAATGGTGACGGAAATTTGTAAACGTCGCTTGGCCCTTGTGTCCTTTGGCCGGAAGGTGACAATACCAGCCTTAAATTTTACTTGATCTGACCGAGAAAACTAAACTCGAAGTAACCAGTGGCGTGGTGTGCTTTGCGATCAATCGATATTTCTCCATTTGAAGTTGTGTTAAATATCATAACATAAGAGGAGGAATAACTTTAAATACGATATTTTCCAAACCATAAATTAATGAAGGAAGTAAGTATCACTCGTACCTTTGTCTATTTCGACAACAAATTTACTCTGCCCATCGGTAATTCAAAAACAAAGCCTCTTTTCCTTCAAATTCTTGGATTGGTGTCCTTCAAATTTTTCAATGCAGGTGCTCACTGCCAGTGGCGAGGCGTCGATGATCGATAATCGATATTTCTCCATTTAAAGCTATGGTAAAGAATCGATTATTTAGGTTTTCGCTGCGAACACCCCGTCTATCGATTCTTGTCCACAGGTTTAAATGNCATTTTTTCAAAATAGCGGAAAATGCTCACCAGATACGCGTGCGGAAACTTCAGATTCGGATTCAGCGACCCAAAAAACATAAAGTAAGCCAAAAAAATCGCTGTGTACCCAAAATTCCAGGTAGCCTCATTTTTAGCTACCAGGCGCCTGGACTAGATGATTTCACTGAATTTTATCGGCAGGACGAAAAAGATTCAGTGAACTTTTCGAACAGATTCAACTGACAATCTCTCTGTAGAAAAATAAAATGGTGACGGAAATTTGTAAACGTCGCTTGGCCCTTCTGAAACTGTGGCCGGAAGGTGACGATACTAATCTTAAATTTTACTTAATTTGACCGAGAAAACTAAACTCGGGGTAACCAGTGGCGTGGCGTGCTTTGCGATCTATCGATATTTCTCCATTTGAAGTTGTGCTAAATATCGATTATTAAGATTTCGCTGCGAACACCCCGTCTATCGATTCTTCTCCATAGGTTTAAATGACAGATCAATCGATACATCGCTAAGCACGCCACGCCACTGGAATTAACCCAAAGTAACCATAAACACGGGTGTTTTTAACTGTGCTTGCGGAGGAAAATCCGTCCAATTTTTCAAGATTCATGCGCGACGTTCCCGCAGTACGAAATTCTGGAATCCCGGGAGCGTGTGGCATGTCGATAGACGCGCTGATGAGATTCTTCGCGCGAATCGCCCGGAATCCGTTACGCTCCCGGCATCCTCAACGAGCTTTGAAGCTTTTAGTATCCTCATCATCATCATCATCATCATCATCATCAATTCGCCACTCGAAAAATGTGATGACGTCGCTTGGGATTGAGGCTGCAATGTGACCGCGTTACGGCAGATAAATGTCAAGCCTCTGCGTATGCGCGTTAGGGAATCGACCGTCACGCATTCCGCAGTGCTGCCATTTTATCTCACCGAAGATTCCCGGAATTCATTCAGATTTCTGGAAGTTCCGAGAAAAATTCCGTTTTCTCAAAAGTACGGAGAAAATTTCCGATTTTTTCGAAAGTTCCGAAAAAAAGTCCGATGTAGTATGCCCGGGTTTTAGTGCCAAACATGGTCGAATTAGATAAAAATAATTATGATAAATTGGACCGAGTTTAACAGAAAGGAACCAAGCCACATCAGCTATTGCCAAGTTTAACTGGGCAGTTAAATTTTTTACGAGAGAACGTTTGTTCGGATTTCTTTGAAAATTTTAAGGAATTTGCTTTGCACCATGGAGAAATTTCACTGAAATTTGCACGAAAATCCGCACAACCGTTTTCATGTAAAAAATTAAATTGCCCAATTAAATTTGGCAATAGCTGATGTGGCTTGGTTCCTTTCTGTTTAACGCGGTCCAATTTTGATTTAAAGAAAAAAAATCAAATTTGACTAAAATACATCATCAAATTTGATCAAGCAATCGGTCAAACTGACGGAAAACCCGGAATATTCGAAAAAATTCAAAAAAATAGCTGGAAATCCCGGGATATTCCGGGAATTTTGAAGGTTCTGAGTATACTTCCGAGAAATCGCATCAGTTCTTTTTAGAAGAAGAAGAGATTCGAAATTAAGTCCGGGAAATGGCACTACTGGTATTCTCCCTTGCTGAGAAAAAGCTTATTTTTAAACGGTTGTATTCGCGATTACTCAGATTCTCGTTGAGTACTCCCACCTCATTTCCGCTATTAAAATCGTCGAAAACGTGGAGAAAAGTTTTCAGTGGCGTGGCGTCCATAGGTTCGCAGTGTTCGCCGAACACCCTAAAATATTTTGAAACAATTAATAAATTATGGCTAAGATTGTGGGAAGCAATACAGAATAGTAAATCGCAAATAAGTATCGGGCGTTTGGCTTCCGACAGAGGCATGTGGCGCGGCGGAGAGAGAAAATCCTGTGACTTGTGGTCCGCGCCCGACTAACGAACCTGGATGATCTGCGAACGGTGAGGAGAGAGAACCTGGGTGCAATGATGAAGGGGCACAGGGTACACGAGAGAGGAGAGGCACCGGCGCGCGGCGCAGAGCGGAGCTTGAGCATTGCGCTCGGAGACGAGTGCGGACCGCGCTCGCGGAGGGAACACAGCAGAGAGAGAAGAGGGAGGGGAAAAGAACGAGAGAGGAGAGCCGCTCATCAGTCCAGCTGTTTCCTATAGCAGCGGTCCGCAGGGGTTTGCGAACCGCTGAATTTCCTCTATGCCGCGATTCGCCCTCCGCTTCCCCCCCGCGCCGGCGGGCCGCATCTCCCAGTTTTCCAGTGTCCCTCTCCCACCTCTCTCTGCAGGTGCGTGTTGCGAAAATACGTTATCATTTAACAAAATAAATTATAGGAAAACGATCGGTAAAAAGAACAAAATTTCAATGACAATTTACCGGCACAATTTTCGCCAGAAAGGGTTAAAATCGTGTTCTTGCGGCTTCATTTTTTATAAAGTTTCCGGGGGAAGCCCCCCGAACCCCCCTTTAAGGAAGGGGAGTGAACCTTTCTGACCCCCCCTCCCCTAAAGTTAACACTCCTACCGAACGCCTACCGGATATAGTCACGCCACGCCACTGCACTTCACTAAACTTTCGGCGGAAAGCATATCGACGGTGAAACTACCAAACCACGTATCTCGGTTTGCGACGTCGCAGACTTCCTGTCATACTTTATTTTTTAAATGAAAAACTACTTAACATCCAGTCTTGAAAATTTCTGTGATTTTTCCTCTTTGTGCGGAGAAAATTCCGTGAAAATTTCCAGGAATGATATTGATTTGGTCTACTTCAAAAAAATAAAATGTGGGCGTAGATTTTTAAACACCGCAAACGAGATACGTGGTTTGGTAGTTTCACCGTCGATATTCTCCCTCTCATCGTATCTCGAAATCGATCATGGAAATCCAACGATTTCACACCCAACCGGCATCAACGCCCAGCGTCGCCTTAATCGGCACACTGTCCCACTGTCTCCAAACAAGAACCGCGTATCTCCAACAGAAACCCCTCGCAAATCCGTGGTTTTGCCCGAGCGCCGCGGTATAATGAGAGACGCCGGGCAATAAATGATTAAGATGTATTACAGGTAACCTCTGCGCTCATTCTTTTGTCCCCGCATGCATTTAAGAACAAATCCGATGTTCTTCCATTACTGTTCTGTATCACTTAACCGCGAGTACCCCCCCCCCCCCCCCCCCCCCCCCCCCCCCCCCCCCCCCCCCCCCCNTCTCTACCCCCCTTTCGCGGGGGGCAAAAAAAGTCCGAAGTCCGGAGAGCATTGTTTCTAACTGGTCAGCGCGCGCTGGCGCATTGCCGAATCGATAGAATTCTCCTACCCTGATTAAAAACCCCGTATCTGCAATCAGATTTGCAGTAGCGATATGTGGTTTTGGTTTAATTCAGGCGGGTTTTATTCGAATCCCCGCGTGTTGCCGAAACCACGTATCTGTATGGGGATTTGGATTAGGGATACGGGGTTTTAGGTCGATCCTGGCGGATTTTATCGGGATCGGCAGCGGCGGGGATCGGTTCCAGCCGGGCTCCTGACCATTTTTAGATGTTTACAGCTCTATTAAAGCATTCCGGTCGGCTCGGTCGTCGGCACGTCAATTAATATCAATTATACTTCATAATGTTCGGCTCAAAGACGGCCGACTGTCCGGCTCGACGGAGCGGCCGAGACGGGGACGGGTCTGCCAGACGGGGATTGTCGGGAACGTATCGGGTGTGCTCTTGGCGGCCGTCCGTTATGTCTATCATGACCGCCGTGTCTGTGATATCGTCTCGCTGCGCGAAGGGTAGTTCTTTGGGAGAGTTCTGGACGGTAAGAAAAAGTATCCAAAATTGTGTGTTAGTGTAGGAAGTAGAGTACCTATGTAGGGAGCAGTGTTTGAAACTCACCTTCGAGTTTTACGAGCCATGTGGCGCATCAAGCCCGATTTTTAGGCGCCATTGAAGATTTTTTAGGAGCCAAATTGACTTAATACATTACGGCGCATTTAGTGTAAAATTTAGGTGAAATTGCGAACAAAATTATATGGAAAAATGGAAGGGAAATATTCATAAGTTTACCAGGAAATTCGTGTTTTATCAAAGAAAATTTGGCAACGTTTGAGGGTTCGTACGGCATTTTTCCGCGGTAGAATTGGTCACCAGTTTCCAGAATCGAGCAAGTCAATCAGGAATTTGGCATTTGAAAGAGTAACATCGCCATGCAGCGCAATATCACTCGGAGACTTAAACGCTGGAGTAAGAAAGTAGAGAAAAACGCGGCTACTGTGGAAATGTCGTCCGAAGTTGAGCGGAAGTTAATGTATCTTAAGTAACCAGAACAAAAGATGGAAATTTTGTTTGAAGGCCAGGAAAAGTCAGGAATTAAGCAAAATTTTGAGTCAGGGAAAAGCAAAAATAGTCATGGAATTCGAGGACGAAGAAATCTGGAGCACCCTACTAGTTTTTATACTTTAGACAGTCTGGAAATACTTCAAACCAAACAAAAATTCTAGGTAAACTCGGCAACGCTGCTCCGCTGGGAGTTGATTACGAGGTTTACTTTAAACACCCTCCACCCGCCGTCGGAGTGAATATTCACCCGCGGTGANGGGGGGGGGGGGGGGGGGGGGGGGCACGAAGGCAACGCTCCGTTTATGTAAGTTCCTCGCGGAGTCATGTACGAAGCCCCGACCGTGCTTGCGATAGATCGATCGAAAGGTCATTTAAACCCATGGAAAAGGATCGATCAGCAAGGTGTTCGCTAAGAATCGATTCTTCACCGTAGCTTCGAATGAGAAAATATCGATATTCGAGGATTCACCCGAGTGAAACGCAAGCCTTATGAAGTCATTCTCAGCAATTACCCCTCTGTAAACCCGGTTCAAGCGCTCCCGTCTACCTTATAATTTGGACCAGAGGCGTGGCGTGAATTGCGATGTATCGATTGTTATGCCATTTAAACCTATGGTAAAGAATCGATTATTAAGGTGTTTGCCGCGAACACCCTGTTAATCGATCCTTTTCCATAGGTTCAAATGGCATAACAATCGATACATCGCAATTCACGCCACGCCACTGATTTGGACGGATTTGATTTGGAAAAAGCGATATCCCTTGTTCGGCGTGATACCTGGAGGATTTCGAAGAGCTTTCTGCTTGGGCTCAAGTTATGTCGGGAGTTGGTTTTCGACTTCTTCGAGGATTTTGCCGTCTCTCGTTTCTCGTGGAAGAGCAAACTTGAGAGGATGATCGAAGTTGGAGATGATCTATTGTTCGGGTCGAGTCTGATCATGTCGGGTGAAAGGAAGTCCGGAAGTTTTGACGAAGATACTGCCTTGCGAAAAAAGAACGCCGTATGAACATTCGAGAGTTGCCAAATTTCCCTCGATAAAATGTTTATTTTTGAAGAAAGTTTTGAGTATTTTTCCTTGAAATTTTCAGGACCTTTAGATGAAATTGTGAACAAAATTATCTGAAAACTAGAGCGAAAATATTCATAAGTTTTACAGAAAAGTCGTGTTTTATCAAAGGAAATTCGCCAACACCTAAAGATTCATTTGGCGTTCTTCCTAGCACGGCAGGATATCAGTGCTAAGGTAAAATATTAAGGTAAACGTCTTTTTCGATAGAAATGTGGAAAAGTAAATAATTTCATTGAAACAATGATGAACGAACAATGGGATACACCTAAAAATGAAGAGACAATAATTTTTGGAATTTTTCCGGCCTTAATCCTTTGCAGAATGAAGTGGGCCCAGCTATGATCAGCCATCCTGTTTAAATGGACAAATAAGGTCAAAATCGGTTGTTTCTTATAAATTTAAGAACCCGTATTTTTTTAGTCGCCACCGCGTGATTTATGGTTTCAAGAAGGTCTGCACATCGTAGCAGATTACCTCAGAAAATGAAAAAAAAAAAACAAAACAAATGACTCTTTTAATTCTCCCCTTTACTTTCAAGACAATTACACTCCTTCCAACAACACTGATTTCGCCCTCAAGTATCATTACGCATCACCTGTGGAATTTTAACAAGTCGGGTTTGTATCTCGTCTTTATCGACGGTATTTTTTTCGGTCCGGGCAGTTGAGTTTTTTTTATCTATTTTTTTATATCCTGGATGCAATGAGACCGCGTGCATTTTTCTCGGTCGACCGGACTGAGAAATTTAAAAAAAAAAACGCCGCACGCCGTACAGTGGATCGAGTTAATGAAAGAAGTCGGGCATGTTTTAAAAACTTTAAAAGCGTTTCTTTATCTTCATTAAACTCAGATGTTCATGTTTTAAAAGGAGTTTCATTGGTTTTCTCGTAAAATTTTCCGTAGAAAGCACCCCTAAACATTTAAACTGTGACGAGATAAACGTAAAATTTTCCAATTTTTGTGAAAAATGTCATGTCCGACTTCCTTCAAAGATTCGTTCCACTGTGCGCCGGGATACAGAGAATGCGTGCAGACCGATCGTGCATCGCTGACCGTGTTCCAGCTCGTAATGTCTTTTTCCTGAGTCGAGGCTTCTCAACCTTTTTTACTCGAGCAGTTGGAATCAGTCCGTTTTAGATTTTAATCGGTTCTTCTCAATTTCGGGAAGTGGGAAATAATTGGCGATTGATGACCGTAATGGGTCTGCTGCGCGTACAAGAGATACAGCTACACAGACAGAAAATTCAACACTAAAATTTGGTCAAAACGGGAATTAAAACACTAAATAATCCAAGCCTTTGGTTGACAATTCCCAGAGGAAATGTCACCTTGTTTTCTTGAAGAAATTTAATAAATAAACGAGCGGTGAACACCCTGTAATCGATCCTTTTCGATACGTTTAAATGGCAGATCAATCGATGTATCGCAAAGCACGCCACGCCACTGCCAGCCTTATTCTCCTCTTGAAGGGGTCGCTTACTTTTCTCACCGCGCGTTTGAGTCTCCAAGGCACTCGATGCGTTTGTCACTCGGATATACGTACAGGTTTATCTGGACTTCATTTTGCAATTAGGATCTACAAATTCTGGCTCACCTTAGAAACAATGTATGTACCATCTGTTTCCCTATGTACATTCGTGTTTTTATGAATGAGGCAGTAATTGTAGTTCCTAATTATTGTAAAATAAAGTCCATTTTGTCTTCGGGCCAAACGATCTCCTAACGGACTCTGGAAAAAAAGTCGCTTGGATTTAGAGTCCAGACTCTTAAAAACATTGACAAGGAAATATACCCTTGATTTAATTGGATTTTTGCCTAAATCGAGAACCAAGCCTCTTAATCAATGCGGATTTCCTTCTGATTCAAGCAGTGGCGTGGTGTGCTTTGCGATATATCGATTGTTATGCCATTTAAACCTATGGTAAAGAATCGATTATTGAGGTGTTCGCTACGAACACCCTGTTTTTCGATCCTTATCCATAGGTTTAAATGGCATAACAATCGATACATCACAAAGCACGCCACGCCACTGGATTCAAGCAAAGATCTGATTGAATCAAGAGTATTTTTTCTTGTCTTTGTTTTCAAGAGTCTGGACTCTAGATCCAAGCTACTTTTTTTCCAGTGAGGAGTCACTCGGATCTACAGGTTTATTCGGCCTTCATTGTGCAATTAGGAACCCTGGAATTGTGTTTCCCTTAAAAGTTATCCCACTTATTGTTTCGTGGACTTTTCTATTACTGGAAAAAAAACACAATGGATCTAGAGTCCAGACTCTTGAAAACATCGACAAGAGAAAATACTCTTGATTCAATCAGATTTAAGCTGAAATGAAGAACCAAGCCTCTTAATTTGAGCGGATTTCCTTTTGATTTAAGCTTAAATCTGATTGAATCAAGCGTATTTTTTGTTGTCAATGTTTTCAAGAGTCTGGACTCTAGATCCAATTTGTTTTTTTTTCCAGTGAAGAGCCAGAAATTGTAGTTCCTAACTTCAAATTAAAATCCATTTTGTCTTCGGGCCAAACGACCTCCTCAAGGTCGGCGCCCCTGGCTGTAGAAATCTCCTGCTCGAGTCTGATTGTGAGACGGCTTCATCCCACCTTCCGGAGGCGGGCCGGCCGGCCGGCGTGCTGGTGACGTCACTAGCAGCCAATTTTCACAGCCCGGGAAACGTCGACCCGGTTGGTTAGCCCGCGTGGCGCGTCTCGCGAGGCCCGGGATTCCTGCCGGATTAACCGCCCGCGGTTGCCAACCCAGGCGGATTGTGAAAAAATAGCAAGAGCTCGAGAGCGATTCGAAATGAATCGTATTCGATACATCAAACACGTGAAATGGAGATGTTGCATGTGCGAGGAATTTGCGATTTGACTATTGATCCTTATGTAAAAGTTCGCGAGAAACACGATGGTGCCACTGGTTTTCCCTGACTTCAACTCCCAGGCTCAAAAAAAGCTCACAAGTTGAGGCCAAAATGGAGGGAATATCCCACGCTATCCTGAGAGTCCATCTCTATATCAAGACAAACTCTCCATGCAAAGATAGGGAGCAAATACATCAGCAGTGATGCCGTGTTTTCAGTTTTGGAGTCCCCAAATAAAGTGGCAGCCGTGTCAATGTATTTGCTCCCTATCTTTGCATGGAGAGTTTGTCTTGATGTAGAGGTGGACTCTCAGGATAGCGTGGGATCTCCCCTCTGTTTTGGCCTCAACTTGAGAGCTTTTTTCGAGCTTGGGAGTTAATTTCAGAGAAAACCAGTGGCACCATCGTGTCTCTCGCGAATTTTTACGTAAGAATCACCAATCAAATCGCAAATTCCTCACACATGCAACATCTCAATTCCATTCGTTTTCGCTTTTTTTTCTCTTAAAACCATTTCCTGATTTAAATCTTTTATAAAATATCGAACCTATCTCACGAAAATCGATTGTTTTACATACTTTCTAATGGAGGAAATCCAGCGCTTTTAACCCGGAGGTATCGCTCTCCTAGTCCGACAACGCGGTCCGCCAACCCGTTCATGGCGAGGCTGCAAAGTGAATGAGCCCGTCATTAAAACTGTTGATGACGACCCCCCTTCCCCTCCCCCCGCCGCCT
>NW_017547330.1:470276-500459 GCF_001854935.1 Bemisia tabaci | reverse complement strand
TCCCCCCCGCCCATTGCCGCGCCGCGCTAACCCTCGCGCGCGGTGTCGCGGAAATCCATTCGGAGTTGTGTCGATTGTTGTTGCGGACCCCGAGTTATAAAAACAAGCTTTTAACTGAAAGTGAGGTTAGAGAACAACGCGTAGTTATTTACACAAGTCTCCTTGCCCTTCGCCCCCCGCCCCACCCCCCGTTGCCCGGCTCGGGGCAAAGGTACAGGGTGTGCTGTAAGACCTGGAGAGCAGTGCACCACGTTTAGCAGAAAGGAACCAGGCCACATAAGCTATTCACTGGAAAAAAAAACACATTGGATCTAGGGTGTAGACTCTTGAAAACATTGACAAGAAAAAGGACTCTTGAAAACATTGACAAGAAAAAGGACTCTTGATTCAATCAGATTTAAGCTTAAATCAGAAGGAAATTCGCTCAAATCAAGAGACTCGGTTCTTAATTTAAGCTTAAATCTGACTGAATCAAGAGTATTTTTTCTTGTCGATGTTTTAAGAGTCTGTGCCCTAGATCCAATGTGTTTTTTTTTCCAGTGTTGCCCATTTTAACAGGGCAATTTAATTTTTAACAAGATAATGTTTGCGAGGATTCCTTTGAAAATTTTAAGGAATTTGCCTTGTACAACGCAGAAAATTCACTTGAATTTCCACAAGAATCTACACGACCGTTTTCATGCGGAATGATTTTTCTCGGTTAAATTAAGCAATAGCTGATGTGGCTTGGTTCCTTGATTCCTTTATAATCACATTATTAAGACATATTTGCATACTTCTACAGCTAAGCGTGTGCCATTTTCGAGGAAAATCATCTTGGATGTAGTTAGGTTGGCAACAAGTGCGGTGGGTCAAAAGTTAGCAATGACCCCCCTCCCATCCTCACAACCCAAAACAAAGCCTCGTCATTTTTCGGTCGGACAGCCTTCCCAGAAAGTTGAGGGGCGGCATGCCCATACTCTCCCTATCGAGTATCCCATGATAACCAGTAGCGAACCAGAGAGGCCCCGGCCGAAGAGACGTACGACTCATGACCTTGACCCCCTCCCCCCGCCCCGCGAGACGAGGGTTCAGAGTTCGTGGCTTGGCGAGCACCCTGTAGCCCGAGATCCAACCGAGATAGCCGGCGAGCGGGAGAGGAGAGCGGATGATGAAGACATATGGCGAGGAATGCAGGCAGGCGCTTTGATAGAGGATCGCTGGCGGACCCCACGGGGGGGGGGGGCAGGGGGCCTACCCCTCCCCCTGTCCGAGGGGGACGGGGGGCTCAGGTAACTTGAGCAAGATAAACGCGCCTAATGAACTGTATTCCTCGCTCCGACGAACAACCGTGGGGGGGAGAGGGGGTGTTGTGGTGTGGGTGGGGAGGGGAACCGGTCTGAGATATACATTTTGTTGCTGAGGCTGGCCGGAGCGGAGAGCTCCAGAGTCTTCGACCTGTTGCTGGAAGGTTAGCGTACCTGGTTTTATGTCTTCATATTATCATATGTATGCCTGTGTTATTACGGACGAAAAGCCGTATGAGACCCGAACTGTTGCCAAATCCTCGATCGGGATTTACGGGTCCCCCCGAGGATTTTCGATTTGGTTCCCTTCGCGTTTCGTCGAGAATTTTAGCCGCGGTTCTTATCACCCGATGCCGAGATTTTGAAGATGAATATTTTGAACTCGTCTGGAAGCTGCGTTATTTTACCGAAGGGGATTCGACGACTTTTGAATGTCCGCGCGATGTTCTGCCTGAAAGTGTATACTGGAAAAAAAGAAAAAAAAAACACATTGGATCCAGAGTCCAGACTCTTGAAAACGTCGACAAGAAAAAATACTCTTGTCGTATGAAATATGTTGGTTTTCAAACTCAACTCCAAAAATCAGGAAACTTCATTTAAAGTGTCGGAAAAAATCAGGGAGCTCCAAAATGTTGATACCTTGGTTAGTTTTGCCTAAACCTTCCACTGGAAAAAAAAACCACATTGGATCTAGAGTCCAGACCCTTAAAAACATCGGCAAGAAAAAATACTCTTGATTCGATCAGATTTAAGCTTAAATCAAGAACCAAGCCTCTTAATTTGACCGGATTTCCTTTTAATTTAAGCCTAAATCTGATTGAATCGAGAGTCCTTTTTCTTGTCAATGTTTTCAAGAGTCTCGACTCCAGATCCAATGTGTTTTTTTTTTCCAGTGTTGGAGCAAATTGCGCTCATTATTCCCTAAAATCAAAAGAAAACCATTCACTAGTTCCCTAGAAAGCTCGTTTTTTGTGCGAAGATACTGTGGCAACGTCTGAAGACCAATGCGGCGTTGTTCCTTAAGGGCTGAGGTTAAATACACGTTCCTCCTTCGTTCGATTCCATCTCTGTGTCTTTCGCTATTCCGCGGCCATTGTCTTACCGTTATCACTTTCCTCCGTGCCGAAACGTAACGATCCCATTGTTAGGCGAGCCCCGGTGCGCGGGCCGTCTTACGGGCGGCAGGGCTCGTCGGGAAACGAGCATGCTCGGTTTGAACATGGACCGATTCCTTTGTCCGAGTCGTCGAAGTACAGCTTTATTTCGTCTGCTATTGAGACGCAAAGATGCTTTGTCCCGAGGAGAATGGAAGCTCGGCGCCCTCTCGCGGGTTTTCCAGGAACGAGAACTGAGGCTGTGAGTTGGGTTCCAAGCGGATGCCGTGTTTCGAGGGCCTCGTGAGGGGTCGAGGATGGGTCTAGCATCCGAAATCAGGTGCCTAATAAGCGCCTTTTATGACTTTTTCTGGCGTTTCACTACTGGGCACCTGCCACCGAAGGGGAATAACGGAAGTTCGGTGATCGGTAGAGACGCATTTAGTGGTGACGTCACGGAGCTATACTGTTGGTTCGATATCTCGAAATTCGAAATGTGCCCCAACCAACAAACATAACCTCCAAAATGAACAATGTATGAAAGAATGCTAAAACTAGCCCAAAACTGAAACATTAATCCATGAGACCGTAAAATTATGAAAGCTAGTTATTTTCCAAAACGTTTGAGCCCACATACACACGAATTGATAATACATATATAATAAGCTCGTGGCATAATACTTAGTCTTCGGACGAACGTTGTGTTCGTTTGTTGGGGCACATTTCGACTTTCGAGGTATTGAAATCAAATCGAGATGTGACGTCACACTAAATGCGTCTACATACTACTCTCACCGAAAAAAATCGGATGCATTGCAACAGTCTACAGATGTGGGAAATAGGGACTGCCATCAAATCAGGGAAAAGTCAGAGAATTTGATGAAATAGACTGAGAATTTGAAAAATCTTGAAACTTGAAATCAGAAACAACCGGGTATCTATAAGTCTGGAGAACAGGGAATTTCATCAAATCAGGACAAAGGCAAGGAACTTAATGAAAAAGATTGTCTTTATGTCTGGAGAACAGGAAATCTCATCAAATCAGGGGATGAATGATGTGAATGATGTGAAAGATGTGAAATCCAGTTGGATACTACTTTACCTCATACATCTCGAAACTTGAATGAATCAGTGCAGACAATCGCCCTTTCAACTTAACGGTTGAAACCACTCAAGGATCTCGACAATCCACGGAGGAAATGTTTAATTATTTCGTCTACTTAGTTACTTTTTTAGCCTAATTTTTCTTTCCTTCTCCCCGTCGCGTTGTATTGTTCCTTGTGTGGGCGAACATGCCTGATGCGTGAGAGATAACAAAACCCCAAGTTGAGCATGACTTGCACCAGGGGATACGAAGGGCCCTTGTAATGACATGCAGGTAGCATATTCTCCCGCGGTGCCGCCAGTTCTTGCTTCTTTCATTTTCAAGATGATGAATGAAGAACTTGCACGCACATTTTTTACTGCTTCATCTGAAAGTGCCTAAAGAGCTGATTTTTCAGTATTTTTTATGATTTTTTGTATGCAATGTTAAATAGTCCAATAATTGATTTATTTTGATTGCTTCATCTGAAAGTGCCTAAAGAGCTGATTTTTCAGTATTTTTTATAATTTTTTTATGCAATTTTAAATAGTCCAAAAATTGATTTATTTTTATTGCTTCATCTGAAAGTGCCTAAAGAGCTGATATTTTAGTATTTTTTATAATTTTTTTCTGCAATGGGAAATAGTCCAAAAATTCATTTGAAAGTGAGAAAATGCGCCGCCTAGTGACGTCATCTGGCGGCATTTCCCATTTAAACACATGTATTTTAGCAGATTAGATCATTTTGTCATATCTTCTCCAATAATTTTTCAATTCATGAACCAAGGGTATCCTTGTGTTCTGTTCACTCAGTAGTTTCCACTTAAACATGAAATCCATCCAATGTCAGACACCTGCAACTTCCTCAAAATTTGACAACTTGGTTGATAATTGGATGATTCTGGGCACCTCTCTCATATTTCTCACCCCGGGATTCATCTCGCTGTGGCAGCACACTCCGGAGTCTAGTGACTTTCAAAATCGGGAGAGAGGAAGAGAGCAAGGTTAGGAGTTGGCCCCTCCGCCGGTTGGGCGGGGGTGCAGTCGGGATGAGTGACGTGGGACGAGCACTTTTGTTTTGACTTTGATTTCTGGCTGTCGACTGTTTTGTTAACGTCCTTCAACCAAACAACTAAACGGTTGGCGTAACTAATTCGCTGTCGGGAGATGGAGGATGTCTGGCCTCATGCGTGGGCCGAACGGTAAAGATGCTTGTCCTTTTTGTCCGATGACAGTCGGAACTCGTCATATTTGTATTTTGGTAATTAATCTTGTGTCCGTGGGAAGTAGGTTTCTGGGGGAGAAAACTAGGGTTTTGGGGGAGTTAAATGGAGTTCATATCTCCGTCCTTCAGATTACGTAGCACGTTACCGTCCTTAAGTGGGCTGATTATTGAAATTGATAGACAAAGAAGACGACGGGGAAATGGAGCATCCTATTGTGTGAAACGGGTGGCTCTTATAGACTAAGGCGAAAAATTATGGGCTTATTAAAACTAATCTACTTCATATTTTGTCCATTGCAACCACCCGCTTCCACCATAGGATTGCTCATTTTCCCCTCCGTCCTCTTTGTCTATAGCTTTGTCTATCATCTTCAATAATCAGCTCACATACGCAGGACTTAACTCCATTCTCAGGTTGCGAAATCGATTCCGGTCATTTTTAAGGGTCGCCGTCTTTTAACCAGCTACTGTTTGCCTTTTTCCTAGTAGTTAGTTTAAATGTTGTCCTAAGTTTAGCGAAGCCAGCGTTTTTAAGGTGATAAAGTGGAAATTTTGTTCGGTGGTCAGGGAATTAGAAAATGCTTGATTCAGGGAAAAGCATAAATAGCAGGGTGTCTACAAGTCCGGAATTTCCGGAGAGTTCGGAAATGGTGCTGATTTTTCAAGGGCGCACAGTGGATCGAGTTAATTAGTGAGGTCGAACATGAAATTGTTTACTAAAACTGCAATTTTTTATATTTACTTTGTCACATTTTAAACTTTAAAGGGTGATTCTTGAAGAAAATTTCACGAGAAAATCAATAGAACCACTTTCAGAACTTCAAAAATCTGTATAAATGGAGTTATAAGCTTTTAAAGTTTCCAAATTTCGTCCGACCTCTTCCATTGACTCGCTCCACTGTGGGGCGGTCCGAAAGTACTGAAAAAGTGCAGATATTCCGCAAGAAGGTCCGGAATTTTTTTTCGTCACTTCTTTCGCAATTTGAGCGAGTAATTCAAACTTTTGAAATTTTTCGAACTTCGTAAAATGGAGGTACTGAACAAGTGGTGAAGTTTCCTGTTGAGGACGTACTGAATTTCTTGGGAATGTACTGAAAAAGTACTGATTTTGGCTAGCCTGCTTTAGTAGACACCCTGAAATAGTCAGGGAATTTGAAGACGAAGAAATTATGGCAATCTTGCAAACGTTCATACGTCTTTTTTCCTTCGCGCAGCCGAACGATCCAGACACGATGGACCCGGAGCGGCAGAGGGGCGGGGGCGAGGGGCGTCGATCGCGTCGGGGTGCTTGCATCTTAATTAAAAAAATCCCCATAACGTCGACTGGCCNGGGGGGGGGGGGGTGGCTCGGTTAGCGCGGATGCTACCCGCAACTCTCACGGGCGCGGGAGACGAGCGAGGCGGCCGAAGATCGGCACGATCGGGATCTAATAACTTTATTTTTTCCGCCGATTCCGTAATAACTCGTCGAGGGCGGGGGGTGGGGAATCGCTAATAATTGAGAGATAGCCGGGGCTCCGCATCGCATCGGGGCGAACGAGCCAGCGAGCGAGGCGGGCCCCGGCGTGACGTCATAATTCCCCCTGCCCGACCCCCGCGCCCCCCCTCCCCGGGTTGCTCCTTGGAGATTGGCTCTCGGCTACCTGGGTGGTCCTCGGCTTTGGTTAGTGTCTTTATTTTCACCGACGGGGCAAGACTCCTTCGTCTCTTCTCAGTCGGGCTCCTAGCACTGCTCTGTAATACCGTCTCCTCGCGCTTTTCGGTCGAGTCGCGTCTCCGAAAGTTCGAACTTCCGCGCCGGACGTCCGAAGCGCCGCGCGACAGTGATAACGTTATCAGTGACGGAACCGTGGTGTCTTCTGAGTGTGGTATGTGCCGTGGAGTGGTTGTAACTGCAGACGTCGTCGCGAGGTTTATTCAGTGAGGGATCGCTTCTTGTACCGCCGTGGTAAGGAAGAACGCCGTATGAACCTTTAGGTGTTGCCAAATGTCTTTTGATAGGATATGGATGTATTGAAGAAGTTGTGAATAATTTGCTGCCGATTTTTTTGATAATTTTGTTCGCGATTCAATCTAAAATATCTGAAAATTTCTAAGGAAAATACGTGTGTAACTTTCTTCTAAAATAACTGTTTTTCCAGGGGAAATTTGGCAACATTCGAATGTTCACACGGCGTCATTCTTTAGCATGGCAGTGTAGCTCTGTAGTTCCAACTTTAGAATCGTGTTTTGATTGTTAGAATTCGTGGATGTTCGTCCGCACGATAGGGGCTTTCGGGCCGCGGGGAAACATAAACTAAGACGACCTGAACTGGCATTTGTAGGCGCTCATGCTTGTGGGTGCCAAAAGGTCCCAAAGTACGCGTGGTGAACGGCAGTGTCTAAATAGGTGGTCTGGGAACACCCTTGGTTTATCACGGGTCTCGCGTTTGAACTTCCAACGCCTGAAAATTCATCCCTCTTTTGTTTGAAATGCCATCACAGATGTTTTTTGAAAATCTGATAAAATGATCACAGAATCTACAAGAGTTCGTTATTTAATTGTTGTACGTAAGAAATTTCCTCTGCCGAAAAAATTGGGACGAGCTCAAAGAAAATATTTGACCGCCACTACTAGAGTGAAGCCAGGGATTTGCTATATACCGTTCCTTCATCCGCAAAAATATTTATAACTAGAGAAGTGGACTCAATAGTGTTTTTTTAAGAATCAATTGTGAGTAGTTGGCGATTGAATAAGAATTTTGAAAATCATTTAATGAAGCAGAACTCCTGATTAATCGACTTGATCACCGATTCTAAATTTAAAATTTAACAATCGACGTCGCAGTTACAATCACTCCGTAGCTTTAAGAATCTTCCTCGCGATGATTGCGTAGCGTAACGTATTTTACGTGTTCAAAATTTAACATTGTGTTAATTCTTAAAGGTTCAACTCGCATATAGCTCGAATTTTACAAAACCATAATCGTGATATGAATCCAGAATCTCTCCTGATATCAGGATATTAATTTCGACCATCAATCCGTTGAATTTGATTGCTTCAATAAACATATTTAATTGAATCCGCTATTATTATTTTTCATCCGAAGAGTACATCAATGAAAATAGCGTGATAGTGGTGTTGTTTGCTGTAATTATGAAAAGAACGTAATTTTCTCCTGTCTGTGCTGTTATTCGTCCAAAATTAAAAGACAAATGCCGGTTAAACAATGTGATTGAAGTGAAACATAGGTATCTAATAGCTTCTTTTGAAATTTGCATCGGTTTTAGTGAAGTAAGCGATAACTTTGAAGTGTATTCTCCGAAAAAAGGATTAATTAGTTTCAGTGCGTCCGTCAGAATTTCTCTTCGGACCGTGCAGCGAAAGGTAAATGTTCAGTCGTTATTCTTGAATTCTGTTAATTCACCATTAACAATTTCTTTTTGACTCTTAGTAATTGTTAACATTTATTTTATTTTGTCATGTTCTATGAATAATCTATCAAATTGTCTTACTTTAGTTAATGACTTCATCTTAGCGAGGCACTTTTATTGTCATTTTGCAAAAAGCATACATTCGTGAGTACACGCAATCGGTGAAAATGTTCTACTTGTGGCTAATAGGGTTATTAAAAGTTTCCGCAAATATTTATTTTTTAAGAGAAGGAAAATAAAGCAACGCACTGGTTGGTATTTTGTGCAAGATATCTATACTATAAGCTTTCTTTATAAGGCGGAAAAGTATTGAAACGTATTCTGCTCTCTATTCGAGGCTTGTTGAATTTTGATTCTTTTTGAGCTCTGACGTATCACAAAAATTGCACTCAATTTGCAGAAATTTAGGTATCATATGTCGGAGGATACTTTCTAAAAAGTGTGCCGCTTTGCTTGCATTTCCGGCGTTAAAATTCGTCACCGCTGGAGTAATTGATGAAAGGTGAGCTAACGATCAGATCCGGAAACGTTAGTCATGAACGGAAATGAAACTCACTGTCGCTGACATCAAGTTTTTGGTTCTTGATTTTGCTTACCGCAGTTCTTTCGATTCTTCGCTGTTCTAAATGGACGAACATAAGATGCGACTTATCGAGCACCGATGTCGTGAAATGGTATCACCGCCCAACTGAAGGCACTTTTAAGGCAACCGCTGGAAAGGTGGTTTGTTTGATCCGTTTACTCTGCACTACGCGTTACTTACTTTTTAAACGATCTCAAATTTAAGTATCGAAAATTTTGAAGCGACATTTTCTCTCGTTCTATTTTCTTTTAATGTAACGAAAAAAATTAAATATCATTCGAGTTTCTGAGTCGTTACAATAAGGATACATATTTTCCCTTTAATTGTGGTAAAAACTGGAGCAGAAAGTCAAGAATGACGATACGCAGTCCTACAGCATTCCCACAGTCTTGTAGGCGCTAATATGCGTTTCACGCCAATTGACTAACTGCACTGCGTTTGGCGCAATGCGAGAAGTATTCATATACAGTCTTGTAGGCGCTAATATGGGCTTGACGCCAACCGCACTGTTTTGCGCAATGCGTAAAGTATCTCTCAAGTCTTGCAGGCGCTAATATAAGTTTAACGCCGCGCCAGCCGTACTCTGTTCGGCGCGATTATTCGACCTCTCGTTAGAATAATCGCGGCATCGAATAATAGAGCTTCAAAGGCCCATGTTGTATTGCGCCGCCGTAATGAGCATTCCAACGTCTCGTTTCTCCCGATTGAATATTTTTTCCGAGAAAAGTAAGGAAAGTTCTTCATATCCAGGGCCATTATTCAATCTTTTCACTTCATTTATCATCAGAAGGTGAGGCATCGATGACTTGTCAACAAAGTAACCTAAACTGGCGTCAACATAAAAATGGGTTTATTTCTCAACTGTTTCCTGTTTTGCTGAACTTCTACTTTAAATTAACTTCATTTTAAATTCGCGCATTCCTGTTGCAGATTCTAATAAGGTTTCTATTCGCGCAATCCTTCTGCCTTTATCGCGGGATCCTCATACATTTACTTAGACATTTCGCGCAATGGACCACTAGACAAGGTACGAATTTCAGCATTCTGATACATGTTTTCCAACCAAAATTTCACGTAGAACACGATACGCACAACGAAAATTACCGAAATTAACTCCTTACGAAGATATTTAATGATTCTTGATGCGTGAATTGAAACCACCCGCTCATGAAAACTCAATGCTCTACGTGATTCACATCGCGCGCTAAACGTTATCATCAACGTTTCAGCGATATATAAATCTGGCAACCTCAGTCCTGACGCTTTGGCTCAGCTATAGCAAATTGCTTATAGTTTGAACAACACTTGGTGGGAAATGAACATTGCTCGATGGAGGAGCTTGCTGAAACCGTTGTAGTGCGCGATTTGACTCACGTAGAGCTTTGAGTTTCTTGTGAGCGGGCAGTTCAAATTCCTTGTAACCAATGTGAAATAAAAAGGTTCATATCTCCGTTAGGAGTTGGTTTCAGTAATTTCCGTTGCGCGAATCGTGTTTTAAACGAAATTCTGGTTAAGAAACATGTATCAGAATGCTAAAATTCGTACCTTGTCGAGTGGTCCATTCTGGATTACCGCCCTGGGGCTCCTTGTAATTTTGAAAAGTGGTCTCTTCCGCAACCCTGCACAACACTACGACCTTGCCCTTCCTTCGATTGCTCCGGAGCTCGAGGCCAACATGGCAATACGGTGACTTATCAGGGAGTGATAGCATCCCCAAGAGCAAGATTTAATGAGTCCCCGGACTGGACGCTATTACCCGCACCTCGCATAAATAATGTCAATCCGAGAAAACCTGGTCGTGATACGAGCACCAGACACAGGGCACACACTCACACACGCCAAAACCAAGGCTGTTAATTGGCTCGTTCTCACTGCCCCGCGCGAGAAACAATCGGACTCCTCCGCTACAGCCAACTCGCAGCTTAAATTCTCCGCTTTATGCAGTCTCGAGAAGAAAAGCTCGCAAAAACCTTCGAATATTGACGGGTTGCACATCATAAATCACGAATTCAATCGGTTAAATGAATACGTCAAAGGCATATAGTAAAGTCAGGAATTTTGCCAAATGCCTAGGCAAATAATCGAGTATTCTGACGCACAAGAAAATTTCAGATTTTTCTCCTAATTACAGATAAAAGAATTCATTGGGCTTGAAAGAATGAATTCTCTGTAAAAATGTGCATCATGCGTAAGTATCTTGAACGATTTTTAGCTCCTGGACGAATATTTATCTTGAAATCTTCAGCATGTTTAAAAATACAAATTTGTTAAAATTTTAACATTAAACTATTTGTAAAGCATTTGTAGAGGAAGATAGAAGAAGAGTGCATAGATTTGAGGAGTTACGTTTCACAACATATGGAAAATTCGTGAGTTCTTCGCCATTTTACAAAATTTCGTAATCCGTCAAAATTTGACTGTTTTCCCAGGCGTTTGATAAAATGCCTGAAACCGAGATACGCATTACTGAAGTTTCACCAGCGATTCATCGTTTAAATTATCGCTACAAACATAGCGCAGTGCGCCTTCACTTCAGCTTGATACCCCAAGCTTCACCGCGGAGTTAGTTTAGTTGCTTAACCCAACGAGACCTAACTTGATCTGCCATTCTTCATTTTCAATCCGGTCTCTGGCGGAATCCAGATCCAGATGTCTCATCAAGGATTCGGCCCCCAAAACCCAGAAATCACGGAGACTCTACAGAATAACACAAACCATTTTCAAAGAGCAAATATAGGACAGCACTGGAAAAAAAAACACATTGAATCTAGAGTCCAGACTCTTAAAAACATCGACAAGAAAAAGTACTCTCGATTCAATCGGATATAAGCTTAAATCAAGAACCAAGCCTCTTAATTTAAGGGGATTTCGTTTTGATTCAAGCAAAAATCCGATGGAATCAAGAGTATTTTTTCTTGTCAATGTTTTCAAGAGTCTAGACTCTAGATCCAATGTGTTTTTTTTTCTAGTTAGAAATGTTTCTAGAGGAACTCGGTCGTCGGTCGACATTTGGATTCTATACTTCTTTTTTCCCCAGGTCGGCTTTTCCTCGGAGGAAAATTCGATTTTTCACGTCGACACGGCAACGTCCGAACTCGTGTCGGACCACTCGCTTCACACCGATCCGGGTTCCTAAAATCGGCGTGCGAACGACCGACCCACCCTCCTCCTGATTAGATTGTTTGCTCCCCGGCGAGGGGGGTCGGGGCCCCCTTATTTTAGTTTTAACTGCTGCGTCTCCACCTTTCTAACGGCCGAGCTCGGTCTGAGGTGTGATAGCATCTCACTCCTGCACGTTCTGAGATTGTTACAGCCTGGAAGTGAACGGATTCTGCGTCGGACGAGCGTAAACGCCAAGAACCGCGTAACTTCAATCCAAGTCCAGTGGAGATACGTTGTTCTTCACGAGTGTGGTAGAATAGAGCTGCAAATGTGCGTGTCGCAGAACAGAGCGGATACTGCATCGAACCAGCGCAAGAATCGCATAACTGTAATCGAAACCCAGTGAAGATATGTTGTTCTTCCTAGGTGTGGTATGATAGAGCTGCAAATGTGCGCGCCCAAACATCAAAGAACATTGTCAACTAGTATTCGAAACTCACAGGCGCCAAATGCGCCTAAAAAATCGGCCATGGCGCCTAAAAAATGAAGGCTCTGCGCCAACGTGGCCCCTTAAAATCGCCCCCTTAAAATCTAAATTTTCATATTAGGTGATTATTCGAAATGTTAGGCATTACAAGTGAAAGTTTTTTCTATTCTTCCCGATTTCATCGTTTGTGCTTTTGTCTTCCCCAAATTACAGCTTCTTACTAGTTCCGTTACGAAAGTATCTTGAGTCTAACTTTTCACTAAAACATCTTCAATGGCGCCTAAAAATCGGCCTTTATGCGCCACGTGGCTCCTAAAACTCAAAGGTGAGTTTCGAACTCTGTTGTCAACTATAATATATACCCATATCGGAGAGTGGATTGAGTAAACTTCGACCCCACTCTCGAATCAAGTGTTCAATTGAAATTCATGAAGTGGCATAATTTTGGGTGTTTTTTTCTATATTATATTTTTTTCTTTAAGAATTTGTGCCCTAATTTCGCCCCCTCCCGCCCTCCAGATCGGCGACTGCTTTCACGTTTAAGACCGCTGAAAACCGTGAAAACGTTGTCCGGAGCACCTCACCGAGACAAGTTGAGTAAGTTGCGTTAAAGATGCGAACTTGGAAGATTGAGTCAAGTGAAAGATTGCAGACTCGAAAAAGAGTATTTAAACATTTCGTGAATCATCGAGTTTAGGAGATGTTGATTAATCACATGTGCTGGTGGGAGCACCTGCCCCCATATCCTCGATTCTTTTCCTTTGATCCGTCAATGATAGAAGAACAGAATACGTGACTAAATATAGAGACTGAGAATTAGTACTATTACGTGGCGTATCAGCTGGAATACTGAAAAAGACTCGAAAGGAACACATCTAAATCTATACCAAGTAGAGGTTCGATTTGGCATCCTGAATGATTTCGGTCGAAATTCTCAGAAAAAGGGTGAGCTATAAACGGAGCATTCGAAAACATTTTTGCTGTGTCGGTATGACCTTCTCCTCTCCGAATGATATGCGGCCCAGATTATGCTGTCCATACCGTGAGCCAGCATGCTTCGGGAATTGTTATTGTTGGCCGGAAAGGTTGAACGGACAATAAATTTTGGAGCTCAAAAGCCGCCTATCATTGTTTCATTCCTCCTTCTGTCGCTATCTTCACCGGAGTTGCAAGTTCGGTGTACAATTGATAATCCCTTGAATTTCGGATTGTTTTGGGCCAAACTTTTCGCACAAATCCTTAAATTTTCTATCCTATGCAGTGTTCAGTCTATTCAGGGAGGGCCTATTTTTTCAAAAGTTTTAGGGACCTCCCTT
This sequence comes from Bemisia tabaci, assembly GCF_001854935.1. Taxonomy (NCBI): domain Eukaryota; kingdom Metazoa; phylum Arthropoda; class Insecta; order Hemiptera; family Aleyrodidae; genus Bemisia; species Bemisia tabaci. The sequence continues at coordinate 486,868 of NW_017547330.1, read as the reverse complement.
GTTCTGGGAGGTATTATGCCGTGCGAAGGAGGAACGCCGTAAGAGCCTCGAACGTTGCCAAGTTTCCTTCAATAAAAACCGACTTCGTTAAGAAAATCGTGAATATTTTCTCCCAAAATTTCCAGACAATTTTGCATGCGATTTAATCTGAAATATCTAAAAATTTCAAGGAAAAATATGCATGAATTTCGTCGTAAATACATGTTTTATCAAGGGAAAATTGGCAACTCTCGAATGTTCATACGGCGTTCCTCCTTAGCATGACCGTATTACCCTCCAATTCACTCTAGATCCGCCACTGCCCGAAAGCAGGGAAAGCTAGGAATTTCATACAGTATTTCCGTTGTATAAATCGTGTTTTACGGAAAATTTTGATGATAAAACATGTATTATGATGTTTAAATTTTCACCCCATCTAGTGATCTTTCATGGCCTCTTTTGAGCGGTTGGCCGCCTTTTTCTCTTCCTGGATCTTGGGGAAGACTCCCTGTACTACAATCCGCACCCTCTTTCATCAGCCGCAGCCTCTTCTTGACAGATGCTCTGACAACTTCTTGTTTGTGTATGGCGTTAGCGAAGACAACACCTACCCTCACAGATGGGGCTGGTGTATCTTGGGTCGTGTTGAAATCCTTGACTTCCCAGAACGGTGATACATATATTTGTAAACCTCGACGGAGCATCTGTTGGTGCGGTTCAACGTCACATCGAAGAAAAATGTTTTTAGAACTCGAATGAAGCGATTTTAGAATCATCAATCAAGCGGCTGTTTTTTTGAACCAAGAGGAAATGGAAAATTGAACTTCCTTGTTTTGTGAGTATATTAGGGTGTCTACTAGTCTGGGATCTCTGGAAAGTTCAAACTTAATACTGATCTTTCAGGGCAGTCCGGAAATACTGAAAAAATGCGTAAATTCCGCAAGGAGGTCCGGCATCTTGTCCTTCATACCACCCGTATTTTTTTTAATAAAGCCTGGAAAGTATGCAATCCTTTTCGCCCGCGCGTTGATTCTTAGAGTAATATTTGCGAGATCAAGATTGTGCAGTCAGTTAACCTTCTCGCCATCCATACAATTTTGTGTCTACGTCATTTTTGTCGCTATGCGAGCGAGAATTCTGACATTTTTCGAATTTCTTCAGATGGAGGTACCGAAAAAATGCTGAGTTTTTCTGTTCAGGAGGTTCTGAATCTCTTGAGAATGTACTGAAAAAGTACTATAGATGTACTGGTCTTAAGCAATCCTGTTTTAGTAGGCACCCTGTATATTTTTCATGGCTTATGGACAAATTGCATAATTTTCAAGGCGAGATTCCTGTTGAAAGAATATAACAGAAAAGAATGCGAAATATTGCTTTTACACAATCTGACAACGAGTCAATGTGTCACTGGACAGCTACAAGGGACAGGAACGCCCCTTAGTTTGTCTTAACCCCCGTTGAAACCAGAGTGTTAACAAGATCACTCCTCGAGAATTCAAATATTTGCTTGGAACCGCGTGGGCTCGTGGACATACGAGGATACACATCCTGGCCGTGACCCCTGACCCCTCCCTCATTAGGGAAGAACGACTGACGCAACAGACCTGTTGCGAGCAGCAGCTGATGCGGAAAGTAGGGTTGTGTTTTGAGAAATTGTGCAAAATAACGATGAACATTGGGGCAAAGTCTTAAACTCACCCCTTACTTTACGGTCTGCGTGAGAAACTTGTGCATCTCTGAGATGCTCTAGATTAGTCATAAAAATGCCGTTTAAACAAGGGGATCCTATTGCTTCAACTTGAAATCCCTGTCCCTGTCGTGGCATATTTATCAAGAATTTCTCTCAATTCAACAGGAAATTTTGTACAATTTTTTGCCACAGTAGGAATTTACGTTAAATATGCTGCGACAGGAATCCTGAATGATTCAACCCTCTCCGTCCCCTTGAAATAACAGAAATGCCGTTTAAACAAGGAGGTCCTATTGCTTCAACTCGAAATCCCTGTCCCTGTCGCGGCATATTCTGCCGTGTTAAGGAATAATGCCGTATGAACATTTGAGAGTTGCCTTTCCTTTTATAAAATGTCTACTTTTTAGGAAAGTTGTAAATCTTTTTCCTTGACATTTTCAGGAACTTCAGCTCTAAATACGAACAGAATCCTCTGAAATATTTGAAGAAAAATATTCATAAGTTTACCAGGGGATCCGTGTTTTATCGAAGAAAATTTTGCAACGCCTGAAGGCTCATACGGCGTTCTTCCTTAGCACGGCAGTATTTATCAAGAATTCCTTTTAATTCAACAGGAAATTTTGAATTTCATCTCTTAAATTGTATGTAAGATAAGAATATTGGAAGGAAAATGTGACAGCGGCGCCGGCGGTGAGAAGAAGGCCAAGGGGGCCGAGGGAATTAAGAGCAAGAGGTACCGAAGCCACAGCCGCGGCGTCGTGTTCGAATCAAGATATTAGCACGACCGGAGCATAATAAATCGGCCCGAGCCACATCCATTAGATTTGTCAACGTTGAAATTTGCAGTCGCCGCCCTGCCGCACGGTGGGGTCCTTGGGAACGAGCTTTGAACTCAAAGGGAAAAAGCCCCAGCAAGCACAGAGTTGCCGGCAGTCCGGAAAACCGGGTAAGTCCGGGAATTCGCGGTGACCGGGAAAATTCACGGAATTCGCCCGAAAAGTCAATGAATTAAATGCGTTTAACGTTTAGCAGGAGTGAGTGTATTTTAAACAGGGTGTCTAGCATCTGGATTTTCCCGATTTTCCCGATTCTACCAGGATTTGAGGTTAATCGGGATTTAATCCCGATTCCATCAGAATTAGAGGAAAATCGGTCGTAAAATCAGGATTTGTGAAAAGTCGGCCGTCCGATCGGATTTTTAATGCTTTCGCGTACGCTTATGCAGAAATTTTAATTTTCTCCGCAAAAAATCAGAATTTGATCAGGATTTGGAAAAATTTTGGAGTCAGGATTTAGCAGTCAAAAATCAGAAGAAATCAGGATTTCATCAGGATCTCCATAAACATAAAACAACTAGACACCCTGATTAATTCTCTAGAGTGCACTGGACAAAAAACACATTGGATCTAGAGTCCAGACTCTTGAAAACATTGACAAGAAAAAGGACTTTTGATTCAATCAGATTTAAGCTTAAATCAAAAGGAAATCCGCTCAAATTAAGAGGCTTAGTTCTTGATTTAAGCTTAAATCTGATTGGATCAAGAGTATTTTTTCTTGTCGATGTTTTTAAGAGTCTGGACTTTAGATGTACCTAATGTGTTTTTTTTCCTGTGTGGAAAAAAAGTCGCTTGAATTTAGAGTGCGCAGACTCTTGAAAACATTGACAAGAAAGACTGCCCTTGATTTAATCGGATTTTCGTCTAAATCAAGAACCAAGCCTCTTAATTTGAGCGGATTTCCTTTTGATTTAAGCTTAAATCTGATTGAATCAAGAGTACTTTTTCTTGTCGATGTTTTTAATAGTCTGGACTCTAGATCCAATGGGTTTTTTTTTTTTTCCACTGCACGCGTAAAATTTTGCGTAAATTGTTGAGATCACGGTGCGACGGGGTGGCGGAGACATCTGGCGGTGGCCGGGGCCCGGGGCCGTGGGTCCATTGTGATGCTGGTGGGATGGGCGCGCGACGTCGCGATCCGCGCTCGGCTTGGACCCGCTCCAAACCATTCATCCGCTCGTCGCGTCGGCTCGGATTCCTTCCCCCGCGTCCTTCCCCCGCGATCGCGAAAACCGCGCCGGGAAAGCGATGACAGATCCACACCGCCGCGCCGCGCCGCGCCGCGCCGCACCTCCCGGGATTAAGGCCCTTCGACAGTTCTCCAAGTGTCGATCCAACACTGAATCCTCGATTCTCGGTCCACTTCTAAGACTAGGGTTGCCGCCGGTCTGAGAAACTTGGAAAATCTGGGAAAGTCAGGGAATATGCGACTACCGGGAAAACTCAGGGAGACAAGGCTATCGGCAGTCTGGAAAACAGGGAAAATCAGAGAAAGTCAGGGAATTGGTGACGACCGGGAAGAGTCAGGGAAACAGGGTTGTCATCTGTCTGGAAACCCGGGAAACTCAGGGAATATGCGACGACCGGGAAAACTCAGGGATACAAGGCTATGGCAGTCTGGAAAACAGTGAAAACCAGGAACTTCATGATTGGAACGGATGTAATGTAAAATGATGAATGAAATGATGCAAACTCTAATCTTCATGTTTTCTAATGGTTCTTTTTTCTCGTTTGTTGCAGGTAAGATTCCAAGTTCATTGATTTGGTTCCAATTGGCTTTTAAAGGCGAAAAGTTCGTAAGTTTTCAACATCTCATTGTGTTCCTTTTTATGTCTCGCGAAAAGTGAAAATTGTGATTTTCATCTATTTTTGGGTGTTTGAGTGCGGGTTGCATACTCTAGCCCCTGAAAAATAAGAAATATTTCACAGCCTCGTGAAATCTCATGAAATATTTCCCTGAACTTTCCCATCTTTCATTTCTTACGTTTCATGCCACCCTGCGAGCACCCTGTTGAACGATCCTTTTCCATCGGTTTAAATGGCAGATCGATCGATGTATCGTAAAGCACGTCGCACCACTGTTGCTTCCCGATGAGGATCGAGGTGAAGCGTGTTATGTTACGACCGCAAGTTCGAGCGAACGGTGATTATTAACCTCATCCCGGGATCGGCGAGTGGCGAGTGCGAGTGGCGAGTGGACGCGGCGGATCAGACAGGTCTCCGAATGCGGAACATGAGTGTTGGGTTACGTTGACATTACATCGCTCATTACCATCCCACCCGGGACGTCGCGTCGTCGTCGCGTGCTCGTTCATTCATCGACACGGCTCAGCGTCGCGACGCCTCTAGTCGTCGTCGCGCCCGCTGCCGCCATTGACGCCTTCACGCGCGAGCTAAACGCACCAGTTGATGATGAGAAGATGAGGGAGTATCGCCTCTAGTGTACCTACATGGACGCTGTTAGAGTACATTCAAAGGGAGAGCATGGACAACTCGAAAATTTGGAGGTTAGGTTTGATCAGGTCATGTAGCTCTTAGGGTCCAAAAAGGCAGCCAACCTATGAACTCGAATGGAGATGTTGTATGTGTGAGGAATTTGCGATTTGACTGTTGATTCTTACGTAAAAGTTCGCGAGAAACACGATGGTGCCACTGGTTTTCTCTGAAATCAACTCCCAAACTCAAAAATAGCTCTCAAGTTGAGGCCAAAATGGAGGGGATATCCCACGCTTTCCTGAGAGTCCACCTCTACATCAAAACAAACTCGGCGCAAAACGCGCACTGGCGCCTACAAACCTTAGGGGCTACTTCTTGCATTGCGCAATGCTTGAAGTATCCCCTTAGGTTTGTAGGCGTCAGTGCGCGTTTCGAGCTGGCAGCACACTGCGCCGTGCCGCAGCGTGCCATAACCTTGCCCACAATGGAGATGATGCATGTGTGAGGAACTTGCAATTTGACCATCGATTCTTTTGTAAAAGTTCACGAGAAACACGACGATGCCACTTGTTTTCTCTGAAATCAACTCCCAAGCTCAAAAAAAGCTTTCAAGTTGAGGCCGAAGTGGAGGGGATATCCCACGCTATCCTGAGAGTCCACCTCTACTTCAACACAAACTTTCCACGCAAAGATAGGGAGCAAATACATTGACGGGGCTGCCACTTTAACTGGTGACTCCAAAACTGAAAACACAGCAACCCTACTAATGTATTTTCTCCCTATCTTTGCATGGAGAATTTGTTTTGATGTAGAGGTGGGCTCTCAGGATAGCGTGGAATATCCCCTCCATTTTAGCCTCAACTTGAGAGCTTTTTTTGAGCTTGGAAGTTGATTTCAGAGAAAACCAGTGGCACTATCGTGTTTCTCGCGAACTTTTACATAAGAATCGATGGTCAAATCGCAAATTCCTCACACATGCAACATCTCCATTTTGTTTTACACGTTGTCGCCCTTTTGGGCCCTAAGAGCTACCCAAATCGAGTAGTCCATACTCTCCCTATTTAGGTACTATAATTCCGCCGTTACCTGTGCTTCTTCACTGTCGTCTCCTACTTTAATTTGAACGCCTTGAAATTTCAAAGGCATCCAGGACGGAAGTTCAGTAACCCTCCGATTAGAGGCCCCGGTCGACTGCCGATTAGCGATTACCAGTCGTGAAAAACGACCGCGCTATGATTATGATATGAAAAACGGGCCATAAAAAGGTTCGTAGGAGATAAAACGCCCGGGACTGGCCTGCAATAAAGGCAGTTTGCCGGGTATCGCGGGGCTCTGTGCAGGTGAACGGCGAGTACATTGCCCTGTTGGGACAGAACCGCGTATCTCCCATAGGTATCTAACTGAGATTCGTGGTTTCTCCTGAGCACGGTAGTATATATTCCCACTTGACATGGTTTTTACGATTCCGGACGGCGAGACGACGATGCGAGCTCCGAGATTCCGTTCGTTCTCATTCGGTATGCAAGCGCTTTCCACCCTCCTCGAGTGCGAATCGTTGCGTGGTCACTATTCTGACAAATATGGCGTGGATCGGTATTTCTTCCTTTCCCCGTTTTTCTATTTTTCCCCCTTTTTTAAAAATAATTACTATTTTCTCTTCAGTTAAGCATGGAGCACTTGACAGGGTGTTCAGACTACCGAAACGAAGGCTGATTATTGAAAGAAGGTAAAAGTTGAAACTGACTTTTGAACTGCAATCCTAAAATCCGATCTAGTCCTCGAGCAGATAGGTTCTTTCTTAAAGGTCTCGATACCCGATCAAATTCCCGGACCAATACAATTAAAGGGTCGGAAGTTATCGGTCTTAAAATCACTTTTAAGCCACTTTTAAGCATTTTCCAGGCCCCGAATTCCGAGATTCCTGTGCGGCGCCGGGTCCCTTTTTCGATACATAATCGATCGTTTGCGATACACGGGGACCCGGCCGTACTCCACACCGCCAATTTGGATCGAATATGTATCGAAAGAGTGACCCCGCACACCGGGCTCGGAACTCGTCGAGCAGAACATGGCGCCAGCTCTCCCACTTACATTACAGGGTGTCTAGCATCAGGAAAAACCGGAAAGTATCAGGAATATTGGCCGATCAGGAAAAAATCAGGAAAATACCAGGAAAATCGGAAGTTTTATCAGGAATTTTTCTTACGCGAATCTCCTCAGCGGAGAAAGTCTTAATGCCTTTTGCCTACCGTGCCAGGAGTCGAGAAAAATCAGGAAAATATCAGGCATTTTCAAAATTAAAAAATCGGGAATTTTTTATAAAGTATCAGGAAAAATCAGGAGAATATCAGGATTTTTCAAAATTAAAAAATACTAGACACCCTGCATTACGACTCTATGTACTCTATGCTCTTTTCTTACAAGTTTATGCATTTGTCTCCACGAGCTGCGATACCTGGATGAAAAGCCTCAACTCGGCATCCCCGGCCGAAACGCAGCGTCGAGAAGATGACCGAGTGTCAAGCTTAGCGATCGGGATCAAACGGCCGGATTAATCGGGGTCTCAACACCAATCGATCGCGTCCCGGGGGCATTGACACGGCTCACCATCCAACGCTCAACGCTCCCGACCCGCAGCACTCACCGCGACGGAAGCTTATCAGATGCCACTCGGAAACCAACATCAATCCGCGGCCGTGAGATGGTATCGGCGACACTCTCCGGTCACTTAAACTCGCCCGATAATTGGTTCGAATCAATTAACCGGACCACGTTTCGGAGACAAAAGAGATAAAACTCGCCCGAGCGTACCCCTGTTCTAAGGAAAAAACGCCGTATGAGCATTCGAGAGTTGCCACATTTCATTTTGTAAAATATTTATTTTTGTGAAAACAGGGTGTCTACAAGTCTTAAATTTCCGGAAAGTCCGGGAAAAGCACTGATTTTTTTTAAGGGCGGTCCGGAAGTACTGAGAAAGTGCGGAAATTCCACAAGAGGGTCCGGAATTTTTTCATTTTTTCGTCATTGTTGTCGCAAATCAAGCAAGACATGCAAATTTTTCGAATTTTGTCGAATAGAGGTTCTGAAAAAGTACTGAATTTTTCCGTTGAATAGGTGCTGAATTTCTTGGAATCGTACTGAAATAGCTCTGTAAAAGTACTGATATTTGGCCAGCCTGTTTTAGTAGACACCCTGGAAAAGTTACGCATATTTTACCTTTAGACTCTCAGATGTTGAAAATGAGGTTTTGGACAGAATTGCCTGAAAAATTAAGTGAAAAATATTCAGAATTTTCCTGTCGAATTCGTGTTTTATCAAAAGAAATTAGGCAGCGCCTGAAGGTACATACGACGTTTTTCCTTAGTACGGCAGCAGGAGTGAGTATCTTGGACCTATTTTATGTTGATTGCTCTGAATCTCAATCACTCGTCTTTCAACAGAATCTCGTCTCGACTTCTCGAATCGTCGAAATACGAGGACGTCTTCCGGGAATGTTTTTCCTCTTCTCGTTTTAGATGTCAGCCACAATTTGGAAATTAGAGTGGTCCTCTCGAAAAATATGGGCTTTCCTTTAATAACCAACGAATTAACTAGGAAAATCCTGAATATTTTTCTTCCAGTTTTTCAGATAGTTTTGCTCCCTATTTAATCTAAATTATCTGAAAATTTTAAGGAAAAATGTGAATAACTTTCCTCGGAAATACATGTTTTATCCGGGGAAATTTGGCAACTCCCGAATGTTCTTACGGCGTTCTTCCTTAGCACGGCAGTACTCATTTCACCTCAAAGCACCTATCTGCACTGCCCGGAGAGATAAATGTCACATATGTTTTTCCCCGGAATGAGCCGTAACTTTAGGCCTTTCGCGTAATGCAGCTCAATTTATTATCCATCTGGAAGTGAATTCGACCAAAACTCACACCGAAACAGCTTGGAAGTCCATCAATTTCACCCGCGCCCGCGATGCATCGCACTTTGCGATGATATATCGATTAATCTGCCATTTAAACCCATGGAAAAGGATCGATACACGAGATATTCGCAACGAACACCCCAATAATCGATCCTTTACCGTAGTTTCAAACGGGGAAATGACGATCATCGATTACGCTGTCGCGATGCACCCACCGCAGATGAATGAGACACTCGTATGCTGCCGTGCTGAGGAAAAACGCCGTATGAGCCTTCAGGCGTTGCCAAATTTCCCTTGACAAATCACTAATTTTCAAGAAAATTTTTGAATATTTTCCTTCCAATTTCTCAGGTGATTTTGTTCGTAATTTGATCCAAAACGTCCGAAAATTTCAAGGAAAAATATTGATAATTTTCCGCATTAATAAACATTTTATCGGAGGAGATTTGACAGCTCTTGAATGTTCATATGGCGTTCTTCCTTAGCACGGCAGTATGAATGAGAGGTGCAAACCGGAGTGATGAGAACCCGAGAGGCTTAAAAATATTTTCAGCGACGGCTTCATATTTTACCCGCCGCGAAGCGCGGACGTCCTCGCCGCGGTGGTGCCAAATCGCCATTTTCCGGGGTTAATCTGCCACGCGCAGGGAAAAGGACGTATCTCCAGTGGAATCTCTATGCACGTATGTCGTTTTTGAAATTCGATTTGCGCCGGCACGAGCTACCGCTCGTCGGACGCGTGTCGAGATTTTAATTTTCCGCTACGTTTCGCCAAAATGTTACTCATCGCGGGTCGTTTTCGTTTCCGAGCGGAAACTTTTCGTCCGGACATGATGCGTGTCGTTGAATGTGCTCCACATCGCATCTCGCGCCGAGGCGCATGTCTTATTTTTTTTAGAAAATAGAGAAAATAGCCTAATAAATGAACGGAATTATTGATAATCGCAATTCATCCCTCTATGCACTGGAAAAAGAACACATTGGATCTAGAGTCCAGACTCTTGAAAACATTGACAAGAAAAAATACTCTTGATTCAATCGGATTTTTGCTTGAATCAAAATGAAATCCGCTTAAATTAAGATTGCGGCTCTCGACTCAAGCCAAGATCCGATTGAATCAAGAGTATTTTTTCTTGTCAACTTTTTTAAGAGTCTGGACTCAAGAGCCAGAAGAAAACTTTTGCCTCCAGAACCGACTGGTACGGCCGACTAACAACGTCGTTTTCACGGCTCATATGACAAGAATTTTACTCTCTGTGTTGGGTAAAAACTCTGAAATTCCTCGCAAATCAGGAAAAGCAGATGTCAGAGAGGACGACACACTTTACTCCAAATTGAAATATCCAAGCGTTCCTGCTCAAAATACCGAACAGGAATGCTAAACATTGTCGTTCCCCACGATTCAGAAGTCTGGTTCCCGAGTGTCAACTCTCCGAACTCCACTGAAACATCCCTTCGCGGAGGCAGACCCAACGACGCGTGATACAAAACAGATAGCTCAATGAACCCACGAAATAAAATGAAAACTCTGTAAACCTCGACCCGCACCAGGGCATAGTTGACATCCCACACGGATAATCAGCACCACCCCTATTGAAATAAACGTAAACCGCGATAAATCTGGCGACCGTGGGTTAATGGATGGCATTAATTAGGCTCCCCTCATCCTCAACCTGTTGTCAAGAAACGACTTCTCCTCCTCCTTGCCTTTCTTGGTGAAGAACCACGCAACACTCCCGCGTGAAATCTAGTGGAAACGCGGTTTTCTGGTTGTTGGTCGTCGGGTGGCTTTCAGCGTGTTGTGTAGCGCTCCCCCCGCGAAGAAATTACTAAATCACCTGTTGCGACAGGTCGCAGCATTGAAATTCGTTAACAGACACTGCGAGGCTCCGGGACTCCCGATGGTATCTGATTATTCAAATAAGGCAGGGCGGGGGAAAGCTCCTCAAATGAAGTAATCTGGGGATCAGTAATGGATGTCCCTGGTAGGAGTCCGTCTGGTTTCCTCCGAGCTGGAATTTCAGGGCTTTGACTTCTGCGCCGGGAGATGCGGACTGTTGAGGAGAGGGAGGGAGAGACCGTCGATTGTTCTCGGTAGGATCGGTAAAAAAAATGAATGTTAACGCTTGTTTCCGCCGAATAAATATTTTTTCTCGGCCTAGATTTGACGGTGGAGATACAAAACAGCTCAAGCCTAGCACGACGGACTCTTTTTCTATGCCGAATCGGGGAAAATATAAAAAGAAACGGACAGAAAATGATATTTTCTGTTCGTACTCTCCCTATGTAGGTCCGATCGGATTTTTTTATCGAGCTATTTTCTTTATTTCCGCAAAAAATCAGGATTTGACCAGGATTTGGAAAAATTATGAAACCAGGATTTAGCTGTCATAAATCAGGGTCTCATCAGGACTTCCCAGTACGGAAAAAACTAGAAACCCTGCTAAACCTTCGAATGTAACTTTCACCTTGCGCGTTGAGTACCTATATTAATAGAGTATGGCCACTGGGCCTCATGGAGAGGCTTAGGACCCAAAAATGGCGGTGCTTTGTTTTGGTATTTAAGGATGGGAGGGGGGTCATTGCCAACTTTTGACGGTTATCACCAACCGCACTTGCTGCCAACCTTACTACATCTAAGATAATTTTTCTCGAAAATTGCACACGATTAGCCTTAAAAACATGTAAAGAAGTCACAATAGTGCATTTGGGTAAATTTCTTGTTACGATAAACAAAGAAAACTACATTTTGAGTCATTTTGCATTACATTAACTTATGGCGTCCGCCATTTTTGGGTCCTAAGGGCTCCATTCAGCCTAAGATGGCTGAGCCAATCAGAGGTGGTAACACCACACCAGTGGCCATACTCTCTCAATATAGGTACTCTACTTGCGCGATTACGTTACATATATTGTTGGTGCGCGGTCTGTCCAATGTATTGGCTTCGGACTGAACATCATTAAAAGTGTATTTACCGGCGGTGAGGAGATCGGTGGTTCGGAATTTCGTTCCAAACGAGTCAACCGGAATCCGGGACCGTGGTCTCCCGGAGAGCGGGCACCTCAAAGCACAGGATCCCGAACCTGAACACATGTCTGCCTACCCGGGCCCAGAAATAGAAGTCGGCCCTCCCCTGTACCCACCCTTCCTCCGGCTCCCATCTCGGAATTATTTGCGTTTGCTCTCCCCCCGGACGTTTTCGTAGCCCCCCGCCCGCCCCCCACGCTCACCACATGTCTTATTATTTATGGTGTTATTTTATTGTGCCCCGCGCCCCCTACATGTGTACTGCCCGTGTAAACCGGAGCGAGGTTTGTGCTTGTTTTGAGGCCCGCTTGTACACGCCTTGTACTTTTTTAAGCGAGCTGAGGATTTACGAGATTAGGATTCGATTCGAGACTCGTTTTCTTTAAAATCTAATTTGGGCCGGCACCAAAAAATTCGTTCCGGGAAAGTCCGCAGAAGGAAGAACTTGGGTTCGGATGAAACGCACCGAAGTTCTTGGTCCTGCGATTCGATTCGTGATCGATTCGTGATCGGACGCAACCTGCAAATGCCGAGGATCCTTTATTCTCAGACATCTAAGAACTCTCCTTATCACATTGTGAGCTGTATATAACCAGAAAACGCCCTCAATTTTTATGCTGCAATCGTCATCTACATAGGAGTACGAAAAGTTGCTCGTCTAAAGCTGCCTTAATGGAGATGTTGCATGTGTGAGGAATTGGCGATTTGACAATGGATTCATATGTACAATATCGCGAGAAACACGATGGTGCTCCAAAACTGAAAACACGGCATCACTGCCAATTGCATGGTGAGTATGTCTTGATGTAGATGTGGACTCTCAGGATAGCGTAAGATATCCCCTCCATTTTGGCCTCAACTTGAGAACTTTTTTTTGAGCTTGGGAGTTGATTTCAGAGAAAACCAGTGGCACCATCGTGTTTCTTGCGGACTTTTGCGTAAGAATCAACAGTCAAATCGCAAATTCCTCACACATGCAACATCTCCATTGTGGGCAAGGTTATGGCACGCTGCGGCACGGCGCGGTGTGCTGCCAGCTCGAAACGCGCATTGACGCCTACAAACCTAAGGGGATACTTCAAGCATTGCGGAATGCGTGAAGTAGCCCCTTAGGTTTGTAGGCGCCTGTGCGCGTTTTGCGCGGAGTTTGTTTTGATGTAGAGGTGGACTCTGAGGATAGCGTGGGACATCCCCTCCATTTTGGCCTCAACTTGAGAGCTTTTTTTGAGCTTGGGAGTTGATTTCAGAGAAAACCAGCGGCACCATCGTGTTTCTCGCCATCTTTTACATCAGAATCAACAGTCAAATCGCAAATTCCTCACATATGCAACATCTCCGTTACCAGCATGTCCGTACTCTCGCCACATAGGTACTCTGCCTCCCCCCCCCCTCATTTCAGTGGGACGCTACGCCTTGAGGATTAGAGAGATGCGAGCTTTGACCCAGCGCCCGATACAGGACGACATAGAGCTGTCGGCACACTCTCGCCCGGCCCGGCGCGGCGTCGCCCGAGCCAAAAATACCCCAATTGAGCGTCACAATTCGCGGGGTCTTATCGCGTCGATCCGTCGTCGTCGCCGGGCGGCGTCGCGTGCAGCGTGTCAACGCGTCATCGAGCCGTTTAACGACTTGCACATGCGACCCCCCGCGCCCTCGTTCGCGATTTTGAGGGCCGTTTGAAGTGCGCGTCGCGCCCTGTCCGGTTCACCGCTTCCGCCGATACCTCAGCGCGGAGTTAGTCGGGCGTCCGACCATCGCATCGATCGATCCTTTTGATCTCGGCTGTCGCGAATTTGCGCCCGGTGGTGACTCAGACTCATGCTGCCAGTGGCGTGGCGTCCATAGGTTCGCAGTGTTCGCCGAACACCCTAAAATATTTTGAAACAATTAATAAATTATGGCTAAGAATGTGGGAAGCAGTACAGAATTGTGAATAGTAGATCGCAAATAAGTATCGGGCGCTTGGCTTCCGACATCGGCATGTGGCGCGGCGGAGAGAGAAAATCCTGTGACGCGTGGTCCGCACCGGCTACCGAACCTGGATGATCTGCGTACGGTGAGGAGAGAGAACCTGGGTGCAATGATGAAGGGGCAAAGGGTACACGAGAGAGGAGAGGCACCGGCGCGCGGCGCAGAGCGGAGCGTGAGCATTGGGTTCGGAGACGAGTGCGGACCGCGCTCGCAGAGGGAACACAGCAAAGAGAAAAGGGAGGGGAAAAGAACGAGAGAGGAGAGCCGCTCATCAGTCCAGCTGTTTCCTATAGCAGTGGTCCGCAGGGGTTTGCGAACCGCCGAATTTCCTCTATGCCGCGATTCGCTCTCCGCTTCCCCCCTGCGCCTGCGGGCCGCATCTCCCAGTTTCCCAGTCTCCCTCTCCCACCTCTCTCTGCAGGTGCGTGTTGCGAAAATACGTTATCATTTAACAAAATAAATTACAGGAAAACGATCAGTAAAAAGAACAAAATTTCAATGACAATTTACCGGCACAATTTTCACCAGAAAGGGTTAAAATCGTGTTCTTGCGGCTTCATTTTTTAAAAAGTTTCTGGGGGAGACCCCCCGAACCCCCTTTAAGGAAGGGGAGTGAACCTTTCTGAGCCCCCCCCCCCCGTCCTAAAGTTAACACTCCTACCGAACGCCTACCGGATATAGTCACGCCACGCCACTGCATGCTGCCGTGTTGTGTCAAGGAAGGACGCCGTATGAACTTTCGGGAGTTGCCAAATTTCCCCGAATAAAACATGCATTTTTAAAGTGAGTCATGCATATTTTTCCTTGAATTTTTTGTATACTTTACATTGAATTAGGAACGAAATCTCCTGAAAAATCGGAGGAGATATATTCACAAATTTTCCTGAAAATGTGTGATTTGTCAAAAGAAACTTGGCAACGCCTGATGGTAACGAACGGCAACTCGCGAGAGACCCTTTAGTTAGTCCATCATTTACCCCCTTATAGTCTATAAGAACCACCCAAATTAACCAATTGGACCGCTCCGTACTCATTATGTACTCATTGTCTATAGCTTTATCTATCAATTTCAACAATCGGTCTGTAGCAGGCTGATTGTTGAAATGGATAGACAAAGGGCTAGGCAAAGGAGACTTAAGGAGTATGTAGCGATCTTATTGGTTAAAATGGGTGGTTCTTGTGGACTATAAGGGAGAAATTGATGGACTAACTAAAGGGTCTCCCGTGGGTTGTCGTTAGTTAGTCTATTACCCACCTCCTTTGTCCATTGCAACCACCCGCTTCCACCAATAGGATCCCTCCATATCCTTTTTGTCATATTTGTCTATCGCTTTTCCTACCAATTTCAACAATAAGCCCGCAGATGTGGCAACCCACCAAAACGATTCCGAGGTGTGCAATTGTACATCTTCATCAGGATGATCACACGGTCTACCATCGATGTGTCGAGCTCGCGGACGAAAGTTGTCAAAACTCATCCGAAATGTTGCAGTTTTGCCGTGGTAAAGTAGAACAGCTTATGAACTTTTCGGCGTCGACATATTTATTTTCTCTAATAATATGCAAATTCCCTGCCTAACTTGTAGGTTTTTTAGTGTATTTTCCGGAGAAAATACACTATTTTTTGCTTAAGCGTTTTGCAGGAAACTCCACTGTCTTTATAATGCGCTGTACTAAAAAAAAATGTTTTAAGGAGACATAATTATCATTACTCCCCCCCCCCCCCAAAAAAAAAGAAAGAAAAGAAAAGAATAAAAATAATCATGGTGGGAAATTTTGCAATATTCCGGCGTTCTCCCTCAGCATGGCAGAATTTGTCGTTTACTGGACGAAGGAACGTAACTTCATTTCGATGTTGTCAAATTTTTTTTCGCAAATTGTACAGTGATCACGGAACTCCTGGGCATTTTTATCCGAAAATTTCACTGATTTTTCCCCACATCTCATGCGAAATTCAGCAAAATTTTGGATGAGAATTTCTAAGGTACGTTTTTGTAAAAATAAAATTGAATTGTTTGAGTCAATTTGGCAACGTTGGGTTGGATTTACGTTCCTTCGTCAGGGGGCAAAGAATTAAGCTCAATTACCAAGCGAAATGGTGATTTTGGCAACCGCGCAATGTGTATCCGGACGTTGGCAGCAGGGATCGTAAAAATTGAGACGTTTTATTAAGACAGGCTTTGTACGATTACCGCTGGCACGACGCCTCCTGCAAGAAGAACGTATCTTCATAGTGTTGCAACGGCAATTACGTGGTTCTCGTTCAGTCGCGCACAACGCCTTTCACTCACCGTCGCCGTCAGCGATCATGGATCACGCCGCAACTACCGACGTTCCGGTGCCGCTTTAAATCCTTTAAAAATATCGATTCTTCGAATCGATTGTTTTACATACATTTCAATTGAGAAAAAACAGCGTTGCCAAGTTGAGAGTAAGTCGTCCCTTTCACCTCAAAGCGTACCCCTATTTCCACGCTCAACCATCATGTTTAGTATGGGCGGAACCACAAAGCCCCCCCCCCTTCCGTTTGTCCTAAAAAGGAAGCAGGAAAGGGAAGAAAGAGAAGGAAGGAACCTGTGAAAGGAGAGAGAACGCTCATAATTGGTAATTATTCGTGACGAAATTGACTTAAACTACATATTAGATACTTCAATTTTTCGAAAATTTTCTGAGTAAGGCATTTGCGCCCTGAAACCCCCTCCCCCTCCCTCCCCCGTTTGAGGTGTCTGGAACCGCCTA
>NW_017547330.1:353247-470259 GCF_001854935.1 Bemisia tabaci | reverse complement strand
AAAAAAAAAAAAAAAAAAAACACGTTGGATCTAGAGTCTACACTCTTAAAAACATCGATAAGAAAAAATACTTTTGACACAATCGGATTTTTGCTTAAATCAAGAAACAAGCCTCTTCATTTGAGCGGATTTCCTTTTGATTGAAGCAAAAATCTGATTGTACCAAGAGTATTTTTTCTTGTCAATGTTTTCAAGAGTCTGGACTCTAGATCCAATGTGTTTTTTTTTTTTTTTTTTTTCTTCCAGTGCACATTGGATCTAGAGTCCAGACTCTTGAAATCATTGACGAGAAAAAATACTCTTGATTCAATCGGATTTTTGCTTGAATCAAAACGAAATCCGCTTATAGTAGGAGGCTTGGTTCTTGATTTAAGCTAGATTCTGATTGAATCAAGAGTACTTTTTCTTGTCGATGTTTTTAAGAGTCTGGACTCTCGATCCAATGTGTTTTTTTTCCAGTGCATGAAAAAAACTCCAAATCCGAAGAGCTTTGTCGCACTTTGAACGAAAGTTCTGATTCGTCGAACGAGTTTCGCGAAACGGTACCGCTACTCCGGGCCTGACCCCCGGACTCAACTCGGAGGTGTCATTACCCGGAGCGCGAAATTTACGACTCCCGGTGTCAAAGACACCGAAGCGTAAATTCCCGGCCGGCAATGACGGTGCGAACCGCTCCTAATTGGATTTGGCTCGGGCGCTAATCGCGGGGCCGCTCGGGGGGATGAACGGGGGGCGCAGGGGGGATGAAGGGGGGGCGCAGGGGGGTCGGGATGCTCCGCCGATCGCAGGTGCCCGTAGTAGTGCGGTTGAGATAATTGTTATTTTTGTGCATTCCACGCTCGAGAGTGCGACGCGCATCGGGGCGCGATGCTCGCGCCTATATTTATAGTCGCGCCCGCTCGCGTACCCAGGAAAAACGCCGTATGAACATTCGAGAGTTGCCAAATTTCCTCCGACAAAATGTTTATTATCGAGGAAAATTATGGATGTTTCTACTTGGAATTTTCAGAGGTTTTAGATCGAATTACAAGGAAAATTATCTGAGAAATTGGCGGGAAAATATTTAAAAATTTTCCTGTAAATGTGTGATTTGCCTGGAGAAATTTGGCAACGCCTGAGGGCTCATACGGCGTTTTTCTTTAGCACGGCAGTATGCGTACGTCCAGCGCGCTCGACGTTTCATGAGTCCGGAGCGAGAGGCCCGCGCATCTTCGGATCCTTTAATTCAGGGTGTCTCCCGTCAGTACAAACCATTGCTCTGATTCCATGTCCGTCCAAAGTTCCGGGATCCGGACTTTTTTGTTCCGATTTCTCCCACTCAGTAACCGTTCAAAGTGTCGGGGTTCTTTTTAGATTTTTTCCCAAGTTCCAAGAAAGCTCCGGGAAATGCAAAAGATCCGGAAAATTTTGGGAATTTTGAAAGTTCCGGGAAAAATTTAGGAAAATCCATAAAGTTCCGGAATCCGGTACGAATTCCGAGAGGTGGGTGGCCCCTGTGTTCGGAACGCGTACGGTGTGTTATCATAGCCCGTAAGCACGGCTTCCACGGCCGGAGTTTTTTTTTTCAGTGTACGATCCCTTTTGTCTTCCCTTTCGTCACCTTTGTCCATAGCTTTGTGTATCAATTACAACAGTCAGTCCGCTGTGGCTCGTAAAGAGGCATCCCTCCATATCCCCTTCATATTCTTTGTCTATAGCTTTGTCTATAGCTTTGTCTATCAATTTCAACCATCAGCCAGCTGCGGCTCATCAAGAGGCATCCCTCTGTATCCTTTCCGTCTTCTTTGTCTATAGCTTTGTCTATCGCTTTGTCTATCAATCTCAAGAATCAGCTCCCTGCCGCTCGCGAGGAGGCCGCTCGCGAGGAGGCACCTCGCCGTCTCGAGGCGCGGGATCTTCACCATCTTCACAGTCGATGGAACAAGGCGGCTCCTCGACGCGGGCCGGAAATGGGCCATTTCCGGGTCCCGCGCGAGCCGGAAATGTCGAACACCTTGCCACAAATTGTGCCGCCCCCCTCCCCCTCTCCCCGGGCGGGGGCGGGGGCCGCATGCCGCATGTGCAGCACGCGAACCCATGCGTGAACCTGTTTATTTATTAACACTCGATTCAATTATGACGTCGGCGATTATGACACCGCTACCACGGCTGCGGGTGCCTCCTGGGGGGAACCGCGTATGTCGGAGGGAGACTCTATGGAGATGTGCGGTTTTTGCGCAGCGTGGCGCTTCCGAGGGAGGGCCCTGATTTTTATTGAGTCGCGCCGCCCTTCCAAGGGCGGAGTCACTGTTCGTGCGTTTCCTTTGTCGGTATCGAGCTTTCACCGTGGGAACTTTTTTTTTCATAAGGACTTGTGTTCATAATCGTGCTTTAAACAGTGCCTTTCCTTAGCGATGCCTCTCGTCGTTTCTTCCTGACAGCGGGATGATTGTTGAAATTGATAGACAAAGCGATAGACAAAGAAGATAAGGGGAGTATGGAGCGATCCTATTGGTTGAAATTGGTTGAAAGTGGTTCCTGTGTAGACCAAGGGAAAAGATGATTGACTAACTATATGGACTGTATTTTGCAAACAGGAACCAGGAGCAATGCCATATTGCTAAGATTTTGCAACTTCACCCTTTGCAATAAAACTACGGTAGGTAATCATGCAAAAATGTGAAATTTATATGGTAATTTTTGTCTTAAATTTAGAGATTTTAGCGTTTAGAATAGAAAATGTTTAGATGATCAGAGTTTTTCTTCCAAGACAAAAGGAATTGCACAATCTTAGCACCATTGCAATGCTCTTGGTTCCTTTTTGCAAAATGCAATCCATATGGTCTCTCGTGGGTTGTCGTTAGTTAGTCCATCGCAACCATCTGCTTCCACTAACAGGACCATGACCTACCCTCCGTATCCATTGTATCTTCTTTGTCTATAGCTTTGTCAATCAATTTCAACAGGATCCCTCAATATCCATTTTTTCTTCTTTGTCTATGGCTTTTCTCTCAATGTCAACAATCAGTAACTTTCACCAGCGTTACTTTGGGAATAGATCGCTCTTAAAGGGATTCTAAAGATAATAAACTACAAATCAAAAATCATTCTTTCATTTTCAGAGTGGTGATTCTTCAATGTTTGCAACTCTTATATTTGTTTAATTTTTTTTTTGGGTTGATGTCGTATCACGGTAACTTGTCAATTGATGTGAAATTTGTTTTGTCTTGTTTTAGATTAACCGGTTCAGGATCCGACCTCGGGGGCCTACTATCGCGGAGGGGTGCTGGGGGGGTTTTGCCCCCACACCCCCACGCACAAGGTCCCGCTGAATACCACTCTGCCTACCATTCTTACATGGATCACCTCTACTCCTCCTTATCTGCAAGCTCCACTGCTCCAATCCATGGTAATTACATTTTCCGTTTCATCGCACACTCCTCACACTAACCACATGCTATCTCTCAAAATGTCAAATTGATTGCATATGCGTAGGTGGAAGAGGGAAACCAACTAGATTTCAGTTTTTTTTTCTTCTTTTTTTTTTCAAAATCTTGCAAATTTTATAACCGCACATTGAACCAATGTTTTTCAAAGCAAAGAAGTTTACGCGATTTTGAATCTCGTCAGTTCTCTTCTGGTAAATGGAATCCAAATGAAATAGCTAGGAATATGGTAGTGTTCATGACATCCTGGAAATACCTCAAAGAAAATTTATTTTAATTTTCTTTGAATTTTCAAGTCATCGAATTCTCTTTAATATTGATGATATGTTGAGGTATTATATTATTTCAAATGCTAAAATGAAACCGGCAAATGCATGACCTTATTAGGGACTCTATCTTTTATGATATTGACTAGAGAAACCTTTGAGTTCAAATGGATCTTTTAATTCCTCAATTTTCTTTTAAATTCGGAGCATCCGGAACACGATTAAATCACCGAAAAGTTGTAAGCTACATGGAACTACGTGAATGAATTAATTCAAAAGGTACTACGTATACAGGAATGGCTCGACCCTCAGTTCCTTTTGACTTCAATCGTTTGAACATATAGTTCCTTTTAGCTTAAACATGTCCACTTACATTCATAAATCAGGCTGGTCTCAATCTGTTGCGGTCACGTGACCTCTCACACGCTTGTTGTCCGTCGTTGAAGCGAAACTACAGCAAATGTGCATCCGTCACAAAACAACGCTTAAGCTTGTAATTGCCCGCTGAAATATATTTTTCGAATCGCCATTAAATCTTGGTCGCACCTCCAATGGACGGTCTGTTGACACCTGACTATTCCGCATTTCATACCCGGCACGTCTCGGCGTACTTAGCGATGTATCGATTGATCTGCCATTTAAACCTATGGAAAAGGATCGATAAATAAGGTGTTCGCAACGAACACCGTAATAATCGATTCTTTACCAAAGCTTCATATGGGGAGATATCGATAATCGATCATTCACGCCTCGCCATTGATGCGGAGATCCGCCCATCTGAGGCCCTCGATCGCGTTTGAGTCTGCGGACATTATTATACCACTTACGTGGTTTTGGCATGACGCTGTCGAATTGTTACTGTTCGTTCCGCCGAATCACCGCAACAATACTCATAAACTTGGACGTTTTACGCATGCGCTGGACTAGACATCGACCTCTCGCGGTTCGAGCCATCGAACTTTAACGGAGTTGCCAGTGTTGTCACCTTTTGAAATTCCCAAGATTTCCTCCTGACTCCTAAACTTTGGCATCGACTTTTCACTTTCTCGCTCCCCCAGGGTAGAGGAAGTATTATCATCCTGCAAGGGGGAAAAAGTTGAAATTTCATCATTTCTAGACGTTTTAAGGTCCCAGGAGTCAAAATAACCATACTTGAAAAAAATGTGTCCGTCCGTCAGGCGTCCCCCAAATCTGTGTACAGCGATATCTCAGAATCTATGTGTTCGATTTCATTCAAAATTTGCACAGAACACCATATCTATGGTCTCCTTGTGCACGTCAAACGATTTTGGGGTACGCTAAAATTTGGGGGGGGGGGCTAAGGGTCAAGGTCCATTTTTAGCAAAATCACACGGGAAGCTCATTTTGAAGGACTGTAAATTTTGAAAAATGCCTTTAATTCTTTAAAAGTGGGCATCAAGCACATCACCTGAGTCATTTTTTTTTCAAGGAAAAGACGAATTTGGTAATGCTCCGAGTTTCCCTAATTTCCTTCAACCCTTCCACCGTACGGTACGAGGTGTATCCTTGTCGATAAGGGCTATCGATATCGAAACTCGATAGATCGAACTCCAGGCGATTGGGCAAAACGAAACACGTGCATGACTGCGTTCCAGCGCGACTTGGTGGGAAATTTTATTTGCGGTGACTCCGACCGCACTGCCGTGATAGCGAAGAGAGCAGTAAGTGCATTGCTGTATGAGTCACGATTAGCACATGCTTTTATGTGTCTCGAGGTTCATCTCGGCGTGCACTTACTGCTCTCTTCGCTATCACGGCAGTGCAGGCTGGCTTGGACCGAGAGTGCCTCAATAAATCGTGCGTAGGCATCGACGTAGCGGCTTAATAAAGTAATAATACGCTTATTGGACGCGTTTATGCTGGAAGGAACTAAGTGCACACGGATTGCGTGTGACGTAGTTCCTTTCAGCATAAATACGTCCTATTCGCTGTCAGACGCGCTTTCCAGTTATGGTCTTTTGCAGTGGCGAGGCGTGAATGATTGATTATTATCGAAAGTTCTCCATTTGGAGCTATGGTAAAGAATCGATTGTTAAGGTGTCCGTTGCGAACACCTTGTGATCCCTTTTCCATGGGTTTAAGAGGCAGATCAATCGAAATATTGCAAAGCACGACACACCGCTGGTCTTTTGCCCTCGATCCTTAATCTTTGGAATTTTTGAGCAAGTGTGAGTATCTCAAAATTGCACTGTTGGATAGGTAATGGAGATGTTGCATGTGTGAGGAATTCGCAATTTGACTGTTGATTTTTAGGTAAAAGTTCGCGAGAAACACAATGGTGCCCCTGGTTTCTCTGAAATCAATTCCCAAGCTCAATAAAAGCTCTCAAGTTGAGACCAAAATGGAGGGGATATCACACGCTATCCTGAGAGTCCACCTCTACATCAAGACGACCTCTCTATGCAGAGATAGGGAGCAAATACATTGACAGGGCTGCCACTTTATTTGGGAACTCTAAAACACGGCATCACTGCTAATGTATTTGCTCCCTATGTTGCAGTTGCATGTAGAGTTCATCTTGATGCAGAGGTGGACTCTCAGGATAGCGTGGGATTTCTCCTCCATTTTGGCCTCACTTTGAGAGCTTTTTTTGCGCTTGGGAGTTGATTTCAGAGAAAACCAGTGGGACCATCGTGTTTTTCGCGAACTTTTGCATAAGAATCAACAGTCAAATCGCAAATTCCTCACACATACAACATCTCCATCATCATGGATCCGAAAGAAGTTCGACTGAAATACAGTGGACGAGAAGTCTTCGAAGCAGATGTCCCGAAATCACGGCGATAGCACTAATGATGCCACGCGGCTATTGTGGCGGCCAGGGCCAGGAAGCAGGGTCTAATCTTACACCGGGAGAGGGCCACTCGAGATGGAATGCGGGCCCATTGACGCGCTCGACCGCGGCCGCGAACGCAAGTGCGCGAGTACCTGTGGGCCGAATAATGGCGACAATCCCTGCAGGATATCGCCTCTCCGATCCCGAGTCTAGACCGAGCGAGGCGAACTCAACGACCCTCAGGGACGCACAATCTCCGACGAATTCTCGCTTTATAAAGTCTCGATAGACGATCAAAATCCCGAACCAATTACCATCTAAGTGTCGGGAGTCATCAGTCTTAAACTCATTAATTTGCTTAATTTTGAAATGAAAACTTGGCAGAAATGTCTCCCGAGGCAGGAAATTATGAATGGTGACACTCCATTCTGATCTAAAGCCCTGGATAGACGATCAAATTCCCGAACCAATTCCGATCAAAGTAGCATCAAAGTGTCGGGAGTCATCAGTCTTAAACTCATTAATTTGCTTCATTTTAAAATGAATACTTGGCAGAAATGTTTTCTGTGGCAGGAAATGATGAATGGTGGCACTCCGTTCTGATCTTACTTGAACAAAAAAGTGCGGCTCGTCAAAATTTGATGGTAGATGGTGACCATCAGTCATCAGCATGTCTACTTTGATCGGAATTGGTTCGGAATTTGATCGTCTATCCAGGGCTATAGCCATCGCATCGATCGAATATAACACATCTCGTCATCTTCCGGCCCAAGTATCCCAAACGCCATGCGACGTTTAAAAATTTTTCGCCGCCTTTTTATTTTTTTACCGAAAAATTGTTCAACGGAGCTTTCCGAAAATTTTACTGAATTTTCTTTGTGCTGCCGACAAAAATCAGTGATATTTTTAATCAGGTTCAACCAGCAGAATAAAAAGAAAGTCGTTTCTGTAAAATTTGACAAACGCGCCCGTTATCCGGGGCGTCAACTCCACGCCCGCACGAAAAAGGCACTTCGGACCACTTTTGAAGCGCCTCCATTGGGGTCTTCGAAAGTCCACCCTCCCCTCGTTATTCCTTCCTGTTAATTATCTGACAATCTGTTCAAGAAATAATTATGCCAGTTGGACTTTTTTCTCGACCTTGCACGGCCGTATCGTATGTAGGATATTTAATTTTTCAAAGCTCGTGTTTGTTTTTTAACATTCCAGACAAATACATTTTTTCTGTAATGAGAAATAGTCTAAAAATTGATTTAAAAGTGAGAAAATGCACCGCATTGTAACGTCATCTGGCGGCATTTCCTATTAAATCGCATGTATTTTGACAAATTAGGTACTTTGGTCACATCTCCTTCAATAATTGCGCGATTAATGAACCGATGGTATCCTCGTGATCAGTTCACTCCGTAGTTTCCACTTAAACATACAAGTCTTCAAATTTCAGACACACTGGAAAAAAACACATTGGATCTCGAGTCCAGACTTTTGAAAACATTGACAAAAAAAAGGACTCTTGATTCAATCAGATATAAGCTTAAATCAAAAGGAAATCCGCTCAAATGAAGAGGCCTGGTTCTTGATTTAAGCTTAAATCTGATTTAATCAAGAGTAATTTTTCTTGTCGATGTTTTTAAGAGTCTGCACTCTAAATCTAATGTGTTTTTTCCCCAGTGCACCTGCAAATTCCCCATTGTGGAGTGCAGTTACACCTTAATGTCAGGAAGGCGACGATTTAGTGTTTAAAAATCATGCCTAATAATGTCTTATCAATCATCTGACATATCAAATCCTCAGTCATCAGGGGATCTCGCCGAAACGCGTCAAGGAAATCAGGGAAATGTCAGGGAATTTCATTTTCCGGACTCCCGCGGCAGCCCTGAACTTGGAGCTTTTCGATCGGAGCGGGCGGGCACTCACCTCACCCGCGCAAGCGCGTCTGGCTCCGGCGCTGGGCCCATCGCGTGTTGCACGTTCCGGGGCGAGGCGATGAAAACATCGTGCTCACGCTGGCCAGGCTCGCGAGGCTCGGATCTCGACCAGACCAGACGCTGACCACAACCCCCCCCCCTTTCTGGGGGCACCTGATGGTACTCGGCCGTGTCTCGCCGCGGTGCCAGATTCGGTCCAGAAGCGGAATCGAGAGTCTTCAGAATTGAGAAGTTGACACTTTGGAAGTGGATCCTTTGAGTTGGAAAAAGTCTGAAACGAGTTTTTTTTTCTGAAAGTCACTTAAAGAGGGATGAAGAAAGTGCTGCCATTTTATTCTACCGAAGATCCCGGGGTCTCCTAAATGGAGATGGTGCCTAAGTGAGGAATTTGCGATTTGACCGTTGATTCTTATGTAAAAGTTCGCGAGAATCACGATGGTGCCACTGGTTTTCTCTGAAATCAACTCCTAAGCTCAAAAAAAGGCCAAAATGAAGGGGATATCCCACCCTACCCTGAGAGTCCACTTCTACATCAAGACAAACTCTCCATGCAAAGATAGGGAGCAAATACATAGCAGTGATGCCGTGTTTTCAGTTTTGGAGTCCCCAAATGAAGTGGCTGCCCTGTCAATGTATTTGCTCACTATCTTTGCATGGGGAGTTTGTCTTGATGTAGAGGTGGACTCTCAGGGTAGGGTGGGATATCCCCTTCATTTTGGCCTCAACTTGAGAGCTTTTTTTGAGCTCGGGAGTTGATACAGAGAAAACCAGTGGTATCATCGTGTTTTTTGCAAACTTTTGCATAAGAATCAACAGTCAAATCGCAAATTCCTCACACATGCAACAGCTCCATTTTCATTTTTGTTCATCGTTCTTGTTGCCTCTTTCCTTCACCTCTATTCGTGAGAAGCGGCAACGGTGATCACCATGGCAACGACTCCATCAGCCCGGTGAGCCTGAGTTACCGGACTCGTTCTGCTCATTTACATTGTTTTAATATGTTTATTTTCAAGCCATTAAATTCCCCCGCTCGTCCCATTCATATCCTCGGATATTTTAATTCCCCCGCGCCCCGCCTCGCCCTCCGCCGAACCGCATTCCCCACCTTTCCACCCCTCGCCTTCCCATCCTCCCCCGTTTAAGGCACTGCCTCCCTGCCTTAATCCCCTCTTTGTGCCGTAACCCTTTTTCGAGCGTGGTTCATGGGCTCGGTTTTTTACCGATGATCCTCCTGTGTATCATCGAATGGCCGCCCGACTGACAAAAGAGCGTAACTGCACTCGTAGATAAGCATTGATTTATGCGTTTATTGCGAAGTGCTGTTACGTGTTTTTGTTATTAGGGCGACGTAAATGGCCGCTTAAGTGTAACCGGCGTAACCAATCCAAGGGGCGGTTGCTGAGGTCTGCCTCTTACCAGCCATTCGCGTTGGATCGAACCCCTTTCATGGAGTTATAAAGCTCCTTTTGATAATAGCGATAATAAGGTGTTGAATTTTCAAACCTTTAATCTCTCAGCCGTACGACTTCTTTTGCGAGCGATACAGTATTGCCCAACCCCTCTCTCTGTGCTCTTTTGAACTCGAAGTGGAGTAAGGTTAATTGGTCGGATTTTGTCACCCCCTTTTCAACCCTCGTAGGCTGAGAGGTAGGATGGCTGAGGTGAGATGAGTTGCACGCTCATTATTGCTGGCCACAACAAGAACGACATGTTTCCCAGACGGAAGAATGTACCTAACTCGATTCCAGGGTAGCAAAATAGACTCTACCACTTAAATTGTGTGTAAGTTTTTGACTATGCAATTTTTTTACAAAATTGTGGTGATTTTACAGCGTGTGAGTAGAGGAAAAATACGTGAAATTGTTAGCCAAAAATGCCCAACTGTTCTCTGGAGTGGAAATTTTTGCAATGGTGGAGTTAACTTCTCTAACTAATGTGTCTGTAACTATTTAATCTAAAATATCTAAAAATTCAAGGAAAGATATGCATGAATGATGTCAAAAATACATGTTTTATCCAGGGAAATTTGGCAACTGTCGAATGTTGATACGGCGTTTTTCCTCAGCACGGCAGTAATGGACTTGTCTCTTGTCTCAGCGTGGTTCCACGGAGGAAAAGTGGACGGGCAGCGCGGACCAATCAGAGCTCGCTAATCAGGACCGGGGAGCTCGGTGCACGGCGAGGAGAGGGAGGAGGGGCGTTCAATTAAAAGTGGTTTTAATTAGAAACAACTCGAAGGTGATTCACGGCTACCAATCACCTCTCGCCTCCCCCTCGCCAGCTCCCGTCCAGATTCGGTGCTGCTTCCGTTGCCATGGTCACCGCCCTCCGATGTTGCCCGACTCACTCTCCAGGGTCCGGCCCAAGGGCTGATTTCACCCTTTTTCCTCCGTAGTTGAATCTTTCAAGGAAAAATTGACCTGAAAAGTCGGATTGAATCTCTGGAGGGAAAAAAAGGTGTATTAAAATGTCATCCAATCTGAAACAATACAGACTCAAAACGCGATACATACCCCGGAGACTTTAACGCGGGGTAGAAAAGTAAACAGGCACTTATCGAACAGGGGGTGTCGCGTTTTCTCGTCTTGCCCGCCAATTGCCAAAAAAATATTGAAATCGGCTGTATGACAAACAACGGAAAGCTACAGAGGCAGCAAGCTTAAATTATATTGACTAACAGCCAAAATTCTCTGAGATTGGTCTGTTAAAAGGTCCTAACCGAAAGGACCCCAACTTCTAAACATGAAGAAGTCATTGTCAAGTGTTAAAAGGATACGTTAGTACCTGTTAACTTTTCTACCCCGCGTTAAAATCTCCGGGGTATATCGCGTTTTGAGTCTGAATGGGTCTCTCTTAAGACAGAAACTGTTCGATAAGTACCTGTTTACTTTTCTACCTCGCGTTAAAGTCTCCGGGGTATATCGCGTTTTGAGTCTGAATGGGTCTCTCCTAAGCCAGAAACTGTTCGGTAAGCCGCTTTGAGGATGGATGTGGATCTCTCTGTCCACTCAGTGACCCTGTTTTCCGTATTATGGCAACACTGTGGAGTGTGCGCCGCGGCGAACGTGAAAAAAATGTTAAATGATTGGCTGCATTGGGACTGAGGACTGGGGTTAACACTCGTGCGTGTTGCGATAATTACTTTTCCGGCGCTGATTCAAGTCCAAGTTTAGTCTAGCTTCGCCCCGCGTGTCTGGCTCCGTCGAGCGTCGCTGATTCCACCTCGCAACCCCTGATTCCTGATTCCTGATTTCTGATTCCATCAGCTCGCCCCGCTCCGAGTCTTGTTCTCTCGGTGACTTCGAAATGTACCTCCGCTTCGATTTAACTCAGTTCGCCACCTAATTAAAACAGCCGAGTCAAGTGCAAATCGTTATTTTGCCTTTTTTCACGTTTGCAGTTATTTATGGTTACAGCACCTACATAGGGAGAGTGCAGGAGGGTGTCTAGAATCAGGATTTTCCCGATTCTATCCGGATTTAAGGTCTATATGGATTTAATCCCGATTTCATCAGGATTTGAAAAAACATCGGTCGTAAAATCAGGATTTGAGAAAAGTCGGCCGTCCGCTTGTTTCCGTTAATTATCCGCTATCCGTCCGTTAATTTTCCCCCGCAAGAAGTCAGGATTTGATCTGGATTTGGTAAAAATATGAAGTCAGGATTTAGCGGTCAAAATTCAGGATTTTCCAAAATGAAAAAAAAAAAAAAAAAAAACTTAACACCCTGGGAGAGTACAGCCATGTCTATAGTAATCACAGAACCGACGAAGAGTCCTTGTGGAGTCCCTGGAACGACTTAAAAAGAAGAAGAAGAAAAAATTTTGTTGTGTCGTCTAACGGGGAGAAATCCAAAAGTTTCATTCCTGCGACTCGAACTCGGGAAAAATCCCGTGAAACGTCCCGCGGAGACAAGGCCTTACGATTGACCATCCCAAATCCCAAGACAAGATCAGCGGTGTAGCGTCCTTTGCGATGTATCGATTGATCTCCCATTTAAACCTGTAGAAAATGATCGATAGACAGGGTGTTCGCAACAAACTCCCTAATAATCGATTCTTTACCATAGCTTCAAATGGGGAAATATCGATGATCGACCATTCACGCGCCGCCACCGTGCGAGGCGCTAGGCGGCGCTGAAGGCGCAACACTTCCTCGTCGGTGGAAAACACCTGAGCCGCGTCGATGGGAACGAAACACATCCATGCACGTAAATAAACACATCTCCGTGAAGCGATGCGCGAGGGGGGGGGGGGGGGTAGAGAGGAAATTAAGAGATTAAGAAATTAGAGATCGGAGCAGGAGAGATGGATCAGGATACGAGACGGGAGAGGGCGGACTTGGGATTGGATGGGGAAGGCGAATCCAATCGGGCAAGCGTTGCCAAAGCGCACGGAAAATGTAAAAATACCCGGAATGGAGATGTTTTATGTGTGAGGAATTTGCGATTTGACTATCGATTCTCATGTAAAAGCTCGTGAGAAACACGATGGTGCCACTAGTTTTCTCTGAAATCATCTCCCAAGCTCAAAAAAAGCTATCTAGTCGAGGCCAAAATGGAGGGGATATCCCACGCTATCATGAGAGTCCACCTCTACATCAAGACAAACTCTCCATGCAAAGATAGAGAGCAAATACATTGACAGGGCTGCCACTTTATTTGGGGACTCCAAAACTGAAAACACGGCAACCCTGCTAATGTATTTGCCCCCTATCTTTGCATGGAGAGTTTGTCTTGATGTAGAGGTGGACTCTCAGGATAGCGTGGGATATAATCTCCATTTAGGCCTCAACTTGAGAGATTTTTTTGAGCTTGGGAGTTGATTTTAGAGAAAACCAGTGGCACCATCGTATTTCTCGCGAACTTTAACATAAAAATCAGTTTTCAAATAGCAAATTCCTCACACATGCAACATCTTCATTGTGTCTAAAATTTTCTGATAAACTCGAAGAAAAATATCGAACAGTTTCCTTGAAGATTTCATCAGATCTTGATTTTATCAGAGGAAATTCGTCAACGCCTGAAGGTTCATACTGCATTTTCCCTTGGCACGGCAGTATCATAGTAGGAAAATCGTCCGATTTCCACTGAAATCCGACAACTCGACTCCGCCGGGGCCCGTAATAATGGCTCAATCAAGTGGGCAGCAGAGCCGTCCGGCTCACGGGATGATCCGGGGCCCACGGGCCCACGGCTCGTTGAGGCCCAAATCGTAATTACAGAGTCGGGCCTCCCCCCCTCCCCCCGGCCCGCCACGCCCCCCGAACCTGGAGCCGCGGTACGGGGTGTCCGTGAAGTCGCGTTAATCTTCTCGGGGGCGAGGTGAGAACAACCTTGGGTCCTGTGTAGTGTCCGCGGGAGTGGGTTGAGGTTGAGATTGAGGTTGGGGGTGGCTTCGGTTGCAGCCCACCGAACGACACCCCACGGTATTTCCCACAGTTTTTTTTTTCGACTTTCGTCTTTCACGCAGGTGAGCGGTATCAAAAGATCAATGATGTATGCTTGCGGACCCGGGAGGAAAATAATTGAACACGGTGTCTAGCTCCAGGATTTTCCTGATTTACCCGATTCCATCAGGATTCGATGTCAGTCAGGGTTTAATCCCGACTTTTCTGTATGCAGTTGAAAATGCAGTCTGATAACAGAAACACACTGCAGTTTTGTTATCACTGCAGTCTCATTTCAATACCAATTTCACCATGTAACGCCGTTTGCTGGTTTTTATTTTAATTTCTTTTTTATTTTTGATTCTATTTTAGCCGTTGATAATGGTGCCGTAAGGTACCGAAACGTCCTGCCTTTGTATTTTTTTTGTATTGTAGCCTCGTTTCCGCATTTTCCTGTGTTTTCGATTGTACCTCATAAGTAGATTACATGATTATAAGGATCCATTCCCAATTTTTTTTTAGAAAACACTGCTTTCGTAGCATTGTTTTTATTTATGCCAAGAACTCCTCTCCAATTCGAAAGGTCGCGAATTTTGCAAAGGCCACGTTCAAAGGGCCAATCCTGTCCGCTGCCACGGCTCTTTTCCCGCAACATTCCGTTGCCATTCCATCATTGGGACGTTATTCCGTCAAACGGAACTGCATTATGACGTGAGCCCTGTTATGCGTTTATTCTCATGAGTCTCAGGGCTCATATCTTAATGCACATAATTCGGTTCGGCAGAAATACGTCCATTTCAGGAAAAAGGAACAAGTGGATCGGACGAGGGAAGGCCCGTGCGTGCCTGGTGTAAATAGAATTGGGGCACTCCGGGCATGCATCAGGATTCGAGGATACCGAGCACTGTCGCCACATCGTGTTTTTTTAACTTATGTTATCCATCCATGTTTCTATCGTGTGTTCGGGGTGACAATTTTTCAGGGATCACGGGGAAAATTCAGGGAATTTCGCGTAACCCGGAAGTCGAAGGAAAAGTCGAAGGAAAGGCATGGAATTCGGCTGAACCTTGAAACTTTTTCCTCCTACCGAAGTACTAATTTTAAATTTTTGACTGATTGTGAGTGTCTAATATCATTACAAAATCGGAAAATATTTGAAAAATTGATCAGGGATTAGGAATACCAGAGTTGGTCGAGCATTTTTCAACCACACGAGTATCGCATACACAAGTGAAATATTTGACTCAATTCATGAAATATTTTCCTTCGTCAAATCAAACGAGTGTCAAGTTTTCCGCGCTAAAAATAAGGAAATTTCATTTTAAAATCAGGAAAACATCAGAAAAATCCAAAATGAAATTTTAGTAGACACTCTGTCGTGGTTTCAGGAACCTCCATGCAACCGAGCCCTCAGATATTCCAATCGAAACCCGGTTACTTTAACCAAGATTACGGTTCCGTGAACCGAATGGCACGACCAATTAGCACGCTGTACCTATGGTCATGGTGTCTAGTTTTTCAAAAACCGGGATTCATCAGGGAATGAAAATTTACCGGGAAAATCAGGGAAACTGTTCTAGAAACCGGGAATCTCTTCTCGAACCACCCAGGGATCATTTTGTTTTTAAATTCGACGGTCTAATCTGGCGTGCGCCAAAGAAATGGCTGGCTGTAAGCTTAATTAAAATCATATCTAAAACTCTAGTAAATTGTATTCTTTTTCCCCAAGAAAATCCCGGGAAAGTGGGAGAAAACTTCGATTTCTCATCAGGGAATGAGCTCCTTAAAATCAGGGAAAAATCAGGAGATGAGCTTAGCCAAGAAAACTAGACACCATGCTTATGATTCACACGACCGGATTTTCTCTATCCACGGGGGTGGAGGGCCCATCTTCTCTAAGGCAGTTTTGAGCTTCGAAACGCGGCCTGTATCCGATGCTCAGCGTGACAACGCAGTGATACGGGGTTGATTGTTGTGGTGAAAGATGGAAATTCGGGGAAGCGGGCTTCGGACATGTCGTCGCAGGGACTGATTGTTATCTCTTGTGTTGCAGGACTGGGCTTGGCTCCCGACTACCTGAGTTCCAGGGCGCTCTCGGAACTGCAGCAAGCCTCCTCCCTGGCCAGCGTCGACTTCAGTTTCTCCCTCGAAGGTCAGTTCCTCTTTTGTCTCCTTCCTCCGCACTCCCTTCTTTGTGTCCATTCTTCCCTGATTTCTCTTTCAACGGTCAGCTCCACCGTTGCCGGACGCCGGACGGACGTCCTGATTACGCGGCCAGTTCCACACCGAAAAAAAAAGTTAGACATACCGTCCGTTCCTGGCTCAGAGGCCGAAAGTTCCGGGTGCTGGAGCCGTAGCTTCGACTACTCCGGGTTCCACACCCAAAACTCTCGGCCTCTGAGCCCAGAACGTGGACGGTATATCTATATAGCCCGTAAGTACGGCTTTCACGGCCGGAGATTTTTTCTGGCCCCAAAATTGAATCAGTGATAACGAAAACAAACCAACTCGAAAAAATGAAAATAATGAGGACATACAGAAAACTGCACAGTAGGTCAAGAAGCAAGTCCAAGAAGAAAACTTTTGGTGGCGAAAGAAAAGTACTTAAGGACACTTTTAAGGTCCAAGTTGGAACAGATTCGCTAACTTCAATGACCTTTACGAAAATTGATTGTCCTTAATGAAAATTGAGGATTTTAAAGTTACCAAGTTGGTGTGTTTTCGTTCTCACTGATTTAATTGAATTTTCAGTGATATTGCAACCTTGCAGCTGGTCGATGGCCGTGTCACAAATCCTGAGACCCTCGATGGTTTTGTCAACTTGAATGTCGAATGTCGATGCAGTTGCCCTTGAGCTGAGGATGTGGTCGAAGAGTGGTATCTTCAATTCGACTGTGGCACGGCATGCTTCATTTCTCAATCCATCAGTGTCATGTCATCAGGATGAGTTAACATAGACCGATCGACCAAATTTAGTCGCGGAGGCTGATATGGACTGCATTACGCAAAATGGTTCTACCATTTATGGTTAATTATAGTAACAACTTTAGGTCATCAGTTTTCCTTTGCAATTATGATTCTAAGAAAGTAGCTCTTTAATGCGTAATGCAGTCCACTGATGAGTCCAATAGAACAAACTATAATCTAAATTACGGAAGAAGTGTTCAATGGACCACTAGACAAGGTACGAATTTAAGCGATCTGATACATGTTTCTTAACCAGAATTTCACGTAGAAAACGATTCTCACAACGAAAACTAATGAAACAAACTCCAAACGAAGATATTAAGTTTTTATTTCACATTGGTTACGAGGAATTTGAACTGCCCGCTCACAAGAAACTCAAAATCTACGTGAGTCAAATCGCCCACTACAACGGTTTCAGCAAGCTTCTCAATCGAGCAATGTTCATTTCCCATCATGTGTTGTTCAAACTATTAGCAATTTGCTATAGCTGAGCCAAAGCGTCAAGATTGAGGTTGCCAGATTTTTATATCGCAGAGACTGTCATGATAACGTTTAGCGCGCGATGTGAATCACGTAGAGCATTGAGTTTTCATGAGCGGGTGGTTTGAATTCACGCATTAAGAATCATTGAATATCTTCGTAAGGAGTTAATTTCGGTAATTTTCGTTTTGTGCATCGTGTTTTACGTAAAATTTTGGTTAAGAAACATGTATCAGAATGCTGAAATTCGTACCTTATCTAGTGGTCCATTTGAACTCTTACCTACCGATTTAGTGGTGAAATTATCACCACACTGTTACGATACCACTGTCACTGGTTATTGCTTCTATTATTTATGAGTTGAGGTGGTACGTCATTACCACCTGGTAATTTAATTTATAGTTTTATCGCAGTGTATGAGTTTGCCACCACGAAGAAGCAATAACTACCAAATGCTTGTAATTGAGTTCTTTTTAGATTTCGACCCATTTTAACATGGAAACCATTTAAATAGCAAAACACGCCCTTTTAGAGAACACTAGCATTGTCAAGAATCAATACGTAATTAAAAATTTCCGTCCAATCGATGATTATCGATAATTTTACACGAGTTAAGAAAAAAAAAAAACGACGACGATGCGATGTGTCCAATATCGTTCTTCGCTCGCATTAACCATCTCATTCTATATTTACCCTCACGTATTAGTAGCACGAGGGAATTGGTTAAATTCCAAAGTGCGGCAGCTAATCTAACGCGTAAAAATTCCATAGAAATCAGGAACTCGGTGGTAAATCTGAAAAGTGTACTCAATTCCTCATCACGAAATATCTCAGTGGGACCGCTGGCCCTTACCGGATCGTAGATGACAAAACGCCTTGAGGACGGCAACTTATCATGCACGCCATGCCTGTTGCATCCACACATTTTGAAGGAGTCTTTTAAGCGGTTCACGAATGGAAGGCTCACTCGTTTTCAACTGGAGCAAGTGAGCCCTGTATGTGAGCCACTGAAGAAACGCCTGACATGACGCGGAACATGTCTGAATACGACATGCACATCGCACAACGTGCTTGATATGTTGCTGTCCTCCATAGAGTACATAGAATCGTAATGTAAGTGGGAGAGCTGGCGCCACTTTTAAGCAACTTCCACGACCCGAATTCCGAGATTCCTGTGCGGCGCTGCGGGTCCGTTTTTCGATACATAATCGATCGTTTGCGATACACGGGGACCCGGCCGTACTCCACACCGCCATTTTGGATCGAATATGTATCGAAAAAGTGACCCCGCCCGCACACCAGGCTCGAACCTCGTCGAGCAGAACATTGCGCCAGCTCTCCCACTTACATTACGACTCGATGTACTCTATGCTGTCCTCTCACAGCGCGTTTCATCATCTCCTACGAATAACGGTCAGTGGTCCCGCGGCAATAAGTGGTAAGGGTCAATTAATATTGAACGTAGAAAGTTATCGTTTGGATAGATGGATTGCATTTTGCAAAAAGGAACCACTAGCATTGCAACGTTGCTAAGATTGTGCAACTTCTTTTGTCTTGGAGGAAAAACCCGATTATCCATTAATAGTTTCTATTTTACTCGCTTAAAACTGTAATTTTAAGACAAAAATTACCATCTAAATTTCATAGTTTTTCACGATTTCCGCAATTTTATTGCAAAAGATGAAGTTGCACAATCTTAGCATCATTGCAATGTTAGTGGTTCCTTTTTGCAAAATGCAATCCAGTTAATATTGAATGTAGAAAGATATCGTTTGGATAGATCATGCTAATTTAGCTGATCTACAAGAACCAAGCATCAAAACCCGACTCTGTGACCAGCGCAATTGACCGATTGTCCATAAGTAAGTGTCGAATTCTCAAGAGTAAAAGTTTCCCTTTGTCGCCAAGAAGCCAGTGAATGATCTTTCGTGGCCTGGTTACACGCTCGAATTTCCGTCAAATTCCGATCAAAATGATGACCAAGATGGCGGTCGGGAGTTATCTAGATTGATGAGTAAAATTAATTAAAACAGCGTGTTGACTGAAATAAGCATGAAATAAGCACAGTTGTGTGGAAATCAGATGAAGGATGAGCCCCACAGCTCCATCATCTACCATCAAATTTTTGCAGGCCGCAGAAATTTGATGGTAGATGGTGCGCTCCAGTCACCATTTGATCGGAAATTGATGGGAATTTGAGCGTGTAACCAGCACATTATCTGTTTCCTCATGCGTTTAACTTTCCGATTGCTCTCTTTTGCAGGGTCCCGAGTGGGTAGTCCGCGGAGCAGTCTGCGGCAGGACCGGAAGAGGGCGCTGTCGTCGTCGCCGTACCTGGACTCGCTGGACATCAACTCGCTCTCCCGCTTCTCGCCCTCGCTCGTCTCCATCGTCAACTTCTCGAACGTCTCCCGCTCCTCTTCGGCGAGCGGCTCCTACGGGCACCTCTCGGCCGGCGCCCTCAGCCCCGCCCTCTCCCACCCCAACATGACCCCGCACCTCTCCCAGCTCCAGGCCCACCTCCTCCGCTCCGGCACCCTCCTCCCCGCCCACCCCCTCCAGCACCCCACCGCCCTCTACCACCACCCCCTCTCCTACGATCTCCCCAAAAGCGAGGTAAGTCGCAACCGTGTAAACTCATTATTTTTAGCTTGTCTGGTATGGTCACGTCAACAAGATGACGGTAGAGAGACTGCCAAAGAAGATAATGGAGATGTTGCATGTGTGAGGAATTTGCGATTTGACTGTTGATTCCTATGTCAAAGTTCGCGAGAAACACGATGGTGCCACTGGTTTTCTCTGAAATCATCTCCCAAGCTCAAAAAAACCTCTCAAGTTGAGGCCAAAATTGAGAGGATATCCCACGCTATCCTGAGAGTCCACCTCTACATCAAAACAAACTCTCCATGGAAAGACAGGGAGCAAATACATTGACAGGGCTGCCACTTTATTTGGGGACTCCAAAGCCGAAAACACGGCATCACTGCTAATGTATTTGCTCCCTATCTTTCCCCTCCATTTTGGCCTCAACTTGAGACTTTTTTTGAGCTTGGGAGTTGATTTCAGAGAAAACCAGTGGCATCATCGTGTTTCTCGCGAACTTTTACGTTAGAATCGATAGTCAAATCGAAAATTCCTCACACATGCAACATCTCCATTGAGTGGGTTCTACCTGAGAGGAGACGAAGGGGATGCCCAGTCAAAGGGTGGCGACAGGGAGTTTTAAAGGGAATGGGGGAGTGCCAACTTTCTGAAGGGCTTTGGGAGGATAGGGTACTTTGGCGGCCAGGTGTCGCAGAGCGCCAAAGAGCACAATGAAAGCGGCTTTTCATGCATGCATTTTCATT
The DNA here is from genome assembly GCF_001854935.1 of Bemisia tabaci. Classification (NCBI taxonomy): domain Eukaryota; kingdom Metazoa; phylum Arthropoda; class Insecta; order Hemiptera; family Aleyrodidae; genus Bemisia; species Bemisia tabaci. The sequence goes on along the minus strand of NW_017547330.1, from coordinate 449,663 downwards.
ATTTTCATCCAAGAATCAAGGTGGCAAACGTCCAAGAAAATCTAGAAAAGTCGCGGAATTCTTAGAAAACTCAGGGAGAGTCAAGGAATCTTGATATTTCATTTCACTTTACATACTGATAGCTGAGTAAAACCAAAAACAAGTACCAGACAGGGTTCCAAGTTGTGTCTGAAAACCCGGAATCGTTTGGAGAGAAAAAGACTGAACAACCTGGAATATATGAAGTCAGGGAATTTCCGAGAAAAATGCGGAAATAATGATAATTATTTTTCATAGTCTCGTAATGACTAGTTCTTGAGGAGTCAGGGAGTTTTGCACACGCCTGACCCATCAGAAAATTTTGCTGTGGAACCTTGAATTTTTTTCGTATGGCCAAAACATTGCATTTTTCAATTTCAAGAGACTTACAAAGCTTTGATAGTTTTTGTGACACGAATTTTTATAGGATATCGTGGCTCTTCAAACAAAACATTGGAAAGTTAGAGGATCCCATGTTCAAAGTCTCCAAAAAGCCATAGAAAAGCTAGGGAATTTCGAATTACTAGAAAACTTGTTACCCTGCATTTTTATAAATTGGACGTTTGGTCATTTTATGGGAGACCCTATTTATATAAATGATTGAGTCAAATCCCAGAATCTGGGGAGAACATTGCCATTTCAGTCCTTTGAGTACGAGAAAACTTTGTCGTTTTCCGATTGGTTTGCAAATTCTTGAAAATAATTTTTCAATATTCAACTTCATAAGCAAGTTTCAAGGAAACGTTGATGTAATTCAAACGAGAAAGAGAGCTGCTCTCTATCTGATTTTTATTCTGACACTTGACGTTGTTGTGATTCCAGATTATTCATGACTCGTGTAAGTTGGTGGACAGAGTCAAAGCTGAGGCAGACACAAGTGACCAGCTATGTGGACAGCGCAAGCCAACCCGAGTGAAGAAAGAGTCATCAAAACAGTTGTCACCAGAGTCCGCGAGTGACCTCAAGGATGAGCCTGGTGATTTCATCGAAACAAATTGTCATTGGAAGAATTGCGGTCGCGAATTCCTTACACAGGATCATCTTGTAAAGGTTTGTACCTACTGCTATCTAAATCATCAACTTTACATATAGTAGTTAGTTAGTTAGTTAGTTATTTTATTTACGATGATCAGCAATCAGGCTATTTACGTGGGGGACCAGGAAACCTTAAATTTTTAAATTTAATTGCTTAAACAGTTTTAAAATTTCGGTGACTACTGTTGGATCGTCTGAGCTTAATGGATGGATGTTATGAGTGAGGGAACTTTGTATTTTGATGCGTGTAGCATAGGTTTTTGGGCAAAAAATCAAAATATGGTCGATTGTAAGGGGGAATGTTGGCACTGAGAGTAGAATGGAACTGGAGATTTTGAAATTAAATGAGAATGAGAGAAAAAAGTATGGCCGTTTCTTAGTCTTGCAATTTGATCTTGATGGTTGCAGCCCACCATATACAAGAAAAAAAGTGACTTTTTTTTACAATAAAATAAAATAAAAGTAAATAAATAAATATTAGTAATGTATTAATAAGAGATCCAATCCTTAATTTCACGTTTTTTTTTTTCTTTCAGCACATAAATGAAGATCACATCCATGCGAACAAGAAGTGCTTTGTTTGTCGGTGGGAGGAGTGCTCAAGAGAAGAAAAGCCATTCAAAGCTCAATACATGTTAGTTGTTCACATGCGTAGGCACACTGGAGAAAAACCACACAAGTGCACAGTAAGTATTGTTTTTTTTATACTCCATGCCTTTTTTTCAGAGAAACGAGATCTTAACCACACCTAATAGTTGCATTTATTCCATGGTTACAATTTTTAGCGAAATGCTATAGTGAATTTCACTTAAATTTGCCTCTAAAGTTACCATTTTTCAGCATCGCAACAATTTTTACAATATGATTTTGCCATTTCCTCATGTTAAATTTCCAACACACACATAACCAATCGCTACTTTCAAAAATTTACACCTTGATTTTCTTAGAAAAAGAACTATCATTACTGTCTGAAATTCGCAAAGAACATTCTATGGAAGACAGAAGAAATTAAAAAACATTTCAATGAGTTATGACAATTAGTAGAATAATGTGCCATGATAGGAAATGTGCAGTAAAGCCACATAAATGGATTTTACAAGACATATCTAAATCAACATTAGATCCACGAGAATGCATGCAAAACAGGACCAAGCTTGCCGAATTGTGCGAAAAAATGTGAATATTTTACATGGGTTTAAATGGGGGATAGTGCTGATTTCTGGCAATAATAGACAGAATCCACATTCCTGCAACGGAGATAGTTCCTTTCTTTATTTATATACTTCCAATTATGATAATCTGTCAAAGAATTGAATAAACTATTTCCTACTTTGACTGGTCAAAAATTACAAAAACATTCCTTTTTCTCCTGATCTCTTACTTTCCTTTGGCTCAGGCCAAAAAATTGCAATGTTTAATAAAAATTGATTCAATTTGTTTTTCCTTTTCTGCTCAACAGTTTGAAGGCTGCAGTAAAGCTTACTCTAGGTTAGAAAATTTAAAAACTCATTTAAGATCTCATACTGGTGAAAAACCTTATACCTGTGAATATCCCGGTTGCCATAAAGCATTCAGTAATGCATCAGACAGAGCAAAACATCAGAATAGAACTCATTCAAGTGAGGTAAGTCATGTCTTCAAATCTCTCAGTTTTCTTTTCTTGTAATATAAATAGAAAATTCTCGCAACAGAATTTTTGTGCTGAGACTGTGTTTGTGTTAAAGAGAAGGAGATACTAATGTTTACCCTCAGTTAGGTGTGCGAGACAGCATAGATTTTTTTTTTTTTTTTTTTTCAAGAAATAAAAATTTAATCCTTAAAATCTTTCTCCTCGTATAATTATCAGCTCCAAGGTAATCGATCGTATAATTTAAAAAAATACATTTTTAACACATCCAAATTCTGCATTTGATGGAGGAATTTTTTGGAGGGACAAGCAACCAAAAAATGAGAGGTTCTTACTCTTTGCTGGTGACAACAAATTTTATTAGTAAAATCACAGAAATAAGTATTAGGATTTTTTCAAATGATTGTCAGATTGTCCTTGAATCTGTCTTTAAACACAGAGTCGAATTCTTATGTATTCAATTTTTGTTCCACGCCAAATTGGAATTTAATTATTGGTGAGTTTGGTTTTCTTTAGTAGTTTCTAGTGTCGTATGTGTCATGTCTTAGATTTGTTAGCTTATTAATAACTTTCAATCCAAAATCAGTTCTTAGTTTAATTTTTTCAACTGCAAACATTTTCAGACAGCCCTCTCTAATCTTCAATCACTCTAAAAAATATTATCACCAGACTATTGCTGAAATTCAGTTGATTTGTGCAACATTTATTATCTGATGATTTATTTCTTGAGACAAATTTTACTAATCTGAATCAGTATTTACTGATACCAGGCCTGTCTTGTTAATGTTCAACTGATCATGTATTGGGAATTTCTTGTTTCTGAGGATAATGCATGAAATTTTATGACCTTTGAAGTGAGGAAAATTCTTCACTTTTCTTCCTTTGACACGAGTAGAAGAAATTTACACATGTAACAGATGAATTGAATGAAAGCTGGGGTACTCTGCATTTTTCATCCTAAAACATCGGAAATCAATTTTGTCTCTTGAGTACTCAACTAATTTTTTCACCGTTTTCCAAGTTTTAAAGCCGTTCTATTCTGAGAAAACCACGGCTGTCTCCAAAATGCTCGATTTCTTCCTCTCATTTTTCAACTGTTTTATGTCTCTTTTCCAGAAACCATATATTTGTAAAGCACCTGGTTGCGTTAAGCGGTACACTGATCCTAGTTCCTTACGAAAGCACGTTAAAACTGTTCATGGTCCTGAATTTTACGCCAACAAGAAGCACAAAGGCGGACACACAGATGGTGGCGATGACAGCATGGGCGGAATGTCTCCATCACGCTCTGATGATAATCCTATGAGCACAAAAACAGCAAGAAGCTCTAGTCCTTCAATCAAATCTGAGGTACGTGCAATTCATTTTGCCGATAAGAATAAAAAACCAGCTTTGAAAACAAAGTTTGACCGGTTTTATTTTTTCAGGAATCATAAGATTAAGTCTCATCAACCATCCACTAACTCCGAGGTCTATAATTTTCATCATGTATTCAGTCATGTTTGCAGTAGAGGTAATTAATGATGATCTCACGTTTATTAGTTTTCAAAAGCGTTGGAAAAAAGATGACAGAAACAAAAATGTTGAAATTGCTTTTCTCAGTTCACAGCAGTCAGTGGTGTCAAAGCGTTGTTGTTACGCATGGTTTTTAGTAGTTCACTGGAAAAGAGTGCTGTGGGTGTCAAGTATTACGGATATTCAGCCGCCCTTAATCCTTTTAGCTTATTTTCTGTCTTTCGAGCATCCCAACTATTCGTATGTACGTAAGAGCTAAATTGATCATGAGTTCCCTATCTCTGAACCTAGATTTCCTGTTTCTTAATACTGCTCAAGTGTTAAAGATGACAATTAAATTGGTTTTGTCATCAAGTCTCACCTTTTCAAGAGTCAGTAACATTTGTTAATCTCTCATTTTCTCAATTCGCAGGAAACGAACTCGCCAGGTCAGCAAGGAAGTCCAATGAGTGTTCCCTCCCAGGGATATAATCTGCACGATGATTATACGAGTGATACCATGTCACATCCAGGCCTGGACGATCAGTGGGTGGAAGAGGCAGAAGATTTCGATGTAAGTTATCTTATTTTGGGTACTTTTGAAATTACCTAGTAATGAATGGATAAAATATATTGATGCCAGAAATGCAAAACCATGCATCTTCAATTGCGACATTGAAGACTTCATGTTATGTCGTACATTTTCTTTGAGAAACTAGCTAACATAATTTATCAAAAAACCTTGATTATATTCCTTTTTATCAGTAGAATATTCTGTATAAATTTCAGCTATTAATCGGCTTGTTTTTTTTTGACGTAATAGAAAAGGAGTGGAAATTTCGCAACATGGTAACAGAAACACTTGATTTTCCACTTTTGCCATCGATATGTCACCTACTTGACTTCCCTTGAAAATTGCGTTGCACTTTCCAACTGTCCGACTCGTGTGCATGTCGACATGTGTGAATACATGAAGATCAGGGAAATTTATGCAGGAGTCAGAGTTAAAAGTCAAGGAATGTGAACAACTCATTTAGCTAACAACCCTAAAAAATCGACTCTGCAATTTCTCAGTTAAATATTTTTTTCTTCTTTTCATTTTGTTCCAAAAACCCCAGTCAGATTCCTGTTGAATTATTACTCAACTTTAAATAAAATATTCCTAAAAATCCTTGTAGTTGCAAAGTAAATGAATTTGACTTATATTTGCGCAGCAGAAAATTTTTCCTATAGATGAAATGCCTATTCCTATATTTTTGTCTAACATTGAATCTTCCTGATAATTTACAGCTGTTTGATTTACCCGCTGAACTTCAGGCTGTTGTTGGATTAGCAACTGCCCCAGTGCAACGACACAATATCCACAACATGAAAGTCAAAATGGGTGCCAAAAGTGTTCCTTCTCTACCAATAATGCCTCATCACCAAGGTAAGATTTTCAATAACGCTTCAATAATTAATCAATATACTGCAATTTCACAAGTTACTTTTGGTTTGTCTGAGACCAAGTTTTTTATTTTGCTTGTGGCCAATTTTCATGTCGCTAATGTCTCGACCGTGTGTATTTCCTCGACTATCTATGAAAGACTTGCAATGTGATAAGTTTTTGTTAATGCAAAAACAAAGATATTGAAAGACTAATATTTTCATTTGGGCCGTATAAACTTTTATGAAGGGTTTGCCGAGTATTCGCATTATGGTTACAAAAACTTTTGCACTGTGAGTTACTGCATCAATTTTCCAAGGATTGTGGTACGTAAAAGAGTGCTCTTAACGGAGGAAAATTCGGTGTCATTCAACATCATCTGAAATTGGCTCACTATCCAAGCTATTTTTCAACGAATTTTCATTTTCTTTTGTAGGTGACCGAAGAAGTTTTGGTGGGATCAGCGATTTGAACCGTAAAATTACGGACCTGAAAGTTGCAGGAGGAAATGGAGGAGACACTATCATCCGACGGGATTCCAACTCGACGGTCAGTAATTATGGGAGCATGAAGTCGGCAGATTTGGATAGTCGCAGGAATAGTCAAGTTTCACAGGTAATTTATTTGTTTAGACTGTTCCTTTGGAATTAATATTTCATTATTTGGTCGTCTTTTGCCACAGCTTTCCACTTATACGTAGCTCAGCTTATCTATAAATAAAGCGGTTAATTTTTAAGGAAGATAAATCAAAATAATTCGAAAATTAAGGTAACATTCTCAAGTTACTGTCAGGGCAATTCCCAAGAAAGCAGTAAAAAATATCGAGAGAAAAAAATGTTGGCTCATTCTTTTTGCCGAAGTTTCCTTTGCCAGTCCTTAGAATCAACTCCTTACATTTGAATAATTTTTCAGTGTACATAGGGGCAAACTAATTAAAAATCTGTGGACGCACCTAATGATGAAGAAAAGTGTGAACAGTTAAGGGCGAGATCTTCCCAAGTAGCATTTTTCAACAGAAAAATCGGGGTATATTGCAATTTTATCGGCGATAAAATCGCTAGGATCATCAATATCTGAGCGATTATCCTTGATCTTATTAGAATAAAATCACGATTTTATCGTCAGGCAATTTATTGTGATATATTCGAAGTAAAAATCGCGTTAAATGGCGATTTAATCTCGATTTTATTGACGAAAATTGATTGCGATTTTATGGAACAAAAAATTGCGATGTGCAGCAAATTAATCGCCATAAACCGCAATTTTTAATGCGATAATACCTGGATATATTGCCACTGATATAATCGTCATAACCAACCGATAAAATTGCTATTTATCGCGATCACTCCTACTTGGGCTTTAGGGAAAAATGAAGTCATACTTTTTGGAAATGCATATCAAGTTAGTTTGAGTGTGTAAATTAACAGATAACAATATTTCAAGTCAAAAAAATCTCCTATGAACACTAAATGAAATAGTAGCTTTGATAGCAGAGATTTTTAAGGCTCTATGTTACCGGTTTGGTAAAAGCTTAGAAGTTGTGGATTTTTAACAAGTTCCTATTGCTGGAATATTCAAAAAATTGAAGGAGTACATAAATTGCATAATTTTAGCATATTTTAATAAGTTATGATAAGTGATAAGTCATGATTTTTTATTCCTAAATTTCAGACGTCCGAACATCACCGATTGAGCGACGCATCTTTCTATGATCCAATCTCAGTGGGCTCATCTCGACGTTCCAGCACTGCCAGCTCTAATATGGGATTTGGCTCGCAGATGGTGTGTACTTCATTTTATTCCTTACATTCCAAAGAAAGAGAATTAGAAAGAAAAGAAAGGCCATTTACCTGAGGGGTTGTTCACGAAATGCAAAACTCTGTAGGGACGAAGGTAGATCAAGCGGAGGGTTATGCTATTTTCTTGTTACATATTTTAGGGTACGGAGCTACATCAGCGTTTGAGAAAGGAAAAATCCGATTCTTAGCACTATGTACTGTTTGAAAAGCCCGTGAGCAAGTCTGGAAATCAGTTTCAAACTTGCAAATGTTAACTTAGAGGTAGATTACATGTGAGAAAACTACATACTGATGAACTTTAGTTGTACTAGTGATACTAGCAATTGGGAAATTTATGAAATAATTTTACTTCTCAACTAAGTGGAAACATTTTTTATAATTTCTTTTTAAAAAGAAAGTAACTTGTATAGCAGGAAGAACAAAAAATGAAAAACAAAAGAAAAAGCCTCTTTTTTTTATCAATCCAGACAAAATGAGAAGAGAGTAAATGATTTGAAAATGCACTTCTCAACTAAGTGGAAACATTTTTTTTAAATTTATTTTTACAAAGGAAATAATTTTGTATAGCAGACATAACAAAAAATGAAAAACAAAAGAAAAAGCCTCTTTTTTTATCAGTCCAGACAAAATGAGAAGAAAGTAAATGATTTGAAAAAGCAGGCACATTCACTTTGTAAATAATAGACTGAATGCATCACTAAAAAATCTTTCATGCTCTCATGAATGCATCACTAAAAAATCTTTCATGCTCTCATTTCAGAACCCAATGTGGTCCTCGTGTGCAACCACCGTCCTTGCAAACAGCACTGCCAGTGGGGTTGAAAACAGGCGCATGTCTGAGCCTTGTCAACCTGTTTCCGCTCCATCGATGATGCCCAGACCTCGGTCAGCCTCACTCACAACCGATCACCCGAACCAAGAGGTCATTTTGGACTCGTTTGATGACGAAGCTATAGAGAACAAGCTTGTCCTTCCCGATGAGGTGCTCAATTTCCTCCATGAAAATCAGGTGATTATTTTGCAGAATTTACCATTTTAAAGATCATGCAAACTGTACTTGTTCTCTTTTTTGCACAGGTGTCCTACCGACTTTTCATTAGCTATGAAAATAGTTCCACTATTAAGTAGTAGCAAATATATTTGGATTTCATTTTGCAAAAAGGAACCACTACCATTGCAATGTTGCTAAGATTGTGCAACTTCTTTTGTCTTGGAGGAAAAACCTGATTATCCATTAATAGTTTCTTTTTTACTCGCTAAAAACTGTGAATTTAAGACAAAAATTACCATCTAAATTTCATAGTTTTTCACGATTTCTGCAATTTTATTGCAAAAGATGAAGTTGCACAATCTTAGCATCATTGCAATGCTAGTGGATCCTTTTTGCAAAATGCAATCCATTTTATCTTCAGCAAAGGTTTATTTTAAATCAAGATAACGATTACTGACAGTTACTTCAATGAAATGAGACGTATTTCCTTTGAATGTTTACCAACTCACTGTTCATAATTTTTTTATCAGGGTGACAAGTTATTGAAAGTATGGAAAAATCAGGGAATTTTGGGCAACTATGTAATGTCAGGGACTTTCGTTGCAAAATCTTGAAATTTTTTCTTCTAGTCATAATATTTAGTTATTTACTAATGCTTACACTTACAGGCTTTAAAATTCAGAGCTTCTGCCTCATAATTCCCATATGTTGAATTTTTTTAATTTTAAGAAACTCTACACTTATGTTTTTTGTGAAAAGCATTTTCAAGAGAAATATGGATGAAAAAGAAGCATTGAAAAGTTACAGAGAAATCCGAGAATTTTGAAATCCTAGGCTTGTCAAGCTGTTCATAAAATGAATCCTTCCTCTGTAGTTACTATATTTTCTTCTTATCCGGTTTTGACAGGTACCACAGCCTTCTCCTGAGTCTATGAATTGGCAGATAAGAAGTCCTATGAGCCAAATGAGCACGATTTCTGAGTCAAGTGCAATGCCGCAAAACATGGAAAGCTCCATAGATACCAGCAATTATAACTCCGCCCCTCAAATGAATCCCACTGTTGGTGGACAGATGAACTCCAACGTTAACGGTCCAATGTCTTCAGGCATGGGTAGTCAACATAATACGAGTAATCAAATGCATGCAGGGCAGATGAATCCACAAATTTATCATAATATGAGCAGCCAATTGAATGCTGGTGCTAATGTTCAAATGTATCCAGTAGTCAACAACCAAATGAACCCTGCCATGAATGGTCAAATGGCCCCTGGTGCAAATAGTCAAATGAACCCAGTAGTAAGCGGACAAATGAACACCGCGGTCCCAGGTGTAAATAACCAAATCAATGTAAATAATCAGACCATGAATGGACCCACCTCAAATGTTCCCATCGGGCAAACAAATCCTCAGATGAACCCTACCGCCAATGGTCCGTTGAATCCTCCTGTCAACGGTCCGATGAACCCAGTAATGAATGGACAGATGTCTTTCGCTGGCGCTTCTCCCTTAAAATATCCAAACAGTAGTTCCCCCATGAGTCACCCAAGTAACCATTCACCAATGAGTTATCCGAATAGTCATTCTCCAATGAATCACCCTCACTCGCCGATGAACCATCCGCATTCACCCATGAACCATCCTCATTCCCCTATGAATCATCCTCAGTCTCCGATGAATCATCCTCATTCTCCGATGAGTCACCCATCTAATGCCACAATGAACCATCCAGCAAACCCTCCAATGAACCACCCAGCTAATCCCTCCATGAACCACCCAGCTAATCCCTCCATGAACCACCCAGTGAATTCTCCAATGAACCATCCAGCGAATTCGCCTATGAACCATCCAACAAATCCACCAATGAACCATCCAGCGAATCCCTCGATGAACCATCCGAACCATATCGCGAATATGAATATGGCCATGCACCCCTTAGGCAATCAAAATTTCCACTATAATCAAATGATGAACAATTCTTTTGTGCCAAACATGGCGGGTCAACATGGGTTTCATCAAAACCACATGATGCCTAACGCACAGCAAATGCCTCAGAATAAGTGTCATTCAATTAGTAAAAATATTCCCCGAATAACATCTTATCAGTGATCTCTTTTGGAATAAGCCTATTTGTTGGGCAGTAAGTAGGTAATTTTGTATTCTTTCATTATGGTGCCTTAATTTTTTTTGTCAAATTCTTAGATAGTAAGCAAATTAGGGTGGCCGTACAGTTTGGAACTAATAATGGTGCAACCAGGAAAACACTTCTCATGACCTAAAACGTCCATCTACCTTCTCAGCGATGCCTGTTGATCTCAAAATGGTTCATCCTAGAATGAATGTGTTACGTAGCCACAACAGGATGTTACGGACAAAGCTATCGCTTTAAGCTTCAAGCAAACTGGTATGTTCTGAAACTTAAATGGAGGTGTTTTTTTGTGACTGTACCAAAAATATCACGATGTTTTATCATCATGTAAGTTCTTGTGGGCCATCTGTTCTCTCTTTACTCGAACAATATCGTCAGAGATCGATATGTTATTGTTAGAATACTCATTCTTCTGTATTTGTCAAATGATAGATGAAGAACTATCAGCAAAAACTGCATGATAATTTTGCCACTCAACCGGTTATTGATGTGACTTCAGTTGTTCATGTTTTCCGGTGTGTTTTCGGAGTTGATTCACAGGTTTTTACTTGAGATTTTTTTGAATGTGCCCGGTGCGCCCACCTATCTTTTGTAATTTGATAATTTCATATGGTCTTTGATCGTGCTTTAGGAACAGAACCTCGCATTAAATAGGAATAAGATCAAATTTTTACTTTATATAGCTATGTATGTATGTAAGCATGTACCTACTGTTTGGGACTAAGTCTGATTGTGAATATTGTATGTTCAACTTTGTAGATTCTATTGTACAATTGCACAGGTGTAAAAAAACTGATTTAAACGATGGATTTTCTCGAATGTTTGAGCTTGAAATTTGATATTCCTCAACAAAGAGTCATCTTTTATTTTTGTTAAATCTAAAATTATAAATGAAAAGGAGATTTGTCGTGGCCTTAAATTTTAAAAAGACTGAAATTACTCCTCAAGTTTTAATGCCTATTCCAGTTTCAGGGTAACTTTTCTGTCACTTTCTACCACAATCCTTAGACTGAATCCGGATTGCAAAATATGTAGCCAAAATGCACCAAAATATTACCTAAATGAAAAAAAAGTGCAAGGCCTCAACTCTAGTAGAATGTCAATAGAGCATCATCTTTGAGTACCAAATTCTCACTCAAACCTCTCGCTGCAATCAATGTTTTTCATTATTCAGGCATTTAATTTGTGGCAAACACGGAAGGTAATTAATGTGAGCGACTCTTGTCAAGGTTGCTCTTTCAAGCTGTATTTTAAAGACTGTCAAATTTTACTTCTATGCCTTGCATAGAAGTTTATTATTTGCTTCAGGGCAAACAATTTTGGGTGAAATAAATTAATCAATGAGAAAGTTGATTAAATTGCTTTTTGTCTCTAAATTCTGCCTGTTTGTCTCAGCATCAACTATTTTAGATCACTAAGAAATGTGAAAATCTGTATGGATAATAGTCGCTTTCTGTTAAATGAAATTTTGTAAACAAGTTATATCCTAGAGACTGACTCAACTAATGACTGAAATTTAGTATAAACGAAGTAAAGTAAGGGTCCAATAGCCATGCATTATTTGATTTCTTGAATGTTTTGTTAGATCTACAAAATGAGATGCTCACATGTCAATGGTGAGACTGCAGAAACTCTATCTATGTTTGCGACGTTGCAGGCTTCCTGCCATACTTTATTTTTCACATGGGGAACCAATAGGCGTAATTTCTCAAGAACTTTGGATGTGTTTTTTCCCTACAAGAAAAATATTCTACCAAAATTTATAGCCGGAAGGTTGGCTGGACTTCCCTTTAAATGGTGAAACATAGGAGGAGATTTTGAAAAGCTGCAACGGAGATAGGTATTTTTGAAGTTTCTCCATGGATCTGCAGGAGCACTTGATTCAATGGAAAGTTCACTGACTTTCTAAAGTTAACTTTCTGAGTTTATGGAGGTATAGAATTAAAAACATTATACTGATATCCTTTGTATATTTTATCATGCTAAATATTTATTTTTTTTGTGATCTCTCTGTATCTTAGTGACAGTTAAACTATTTATTGAAAGACTTGGTGTTAATCTTTTAGTTGCCACATTGATAAAATTGAAAGTTCGATTGCATTTTGCTGATGGGGCAAACTACCATCAATTATCATTCTTGAGCCTTTGGTCCTTTTCAAACTATTCAAAGCGTGGTTTTTCAATCCTCCTTGCCTCTCTCCCCCCCTTTCAAAATAACTGTTAAGTAAACTTAAATGCGGCAAAATAGATCTATTACCCACCTTGTCATTTTAAAATTAGCCCTCTAAATGTCTGTTGGCGGAGTCAAGGCACTTGGTGGTATTAACTAATTTTAGTTCTTAGAATTCATAAGGTCTGTCCTCTTTTTCAATTTTTACGAGAAGTTCACATGACCAAAGCATCCCAGCATTTGAAGTTCAGCATCTCATCATTGTATTATTTGCTCACTGAAAATTTTGTAGCACAACCATCAATATTTTCCGGCTTATTACTCTCATCAACGGCTAAAGTTGAAAAATGTGTAACTCAGATTGCGACACTGTAAGTCTCTGCTTAAGTTCTATTTTATTGAAGGGAAAGTAATCAACAGTTCTTATTGAAATTTTTCGATTCGTTTCCTACCAGAAAATAAAAAATAATAGGATATTTCCCACTTTGGAACACTTTGAATTGGTCTTTCTCAAAATTACATAAGTTCTAAAAATCAAAATATGAAAAAAAAAAAAACCAGTGAAAACTGTTTTAAATTACCCATTCTAAAGATCTAGGCGCAAAAATACTAGAACGATTTATTAATCAATCACATTCTAAATTAATTTAAGATTTAGAATGAGACAAGTTAGGTATCTAGTTTCTAATGTTTTTCTCGCATTTTCATTTGTGGTGCTTAAGTATTTTTGAGAATGACTAATGCAATTGAGTTACGTATTTTTCACATTCAGTCCTTGATATTCTGTTTGAAATGCAACTATCTACAAGATGCTCATGGAGAAGGACCGACTCTGAGTTAAGGATTTGTTAGAGGGTCAGAGCTCACTCATTTTTAATCAAAAATTGTGATATACTAATCATCTGTCGTTAATTTGTTAGATGGACTAGGTATTAATTTTTAAGTATAGATTGTTGTATGTTGGATCTCTGGATGTTGTAAATTGTAATTATTCATACTTTTCAAAGTACTATGTCTCCCTGATGAGAAGTGAATGCCCCCTCTCTCAGATGTTTGATGAAGGTATCATCCTAAGTAAAATTTCATGTCGGATGACTCGGTATTGTTTTATCCATTTGCCGCTTTAACCTTCTTTTTGTATCCTTTTTATACATATTTTGTACCTTTGAAATACTCATCTAAGATTCTTTTGTATCTATGTTTCGTTTGTCTCAGTTCTTCTATCTTTTGTAATTAATTAATTCAAAATAACGTGATGAAGATGTTAGTTTGTACCTAAGTTGTTTTTGTTTGTATTGTAGTTGCTTTATGATGTTACATATTTGTTCAGATATATTAGTTATTTGTAAGACAAATATTTTGATCAGTATTTTGGTTTGTGTGACTGACACAAAATAATTTCAAATTTGATTCGATTTATAAAAATAAAATTGATCTAAATTCTGACTTGCGTTCAGGCTCATTTCTTTATTTTTTCGTTTTGGGCAGGCTATTAGGTAATTTTCAATCTTTTATGATGAGATGTCAGTTTTCCTGGAATTATCCCTAAAATTTTCCAAATGGCTCAACATCTAGATCGAGGCCCTTGAAAGACTAAGTGCATAAGTTCAGCCTCTTTGATTTCAAGCAAAAAAAGGTTAAAGTTTTGGACTCTATTCTATAACCGGGCAGAATAATTCTTGATGAGCTTGCAAATGGGGGATTAATCTCCTACATCCGCAAAGCCAATCTTTTTACCTAATCATTTATAGAAATGGTCCCTAAAAACCACAATCTGGTTTTTTACATGTTTGCCAAATCTTTTTAAAATAATCGATACAATAGTTGAAAAATACCAGTTGTTTTAGCATTTTTAGAGGCATGGAAATCATTTTGATCCTAGAGTAAGGTAACTTGCACACTTGAATGTTGCTCTAGAAGTGAATTAAAAATCTGAAAACGAGAGCTCTAGCCATGGGCAGATATGTTGTGAGAGCGGGTGGGCTGGCCCCCATTGAAATCTACTCGGCCTCTACAAAGAAATGTAAGGAATTTTGCTATGTAAGTGCGAGACTTAACTGTCACTTTTGAAATTGTAATCAAATCAACTGGACATATTTATGCTGAAAGGAACTATGTGCATAGGGACTGCGTGCGACATAGTTCTTTTTAGCATAAATACGTTCAACTTTTCGATGAGAGCAGCTCAAAATTGCTTTCAAGACCATTCATTTTTCCAAAATTTACCAAGCTGATCAGAATCCTACCTATAGCAAAACTCAGGGATGCCGCAGAAATCAGTACTGCCTAAATTGTATTACTCGAATTTCCCTCAAAATTCGGCTAATCTAATTTTAATAAACTGACTCGGATTTTACAGGAAAATTCGTCTTATTTCAAAAGAAAAACGGAAAAGAAGAGATTCCCGATTTCTGGAACAGACTTCCTGATTTTCCCGGAATTTTTCCTGCCCTGAAAAATTTTATAATTCCCAGTCGAGCCATTTTTTAAAACATCCTCGTATAAAAATTACCCATTTGCTTAATACAATCCTAACTTGAGCTCACATTAACTACACTTTTACGACTGCAAAAATGACACAGAAAACCTGAATAGGCTAGCCTGGAGGCTACTTCAATGTTCATACTTCATATTCCGTTGCGTTGATGAGGCGCAATGATACAAATATTCGTACTCTCCGGAATGCGGGAGGTATCACGCCACAATTGAAGGCGTTTGCAAATCTGTCAAGTTTCGATATCGCGACAGTCAGTTGTGACGCATCTACTTCGGAGCACAAAATCGATGGAATAACGGATCCTAAGATTTAATGTGATTCGATGGACGCCATATTCTGTGTCAGAACGGCATGCGAGGTATCGCATTAATTCACACATGCAACATCTCCATCGAGAAGAGAAAGTGTGCTTTCCCTGAATAAATTGATCTGCCTTTTAAACCTTTGGAAAAGGATCGATAAACAGGGTGTCCGCAACGAACAACGAACACCTCAATAATCGATTCTTTACCATGGCTTCAAATGGAGGAATATCGATTATTCACGCCTCGCCCCCGAGAGTGGCTCTCTCGTCTCGTCTCTTCTCTTCTTTCAATAGATAATGTTCAAGTAATTATTTTCTGAATGCTAATAATCTTTAAAAGATAGCACAGAAAAGAGAGTAGAGTCAAAGTTAAAAAAAAAAATCGAAATTGCGTAATTATTTTGCCTGAACCGATCCCTGAGAATTTCCATGTGGAAAAATGAGCTCTGGAGCACACTTTCTCTTCTCAATGGAGTTTTTGCATGTGTGAATTGATGCGATATCTCGCATGCCGTTCTGACACAAAATATGGCGCCCATCGAATCACCTTAACTCTTAAGATCCGTTATTCCATCGATCTTGTGCTCCGAACTAGATGCGTCACGACTGACTGTCCCGATATCGAAACTTGACAGATTTGCGAACGCCTTCAATTGTGGCGTGATACCTCCCGCATTCCGGAGAGTACGAATAGTTGTATCATTGCGCCTTATTAACGCAACGGAATATAAAGAATGAACATTGAAGCAGCCTCCAGGCTGGCCTATTCAGGTTTTCTGTGTCATTTTTGTAGTCGTAAAAGAGTAGTTAATGTGAGCTCAAGTTAGGATTGTATTAAGCAAAAGGGTAATTTTTATATGAGGATTTTTTAAAAAATGGCTCGACTGGGAATTATAGAATTTTTCAGGGCATGAAAAATTCCGGGAAAATCAGGAAGTCTGTTCCAGAAATCGGGAATCTCTTCTTCTCCGTTTTTCTTTTGAAATAAGACGAATTTCCCTGTAAAAGCAGAGTCAGTTTATTAAAATTAGATTAGCCGGATTTTGAAGGAAATTCGTGTAATGCAATTTAGGCGGTACTGATTTCTGCGGCATCCCCGAGTTTTGCTATGAGTAGGATGAATAGGATTGTATTTTGCAATTCGGAATTATAATTTCCGGCTCATCTGTAAAAAAACTCATGTGCATAAGGAACCTAATCGTAAATAAGTTGATTCTAAACGGAGCCAGAGATTATAGTTCCTAATTGCGAAGTGTATTCAATTGTCGCTTTGGTTCGGTCTAAAATCCATTCTAAACCTCACAAAATTCTTTTAAAAATCAGACCGTATCAGAAAATTATAAAAAAAATGTATTGGTAATATGGTCGTCTCCTGGACGAAGGAACGCAACTCCAATCTAAGGTTGCCAAATTGACTCAAACAATTGATTCATTTTATATATAATAATGTACCTGTGCGGTTTTTTCCAAAGTTTTTCAAAATTTTGCGCGGAATCTGAGGAAAAATCAGTAAAATTTTCAGTTAGAAACACCCAAGATTGTCCTGATTAATATACAATTTGCGAGAGGAAATTTGGCAACACCGAAATGTAGTTACGTTTTTTCGTGAAAAGCATAGAAGCGCCTTTCAAGACCGAAGGATACTTCATGCATTGATTGCATTGCGCGTATACAGCACGGTGCGCGCAAGGCATAGTGGCGCCTTACAATTTTGCAAGATACTGCATGCGTTGCGCGTATACCACGGTGCGCGCTCAAGTCGTTGAGAAGTCGCATTTCCTTGGCGTTGAACGGCATTGAACAAAGTTACTGCTGCTCAGGCGCCTTTGCACCGATGAAGTAACTATTACTGATTTTTTTCCTAACATTCTAAGCTATCCGAAAAATGCTTGGGTCAGTTGCGCTGGTCACGGAATGGTGTTTTAATGGTTTATTCTTGCAGATCAACTAAAAAGCATAAGATCTGTCCAAACAGCCACTTTCAACGTGGGATGTTATACGAGGAATCGCGCCTTGAAAAACTCGTTTATGACGTCATCCACCGCGGTAGTAAATTAAATACCATATTATGCACTACTGCGGTGGATGACGTTAAAATCCCGTCTTTTTAAAGTAAAGGACGATATCTCGGTTAATATTCAACGTAAAAAGTTACTGTTTTGGACAGATCTTCTTATTTTTAGCTAATCTACAAGAATCAAACATTAAAAAACGATCCTATTAAATACCTACTAGCGCAACTGGCCCATTCTTTAAATGTATTACAACGTTGACCTTTTAAAATATGGGCTTTGACCCTGCACTTTTTGACCTGGGAACATTTTCAGAAAAAAATTTTGGGAGCGTATCATCACATGTTTGTTTAAAGGTTAAAAAGAAATCAAGTCAGAATTATACATCAACCTTTGATCGGTTCAGAAAACGGCGTGGCAGGACCAAACGCTTGGTAGGAAAATGTCTTTACATCCAATCGAGGAGCATTCCGGAAAAGGGGCACATACGCTTATGTGCCCTTTTTCCGGAAATGGCAGAAACGGATTCCTCGCACCCTAATAAACCAATGTCCCGAGTTTCAGCTGAATTGATCAATTTTTGGAGCTAAGAGACCAAGTTTTGTGAGGTTAAGTCAGGCGTATTTCATCTATTTGCCCCTGGGTACGGTCGCCGCGACGCGAAGTTGAGGAGATAGCGCGCAGGGCGCAGGCAGGCAGGCAGGTGATGGGTACTGATATAAGTAAGGATCCCTCACTACAGATGCATCGCACTGATTCTACTAATGAATGCAATATCATCGGGTTGCAGTGATTGTCTACGTGTTGCACCGGCGACACGTGAAATTTTGTAATTATTAATGATTCAATTTTTAATGGTTTCTTGTGGGTTTGAATTTTTCGACATTTTCGCGTGTTTTGCTGTCTTTTTTATTACAATGATCGAAAATGATGCACTTGCACGTTCGCGATCGAAATTATGATTTATATTCGTTTAGAAACTCGTTAAAATCTTGAAAATTTAGCTTTGAAAGCCAAACCTATAACCACCGGTCCATTTCCGGAAAAAGGGCACATAACGGAAAATTTTAAAAAATTCCTCCCACAACACGGAAAGAAGTGTAAGTTTTACTAATTGTCGTTATTCATTCTAGGGTGTATGAACGTTGATATGAGTGCCCCAGTTCCAATGTATGTCATCATCAGTGCCCAGAAAGTAGGAATGAAAACATCAAATGAGTTTTTCTCACAACTTGTTTTTTCGGTATGTGCCTTTTTCCGGAAAGCTCCTCAATTGTATTTAGCAAATGGGTGGTTTTCATACGAGGATTAAAAATTAACAAGCGGTACGGAATATAACAAAATAATATGAACTATGCAAAACGATAATCCGGGTATCGGAACTTGGCTGCTTTGAAAACGCCTTCAAATGCGGCGTGATACCTCACGCATTCCGAAGAGTTCAAATAGTTGTATCATTGCGCCGTAAGAAGGTGACGGAAGATCACAATTGAAATAGCCTTCATGCACGCTGGCCTTTTCGATTTCCTCTGAAATTTTTGCAGTTGTGAATACATAGCTGAGTTGCGCTCCAGCTAGAATTTTATCTTCATTCGCGCTTTTAGAGTTCGCGTTTTTGGAATTTTACCCGTAAGAAAGTCCTACGGATAATTTTTCAACGGAGATGGTTTTTTTTTTTCGAAAATCATATAGATTTCTCGTTTTCGATATTTTTAATTCAGTAACTGTGTTGCCAGTAGACATGGAGAAGCCTTTGGACGATAAAAGACGACGACTAAATAAGACGATAAAAATGTTCCAAAAAAAAAAAAAAAAAAAAAAAAAAAAGAACTAGATCGAGACGACAGCATCCCCTTTTATTTTCGTCCTGCCACGCCACTGTGAGCTACTGTGAGCTGTATTGCTATGCTAAGGAAAAACGCCGTATGAACATTCGAGAGTTGCCAAATTTCCTTCGATAAAATATTTATTTTTGAAAAAAGATTTGAATATTTTTCCTCGAAATTTTCAGGGACTTCGGGTGAAATTGCGAACAAAATTATCTAAAAAATTGGAAAGAAGATAGTCATAGGTTTGGCGGGGATTTCGCGTTTTATCAAAGGAAATTTGGCAACGCCTGAGGGTTCATACGGCGTTTTTCCTCAGCACGGCAGTATAAGCGTAGCAATGTCGAGTTCACTCATTCGAAGCACACGATGAGTTCATTGAGAATCAAAAGAAGTAAAACGATTGAAAATACTCAACAATAATGTTTATTTAAATATACCAACAGGTTCTTCTAAAAATCGTTTTATAAATTTGTATGCATTCAAATACTTTCAATGTACCTACAAGTTAAGTTATTGCGCAACTAGAAAGGTAAATCTACAACTAGTTACAAACCACATAATAAGTACACATTTTCCCTAATTTTTGGTAATTATACATTTTCCTTTCCGGTATGAGGATGGTTTTTGAAATAAAACTTCTAACTTTCAAAACCCCTACTTACTATTCAATGTTAAAACTATTTCTGTGTTAAAAATAATGTTTTTTCACGGGGCATTGGAATCAGAACAGCAGGTAATAGAGCACGTAAAAGTTATGCAAAGAGAAAAAAAGGAAAAGATTGAGTGTTCTTTCTTATTTTTTTAAAGAAAAATCGAATTTGAAATGCTGTTAAGGTTTTATGTTAGTTTGAGGTTCATGCAAACCGATTAAATTCATAGAAATAATTTTGGCTTTTACTTTTGATCGATCCCCTCGCGTATAAGCTGGATTATTGTAAAATTATGACTGCGAAATGTTGCAAAACACTGTACAAACAATTCCATCCGGTTAGTGTAAAGCGGTATTTTCCAACCGGTTGCAATTTGAAAAGGAAAAAAAAATGAGCTAAGCATGAGAGTGAGCAAAATTTGTCAGTTAACAGTTATTCAAAAGATAGGCAAACATTTCACGAATGTAGATATTTTCACTAGCTCGTTTGTCGTTACTTCATTAATTACCCGGACTATAAATTTAAGAGGGGCTTACCTCACCAGATGCATTTACACCATCCGGGTTTTCTGGGAGGGAAAGTAAGACTGGAGTAGATTACACTCCCAAATTCATTCGCAGATTTTTAACAGTGCGAGTTTTTCCACGCTTTTGAGTGTAAATATTAACTCACAGGAAGAAACGAAAGCAACTGGTGAAACGGCCAGAAGGATTTACAGACTATAGCTCAGATGAAGTTTAAAAATAATATCTCTCTGCAAGACGTATGTAATAGAGGTTTATACTTGGAAACATTACCGTGGTGTCGATATGAAATGAAGGATAAACCAGAGCTCTATTGTTGGGAAGAGAGGAATTTACTTTGACCACAGGTGAGAAGTGCTTATCTTGAACACGAACGAAAATACGATTTTACGTAATGAAACGCACTTTATCCGTTGGATAGTGTCGATCCTATTGCTTGGCTGACATGCTGAGAAAAAACGCAATATGAACATTCAAAATTGCCAAATTTTTCTCAATAAAACATCTATCTTTGGGTGTAAATATGAATATTTTCCCTCGATAACTTCACGAACACCGAAGTACGTTCCAAAGGAAAGTCTCTGGAAAACTCGAGGGTCAAAATTTTTTAGAAAATTAGAATTTTATTGAGAGACATTTGGCAACGCCCAAAAGTTCATT
The DNA here is from genome assembly GCF_001854935.1 of Bemisia tabaci. Classification (NCBI taxonomy): domain Eukaryota; kingdom Metazoa; phylum Arthropoda; class Insecta; order Hemiptera; family Aleyrodidae; genus Bemisia; species Bemisia tabaci. The sequence goes on along the minus strand of NW_017547330.1, from coordinate 428,480 downwards.
TACCCTTTTTCCCCACCATGGCAGTTGTGACTGGGTGAAAAAGATGTGATGAGATGGGTGAAAAGACTGAGTCAGAAGACGCTTAAGAGAAAAGATTGATAGAGGAGATACTGGCGATAGAATGTATAGGAAGCAGCGGAGGTGGTAATCCGAGGAGTAAAAAAAAACAGAAAGGACAATCGAGATGATGAAAAGAAGGAAAAAGAGAGGTGGATAAGAGGGGCACAGAAAAGAAGAGGATGTATTGGACGAATAGGGGAAGGAACAAGTCTGTTAGAAAGCTCATAGATGGAGCATCAACATATTAAAAGAATAGACCCGTGTACCTATCGGGGCTAAGTTTTGAAAAATATTGATGGTAAAACCATCTTACCCAACAGGTGAAATAGGAGATAGACACTGAATTCTGAAAAAAAGCACAGATGTACATAGAAAGATTGAAAATATAAACGTCTCGTTGAAATAGATAGCAGGGAAGACGCGATAGATGCCGAAGAGAAGGAATATGAAGAGAGAAGAGAACAGACATAGGCGAGGGGTTTGTAATATTTTGCGATAGACATGAAAAATTAGGGAAAGTTCGAGAAGGATGGTGATGAAAAGGTGACATGAGAGGGAAAAAGAAGAGGAGAAGAGAAGAGGAGAAGAAGAGGAGAAGAGAAGAAGAGAAGAAGAGAAGAAGAGGAGAAGAGGAGAAGAGAAGAAGAGAAGAAGAGAAGAAGAGGAGAAGAGGAGAAGAGGAGAAGAGGAGAAGAGAAGAAGAGAAGAAGAGAAGAAGAAAGAGATCAGATTTAACTCGTTTTATGATGACATTTACCTAGGTATATTGACAGGAAAAATGTATTGCTTTAAATTATCAGGTAACTTGCTCCAGCAAACTTTCATGAGAAAATATCAAAGAATGAACCACCTGCATTTAATACTTTAACGCCTTTTCTTTTTTCGTACTCAGGATACTTTCTTCAATCGCAAATGAATTTCCTTTTTTCACTCAAGATTTCACAGAGGGGAAATTAAATTTTTACGATTCATCGAAACTACTTCCGAATACGACGAATTCAATATTGATTCTTGAAAGGTTACCGAACGGAAGAGAGTTCATTGATTCAATGTGTGAGTTTATGGAGATGCTGATATTTAATAAATGAGGAATTGACAGATTTCTGTTGATCTTTGAATGATTTAAATACTGAAAATCTGTAATGATAACACCTCCTTACCTAGAAAAACTTTATAAGAACTATTTCGAAGCTCACGAGACAATAATAGAGACACAGCATACTCATTTACAATTCATGTTGTTGCTTTGTATCTAAAGTTTACGTGTAGGTATTTGCGAGTGTGTATGTGTCCAATTTTTCCTGCATCTTTTATAGGTGAGACAGCGTGAGAAAATTTTCTTGAGAAGAAAGCCACGGTATCAAACCGTCGAAAACAGGAAATCCTGACCATTTTTGAAAAACTGAGCAAAAAGTGTGAGAAACTTTGACTTGGAATTTCGCACACTTGGTGGTGTACTTAATAATTGTTCTCAACGATGGTTCATGTTGAAACTGATTCTCGAAAGATGAAGATGCAATTATTCAATTACTTTTCATAGGTAACAATTGATGAATTACAATATCTCGCTGAGCTTTTAGGGACAATATGAGTTTTGATAAAACAAGTGAGAGGCTAAAACAGAGAAGAGAGAGACAAGAAGATTAAAAGACATATTAAAAGGTGCAGGTACGTAGGGAGGAGTTGAGGACACATCAGAAACGGTACATTCATAATATGAGAGTACATTTGAGTGTGAAATCGTTTATGAATACATTACATTCTCTTGATCACATAAAAGTTATTTGACACGCGCTTGGCCTAAACACTCTTGATCAAACAAATTGGGACATTGAACTTACAAGTATTTAAATGCTTTGAATTGTATTCCTTTCTCAAGGATTTCCTGGTTGAGGGTTAGTTTAAGCATGTGATCGGAGACTCTCAAAACTTGAATTTTATCATCTGTGAACTTAATATTTTACCACGCATGCTAGAGGATGAGTCTTTTAATGTTTAATTCACGTTTTATTTTGTTTTTTGTTTTTTGTTTATTCTTCAGGACAAAGAGGCAAGCAAAAATCGACCAGCAGAAAGTTGCCACACTAGGGAAGTTCTTATTCACTTGAGAAAGTGAGTAAATTTATAATAAGGCACTTGGATATTTGGGAGTTTTGAAAACCCCGTTACTTGCAGAAGGGATTGTAAGCTTTGACAGGATTTTTGTGATAATTTTGCGCATGGAAATTTTGTCTCAGAACAGTATCTAAAGGAGAGGAGCTGATAAAAATTTCTAAGGGTCTATGATTTGAATCCTGTGGAACCTTCCTATTTACTCATCCTAACCACGAACTTAATTCGAAACGGACAAAAACTTGCCGAAGCGAATTACGACCGATTTTCCGTTGTATAATTTGACCGGTGATGAAGTTTTTCACCCTTTTCAAGGATACAAATTTTGGCGGGATGCAAACGCAATAACACTCCATTTTGAAAAGTTAAACATTTACAAAAATAATTAGAGAGTTTGCATTGTTTTTAAAAACATACCTAAACTTTTTGTTTGAGAGGTACAAAATTTAATTGCGATTACGGTGAAATGCCTTTAATTTCTTGTGATTTCGATCAGCATACTGAAGTTAAGACAAAAAAGGAAAAAATGGCTAATTTATCCATTTATGTACATATATTATCCGATTGAATCGAACCAACTGTTAAAATAGGGCTATTTGAATAAGTATGGCTACTAATTGTCTAAGCAACTGAATAAATACACATTCAGTGAGTTTTATCATGCAATTAAAACACTAAGTATAGAAAAATTGAGATGAAACACAGAAAAATGCGTGTTTGATATCACAATTCTTTTGACTTTTTAAATTTAAATAAAACAAACTAACTCTCAAAATGAATAAGAGCCTCGGTGAATAATAATCAACAAAATTGAAAGGTAAAAACAAGGGAGCAAATTGGAAAGTTGAAAGGGTTTTATTCGTCATTGTGCGTGTATTTCATGCATGACCCGAATTACCACTTGAGTTGACTGTTCATTGCGTGTAGCCTAATGGGACACGAATGTTAGCGACTTGTTTGAGAACTGGCTCACATTGCACAGAACATTATGCATACATTGAAGCAGAATAAACCATGTAGTTAAATACCTTCACCTAAAAATGGTATGGCAAGGGGTTATAGGTTGCAATGAAAGAATAAAACTAAAATACTTCTTTTCTCTTGAGCAAAGTGAAGAGATCGCTCCTAGATCCAAGTTGTGATGTATGACATAAAAGTAGGTAGGTATAACAATCTACTGTAAAACATTCCGGAATGGCAATGTTGTCGTGTGAGCCAAAAATTTTTTAGAGCAGCTTTACTCGTGTTCTGAGCTCAAAATTTACCAGAGTTCATTGGGTGACCCGAGTGCCTCATTTAAATAATATTCGAAAAGAAATGGATTTTTAAGACATGGTTTCAGGACCAGTTACACGCTCGGGTTTTCAAGCGGTTTACCTTTTTCAGAAGAAATGTACCCGATGGTGATGCCCTTCCTCCGTCGTAACACTAAAACGGAAGTGGGCGGCATTTAATCAGAATTTTCGCTTGAATCAAAAGGAAATCCGCCTAAATCAAGAAGCTCGGCTCCTCGATTCAAGGAAAAGTCGGATTGAATCAGGAGTATTTTTCTTGTCAATATTACTAAGAGTCTGGACACTAGATCCAAGCGAATTTTTTTTCCAGTGCGGTGAAGATTGATGTCTGGTGAATTTAAGAACTCGTTTCCAGCATATTTTGTTTCTTCATGGATTGCTACATTCGGGTAAAAAATGGAATACACGCACAACCTGATACAAGCGAATGAAGAGGATTTGGGATGAAAATAAAAAGCAGTTGTGAAGGCTTCGTTTGCTGGCTGGGCATATTTTAGTCTTTGAGGACGAGAGAGAGAGCGTATCTAACATTTCGATTTCACGACGAGAACCAGAAGAGTTCTATCAGATGACACGAGCTATTTGGACCACATTTTTCTATTCTGAACTATAATTTATGGCCCATCTATAAAAAAAAACCCATTTGCATAGAGAAACTAATGGTTCATGCGTTGTTTTTCAACTGAGCCAGAAATTATAGTTCCTAATTGGAGAATGTAGTCCTTTTAATGTAGGCAAAAAGCAAGCAAAACTTAATATGGAATGCATGCTGTGCTATCCAGAATTTATTGCCACGTGTAGTTGAAATGAGCGAACAGTTTAGTTCTCACTGACACATACCTCTGAACAACTTTTTAAGATTTACATAAATTTTTAGGAGGCAGTGTGACTGACTTCTGGAAATATTTACCTAATTTTAAACGGCTTATTAAAATTATTGACGTCAGTTCTTGTTTTGTCAAAAGGAGGAAAAATGTCTGTACTTCCCATAGAAATGACGCTGCCGTCACAAAAGTGTGGTCAGTTTGCTTGAATTTCACTTTGCCTGATTTATTCTCGCATTACATTTTTCAACAGAAAATCAATCAACATACCACCTCGAAACCATCAATGAATTTTCTTCATATTAAGAAGATGATACAAAATTTCAAGTCAGAGTGTTGTCTACTTTACTGTCAAGAAAAAAACAAGAGAATAAATTGAACTTCTTTTTGCAATAAGGAACCGCTATTTCTGGCTGATTTTAGAAACAACGAATATTCCATTGGTTTTCTTATGCAGATAGGTGTTTTTATGAATGGTGGCTCCTTATATTGCAAATTGTAGTCCAATTAGGGAACATCTGGAGAAGTTATGTTGATTCCGGTTGATAAGCACCGAGAGCATTTGAAGCCTTCACGGGTGAGTGAGCCATTGCACTTGAACAATTAGGTATCCAAAAAAGGATCAGTAGCGTGGCGTGCCTTGCGATATATCGATTGATCCGTCATTAAAACCTATGGAAAAGGATCGATTAACAGGGTGTTCCCAGCGAACACCTAAACAATCGATTCTTTACCACGGATTCAAATGGGGAAATATCGATAATCGATCATTCAAGCCACGCCACTGAAAAGGAGCAATTAAGTAAATCTCTACTTATCATTTTCAATTACACTATTTGAGCATTATACACACTAAAAAAAATATGTCGGATGTATCATAATTTCTATCTGAATCTAACTTCTAAAAAAAGATCTGAAGCCTACATATTTACCGTCCATTTTCAGAGGATTTGGAATGAGATTTTTTCCTTACACGCTCCCACAAAGAACGCCAAACCGTGATTCTAAAAGGCAGTGAGCAGTGACGTGGCGTGCTTTGCGATACATCGATTCATCGGCCATTTGAACCTATGGAAAAAGATCGATAATTAGGGTGTTCGCAGCGAACACCTTAACAATCGATTCTTTACCATAGCTTTAAATGGAGAAATATCGATTATCGATCATTGACGCCTCGCCACTGGCAGTGAGCACCTGCATTGAAAAATTTGAAGGACACCAATCCAAGAATTTGAAGGAAAAGAGGCTTTGTTTTTGAATTACCGATGGGCAGAGTAAATTTGTTGTCGAAATAGACAAAGGTATGGGTGATATTTACTTCCTTCATTAATTTATGGTTTGGAAAATATCGTATTTAAAGTTATTTCTCCTCTTATGTAAGGGCAATACTGCGTGCTCAGGAAAAACGCCGTATGAACCTTCATGCGTTGCCAAATTTTCCTTGATAGTAGATAAATTTTCCAGGAAACCTGCGAATATTTTTCTTCAAATTTTTTACAGAATTATATTCGCAATTTGCTCTAAATTATCTTAAAATTTAAAGGAAAACACAAATGGCTTTCCTCAAAAAATACATATATTTATCTTTACTGCAAATGTGAGAACATTGATATGATTACACGGCGTTATTCCTGTGCACGGTGTTATGTGACGGTCAAATTTGGACTGCATTTTGCAATTTGGAACTATAAAAACTAGCCCGGTTTAAAAACAACGTATGCCATTAGTTTCCCTATGCACATAAGTGTTTTTCCAGAAGAGCCAGAAATTATAGTTCCGAATTGCAAAATGCAGTCCATTTTAGACTCGTCCTTATTCGAGTTGAAAGCATTTAATTTGGAAGTGTATTTCATAATTCTCATCACTGTCCTTGTTTTTAATTGGAAATATAAAGAAACTTGCCAACATTCGACAGTTTTATCAGAGGAAAGCGTGTAATATTTTAGCGTGTCGATTGAATGTTGTAAATAATTATCACACTCAAGAACAGCGACTTGCGTACATCTATAGCCTTTCACGTAATGGTTTTACATAGGTTGAGTAGGTTTTATGACGTCTAAGGTACTCTAAGGTACACACGCTCTAATACTCTCGAAAGTCACGTTTGATATTTGCTCTCTCTGGGATTCTGATAATAATTAGGGGAAATTCATGAAAAGAACATAGAAGTATAATCACAATTAATTACATCCTATTGCAAATTATAGAACAAGACCCCATCATGTGCAACTTGAATCGATACGGAATCCCACATAAATTATGTATCGCATCAACATGAGTACTTAATTTGTCTGGGCAAACTTCTTAACTTTTCATTACCTCAAATATCTTGGTATCTTAAAAATCGAAGGCATTCAGACTTCAAAATATGTACAATAATAAAAAAGAAAAATAAATAAGACTTTAAAACGCAACTAACAATGCAGATAGTAAAATAATTAGTCGATATAACTACCTACAAAATAGCTAACAATATCGGGTGCAGTGCAAGTTCTATGATACACAAATTGCAATTATAGTATAGTACGTTAAATAGTAAATATAATATCTGAAAAATATGTTGCAATAGTTTTAATGCTTTCAATAAACTAAATAATCTAAGCAACAATGCATTTGGGAGCTTTAAAATACGTAAAATTTAGAAACGATTTAAAACGAGTTTAAAACAAATCAATGTACATGACAACGTGTTTACATTAACAAGTTATTTGTTGGGTATTAGTGAATTTACACACCTAGAACTACATCTTCAGATAAAATTAACTTTGAATTTCCTCCTTTTTAGTCTTAAGTTTTACAAAGCATTTTCACACTGCAGTCTCTAAATATAGTCGCTACACGAATGCAAAATAATGATTTTGAAATCAACAAACTGGAGGGTATTTAGAATCAAAAAGAAATATCTCATGGCTTCTGCGCACCTCACAACTGTTGACACGCCTCAAATCATTCATTTCCAAGTATAAACCATTCAATCAATCTATTGATCAGCGGTGAGACGATTGAGATTTTGATGATCACTTGCTGTCACACGGCTGCAGCTGTAGTATTTATTGTTCGTTGAACTCAGTTGAGATTCACGTTCAAAATCAGGTGATTTTAATGAGACTTCTCAGGAAAAAAATTAGGTCAATCATTGACAGAGAGGCAGACAGACGGACTACAAGTAATATCAAACTCATCGCTCACAAACCGATCGATTGTCACCCAAAGAGCCCTTCAAAAATCAGAACATCATTTTTAACCCTGATGGATCGTATTAGTTGCTATTTGGCTTCGTACTTCACATTTGATTGACAATTAACAAAATATTTATAAACTCATTTGAGCACTGGGTATCATCATAGAGAAAATATTTTCATTGCACTCTTAGAGAAGGTATCTGGAACCTTAACCTCAGAAAATACCTTCCTGCTGGTGAGAATAGGATTCCTTTTGAATTTTTGTGAGACTCACAACAGTTTTGGGGGACCAAGATTTGAAAAATTACAAATTAAAAGGAGCTGGGATTTAAATCAGTAAGATTCGACTTTGCACAGCATAGTTTTCCGTGGAACTTTCGCAACACGAAAATTGTCACTGTTTGACATTCTTTAAAATAAATACAAGTTTTGTATGCGTTCCAACTAAACGAATTCCTGATCATGACAATTTGTACTTCAGGGTGTCCACTATGTATCTAAATTCTGCCCACTAATTAAGATTTTAAAATGCTCGGGCGATTTCGTTCTTGAGCAAGGAGGAAGATATTTCAAGTGGTGCATAGAGCAAGTATAAAAAGCTTCGTTACGAAAGTCATTTATTTGAAATATAATTTACGTTCTCAAAAGTCCATCAGAAACTCATACTTAAGCGGACAAGCGAATGTAATTTTGATTATTGGTTTTAATCACAGTGCTAAACCGTGCTCGAGGATTGGAGATCGATCTCATATTTTTGAAGATAATTGAAATCATTGCATAGATCGTTTCATTCCGTACCAATAATGGCACGTGGTTTAAACGATCGTTTTCTTTCACTTAATCTTTAATTTTTCTACAAAATTTTCTGATAAATTAAATAACATTGCCTTTGAATCTATGTACATGGAAAAAAAACTTTTATAATTGGTATTTAATTCGGTAATTAACAAATTTGATCAGTGAACAGTGTTGGGCGCACAGGAATGCTTTGATAAAATTAAATTAAAAAGGGAATGGATAATGAAATGCCTCAATATTCAATAACATACCAATAACAGTTTATGAGGGAAAGTTTTAACTTTAAAAAAACAGGGATTTCAATCAGAAACAAATAATTGTATTTCGAAAAAAAATTGTTTAAAAAAAAACGAAGAAGCTAAGGAGTGAAAACCACAAATGAAAGTAACCACGAAAAAAAATCAAGGAATAAATAACCATTCAATTGTACGGCGATTTGACGAAAATTAATAGAAATTAAAGCTTGGAAAAAACTCAATTTTATCAAATTTATCATGTGCTAAAAAAGAACATAAAAACAATTGTACGTTTTTATGCTAAAAGGAACTATGTGCATAAGGTTTGCGTAGAACATGGTTCCTTTTAGTATAAATGCGTCCAATTCAAGGCGCGGAACAAATAACGTTTTTCAATGAACAAATGACTTTATAATTGTACTAAATACATCTAAACGGTCTTCATTAAAATATATAACTCAATGTCCTCACTGACACACAAAGTGGGAAGTTTGCCCTAAAATATGTTTGATCACTTTTGCGGCTTGCTGCTCGCGTGAGGAGGCTATTGATGAATTATCGCCAACCAAAAACTCATTGCAGTGTACATTTACTCTCGATCTGCGATTTAATTTCATTCACTTGGGTCTCTATCGTATTCTTCAGTTCTGGAACAGAGAAAGCACGGTTTATTGCAACTTTCAGACTCTGGCATCGGCGAACAATGGGTCGAGTTAATAGGAGAGGTCGGACAGGATTTGGCAACTTTAAATGCTTATAACTCCGTTTGTACACAATTTTGAGGTTCCAAAAGTGGTCCCATTGGTTTCCTCGAGAAATTTGCTTCGAGAAGCACCTAATAAAATTTAAAATGTGACGAAAAAAATATCAAAATATGCAATTTTAGTCAACAATTTCATGTCCGACCTTTCAAATTGACTCGATCCACTGTGCGGCGATTCTTATTTTAACAGGCACTGGGGGAAAAAACACATTGATCTAGAGTCCAGACTCTTAAAAACATCGACAAGAAAAATTACTCTTGATTCAATCAGAATCTAGCTTAAATCATGAACCAAGCCTCTTAATTTGAGCGGATTTCGTTTTGATTCAAGCAAAAATCTGATTGAATCAAGAGTATTTTTTTTGGTCAATGTTTTCAAGCGTCTGGACTCTAGATCCAATGTGTTTTTTTTCCAGTGCGTGTATTTTCGTAGATGTAGATGTTTTTTGAAATTGATAGACAAAACTGCAGACAATGAGGGCAAAAAGGATATGGAGGGATCCTATTGGTGGAAGCGGTCGGTTAGAATGGACATAAAGGTAGATAATAATAGACTAACTAATGGAAATCCACAAGAAATTCGACAGTTAGTCCATAATTATCATCATTTTTGTATTAAATGACGCAATCCGTTTGAATTTTTGATACTTCGAATAAAAAACAACTCAGTGCATCAAGGAATAATAGTGACCGGACTAAATCACTTTCGGCTCCGGGCAATGATCATCTTGAGAACGAATTCCGTAGAACAAACGGGGCTACAAAACGCCTTTATGTGCTACTAAATTATGATACCACTATTCGTGCGTCGTGGTGGTGGTCTTGCATACCCGAGCAATTGAAGGAGAATCATTCTGAGACGCTTCTTGTGAGACTCGTGGGAAGAATGAAAGTAATAGATATACTCAGTTAATTCATAATTCCTCCCCCACCCCTCCATCTCCACCAAATCAGCTTGATAGAGATCAGTTGATCCTTTTATGGTCACACATCGTCTCGCAAAACTTTTTCTAGCCCCTTTATGGAACTCGTTTACTACCGTATTTTAGACCTTCACAGTGTCATAAACGGGAATAAAGATTACACTTTCACCAATTGCAAAGATTATAATCTGGAATGGGCCGAGGAATCACAGGTTCGACAAGGAACAAACGGAATGAGAGCTGGAAAAAAACACATTGGATTTAGAGCCCAGACTCTTAAAAAAATCGATAAGAAAAAGTACTCTTGATTCAATCAGAATCTAGCTTAAATCAAGAACCAAGCCTCTCAATTTAGGCGGATTTCGTTTTGATTCAAGCAAAAATCCGATTGAATTAAGAGTATTTTTTCTTGTAAATGTTTTCAAGAGTCTGAACTCTAGATTCAATGTGTTCTTTTTTTTTCCAGTGAACGGAGAAAGGAATGTGAGAATGAGCCGATCAAAGATTACGGAAAACGTTCAATTTGTGTAATCTATATTCCCGTTTGTGACTCCATGAGGGGGTGTTGTCTTAACTCTCAGTATAAAGGGACTCGGGGTAACAGAAGCGTGGCATGATTTTCGATACATCGATCAATCTGCCATTTGAACCTATGGCAAAGGATCGATTACAAGGCGTCCGCAACGGATGCCTCAATAACCGATTTTCATCACAGTTTCAAATGGGGGAATGTCGATAATCGATCATCCACGTGTCGTAATTACATAAATTAATTAATTAAAATTAATGAATTAATTTAAATTAATTATATAAATTCTTACTTGTTAATTCATCTTGGTCTGCTTCTTCAGCTTCTCGTGCGAGTTCCTCGGGCGTCTTCTTTTTCCTCATCAAAGGATTATCAGGCTCCTCCGGCTGAGGTTCCTGAATTTCTTCTTTTTTCTTTATATTGTACTAAAAAAAGAGAAAAAAACCGTCCCAGTCATTACATGAAATATAACAAGAAATCGAGTCAGTTGATGTAAAAAAGTCGTATTTTGTCCGACGCAACAACTCGAGACATCTCGTAACAATCGTATTTTGTTCGGATGTTCTTTCTGTTAAGGGGTGTGGCCTTTTTTTATTCGTTTATTTTTTCGCACAGTTTGGCAACGATTTCGCAACATTGTTTCGAAACAGTTAGAACGTCCTCGGAGCTTGTTACGACTGTTGTGTGCATTTGTCAACAGGATTTCTAACCTCATTTCTAGCTGCTTTGCTTTCATTGGTTGTGAAAAAGTTAGTGATGCAAATAACACAAAATCGGTAACAGGAAGCAATTGTTGCGTCGAACAAAATACGTCTAAAGTATGTGTAATAATGGGTCACTTGCGCTGGTCTCAGAATCGTGTTTTGGTGCTTGATTCCTGCGATCAGCTGAAAATATTATGATCCGTCCAACCAATAACTTTCTACGGTGGGTTGACGTTTCCACGCAAAATTCCGCACAAAACCAGCCAAGAAAACTTTATTTTTTGCACCATTTGGCAACACCGCGTAGATAATTGAATTGTGTTTCTCTGACTGCCGTGCTAAGGAAGAACGCCGTATGAAAATTCGAGAGTTGCCAAATCTCCTACGGTAAAGTGTTTATTTTTGAAGAGAGTCATGAATATTTTTCCTTGAAATTTTCAGGAGCCAATCACAATCTTTGTGCGGAAAATGCGTAATTCACTTTCGACGTTCAACGTTAACCGAGATATCGCGCTTTGAAAAAATCGGTTTATTATGTCATCCATCGCGGTAGTGACACTCTTGGTTTCTTTCACCTTGCTTTCATCAGTCAGGGAAACGCACATTTGCATAGGTTACTCGACGTGTAACTCGGATGAAAGCAAGGTGGAAGAAACTAAGGGTGTCACTACCGCGGTGGATGACGTCATATACCGAATTTTTCAAATCGTGGTATCTCGGTCAATATTGAACTTAGAAAGTTGCTGTTAGGACGGATCTTAATATTTTCAGCAGATCGACAAAAATGAAGAACCAGAACATGATTCAGAGACCAGCACAATACTGGCCCATTGACATTTGCGCTAAGCCGACAATAGGCGATTACACGGTGCATGATCTTATCTTACCTCATCTGAAAACATATCAGGTATTGGGTATTAAAAATGTTGTAATGACTTGTATAAAAATAAAATGTAACTGGTGTATGTGTGTATGTGTGCGTCCGGATGAGGTATCAAACTTATTCACGGCGAGCGATGAGATGTCTTCGGCTGGGTTGAGTGTACCAGTCGGGGTCAATCTGACTCCATTAGGGAGTCAATATAAAATAAAAGACTCCCTACTAGAGTCAATTTGATCCTTCGTGGCAGAGTTCATTGGTTATACTGATGTCAATGGAGTTCTTGAGGATCGCTTGCCCAATGTCTGCTTCTTGTTCGAGGGAGTTTAAAGAACTTAAAATTATTCCTACAGCCTTGATCAGTGTTCGAAAGTCACCTTTGAGTTTTAGGAGGCATGTGGCGCATAAAGCCCAATTTTTAGGCGCCATTGCAGATTTTTTAGGGACTAAATTGACTTTTTGCCTATGTATTACGGCGCATTTAGTGGAAAGTTAGACAAAAGATTTTTTCGGAACAGAAACAGTAAGTAGCTGTAACTTAGGGAGGACAAAAGCACTACACTGAAAAAAACACTCCGGCCGTGGAAGCCGTACTTACGGGCTATATAGAGCTACCGTCCGTGTTCCGGGCTCAGAGGCCGAAAGTTCCGGGCGTAGCACCCGGAGCACTTCGACTGCTCCGGGTGCTACGCTCGGAACTTTCGGCCTCTGAGCCCGGAACGCGGACGGTAGCTCTATATAGCCCGTAAGTACGGCTTCCACGGCCGGAGTGTTTTTTTCAGTGTAAGAATGAAATCGTGAAGAATAGAAAAATCTTTCACTTGTAGTGCCGAAAATTCCGAGTTTTTTTAATTCAAATAGATTTTTTTTCCTTTCTCCCTAGAAAAATCCAGATTTTTCGGGGGCAATTTTTAGGGGCCACGTTGGTGCAGAGCCTTAATTTTAAGGCGCCATGGCCGATTTTTTTAGGTGCCTTTGGCGCGTTGGCGCCTGTGAGTTTCGAACACTGGCCTTGATAGCAAAAAGTATGTGGTAATGTAGAGGCTGAATACTCGTTCTAAGGTTGAAGTTAATTTTTTACAAATCGATAGGAAGTAAAATAAAGAGGATAAACTGAATACATTTGATTAATATTTAACCAATTATTATCTATTACAGTCCATTCGACTTAATTGGGACTAGGGTACCTATATAGGGAGAGTGCGGGCATGTCGAAGTATGGAGCTCTTAAAACCCTAAAGAGCAGCTGACCTTCTAACATGAAACACACGAGAAATATACCGCTACCCATCTTCAGATTTCACATATCAAACCAAGATGGTCAAGAATGTATAATGAGAGAAGTTCTCGTGGAAACCTTTAAAACAACAAAAGGGACCAGGAGCGCAATGCATCCTTTCGAATGTTACATTCACTAATTAATTAAATGTTAAACTTAATTTGCATGGAAAAAAAAAAAAAAAAAAAAAAAAAAAAAAAAAAAAAAAAAAAAAATGTGTGCAACAAATCGTCGTTTTCTTTATGAAGAGACGTAACCACATTTCAAGTTTGCCAAATTTACCCTTGCAAATTGCAATTTTAACTGTAGAATCTTCGGCATATCTAACTGAAAATTTTACTGATGTTTCATCTGATTTCATGCAAAAAATAGAACATTTTTGGATAAAAACTGCACACATACATTCTTGTAAAAAAATCGAATTGTTTCAGTCAATTGTGCAACCAAGGAATAGAGTTACGTTCCCTCGTCCGAGAAACGAAAATGACGAAATGTGCTTTAATGAGTCTCACTCGGTTTGACATATTGGCAATACTAGAAAAGCAACGTGTTGTGACAATAGGAAGAATACAACTATTTTAACTTTACGGTTGTGCGTGAAGTATCCTTCAGAAGTGAAGGCGGTTTAGAAAACGGCGTGGCAGGTGATTATATTACTGTTAAGATATGTAAGCTAAACTTATGATATTGGATTGACTTTTCAGTCAGAGATTGTTCAATTTTCTCATTTAGTTAGGTACATGACATTTTAATTGGCCAATAAAACTTAAAAAAAAAAAAAAATTCTGTGAAAAAATTGTGAAATTTCAAATAGTTTGTAAGGAAAATCAGAGATACCGCAACAAAATAAAATTACTGAAACATGATTTCAGAATGAATCAATTTGTATAAGTAACAGTTATTGCAGTTATTATTACCGTAACAGTTATTATATTTCTTTACAAGAAAAGCTTCGAATGGCAAACTTTGTTGCCAACGATTACGAGAAAAAGTCCACGGACGCAGTAGATTTGGAAGTATGTGATATGTACAAGGCAATTTTTTTAAAGAAGTGTATTTCAAACTTGTTTCAAGTGCTGATCTTGATCTTCAGCGATTTAAGATTATTGAAATCGACCATTCTTCTGTATTTCGTGTGTCTAGCAGGGATATTGCACAATTTACACGAAAAGCCACGATCTCTTTTTCCTCCATAAGAGACCCTGCCTATACCAGATAGGCCTCGATGGATGCTCAAAAAGCCTATCCAAATGAATCAGTGAGAACGAAAACACACCATCTCGGAAAAATGAAAATAATCAAGACATACACAAAACTGCAGAATAGGTAGAGATGTTAGTATAAGAAATAGATTTTTGCTGCCGAAAGACAAGCACTTAGTGGCTTTTTAAAGGTCCGAGTTGGAACATATGCGCTAATCCAATGACCTTCATGTAAATTAACTGTCTTTAATGGAAATTGACCATTTTCGAGTTACCGAGTTGGTGTGTTTTCGTTCTCACTGATTCAAATGAGGATTGTGTGTCTGGAGTCAATAGACCTAAAATCGTTATTTCGCTTTATTCTCAAATGAAAACTTGGCAAAAATGTCCCTCCAACAAAAAATGATACGATGTGCCACTACAGTTTGATAAAAATTGGACGGCCTGTCGAATTTTGACCAAAGTAGTATGTTGCGTGGTGACCATCCGTCATCAAGGGGTCCATTTTAATCGAAATTGGTTCAAAATTTGATCGTTCATCAGGCCTGACGAAACTGACGACAGAAAATAACGAGGGTGAATTTCCGCCTTAAAAATCAGATTTTATGAGTCCACTTCTACAACAGCGGAGGGGGGGGGGAGGTTCGACGGTTCGGTGTTTACATTTGACGTATCTCCGGTCCTCTTGCGCTCAAAACTCATCTCGATGACACTCAAAGTTGATTGAAACTTGATAACAGGAAACTGAGTTTACCCAATTAAGGCCCTTAATTGGCTCAGAATAGCAGTCATTAAATGGCTATTACACTCAGCGAACCTTCCAATGGGACGATGTCGTTTAATCTTGGGGATGTTACCGTTATTCCTAGCTTGATTAGGTTTCGCTAGTCACACTCTGAACAGCTTCGTCACCCTCCACGCGGGCTGGGAAAACTCCCCTGTATTTTCATGTGTCTCGATCACTAGTATTTGATACGTCTGAAAATTTCATAGTCTACGTTGAAGTCCACATGAGTTGAAACCGTCTTACAAATATATCTCATTCATCGTGAGCTACTAATAAAAAAAATCAGTGAAAATTCCTGTGAACTCATAGTGAAGCCTCCTCTTTTCAAAAATATAAAAATAAAAAACTACCGAACGAACTCATTTTGAGTTCTTCGTCCGATTGATGACTGAATTGTGGCACTACGTATTTCCGTTGCGGTGTTTCAAAATTTCCGATCCTGTTTTATTTTTTGGAAGAGAAACAAAAAGTCAACTATATAGCATGAAATGTATCCAGAATATTCGGCTAACAAGAGAAATAAAATCAAGGGAGTATTCGAGAAACATGTAAACCAAAGAAAAAAGAAAATATGCAACGTCGCAAACGGAGGTACGTGGTTTCGCACTTCGGCCATCGACATGTATGCACTACTAAGTAAATTTTCAAAATTTGACATAATTGATGGGCATTTGAAAAACTGTTAGATTCGACAATTTGTTTGCGACCAATATTTTCATATTAAATTAGGTTTGATTTTTGACTTTCTAGGAATGAGAATGAAAGTACGTGCCATCTAGGTATTATTACCAATACTCTTTGTGCGTATCATTGTTGATAGAATATCAGATTTACTCAAATGTATGAATATGTATAATTTTATAAAATATAATAAAATGCACTAATGTAAGAAGTTTTGCCAATAAATCATTACATTCATGATCTTTCAATTCTTTTAGTAAATTTGCTAAAATCTTGGGTGAGAGAGATCTTTGAAGTTAATCTACAACTTCGTTTCAACACTAATTAAAAAGGTAACCTTCTTAGGCGTTACAACAGCAATTAACCAACAAACCTTAGAAACTAGAGAATGTAAGGAGGTAAAGGAAATTTTTCTCTGAGAAAAAAGCTTGCATAGTTTTAGTGATTATCTGATAAGTATCAGGTAAGTAATTCTGCAAAGCAATAGGCCTTAAATTACGAAGAATACGTCATCAAAAAGAGACTAGTGGCGATGGCAATAACACAAATTGATTATAAAATACTAAACATAATTGTCATAAATTGTAAACTTTAAATAAAAAACAAGAATCGCGACCGTCCAGGGAAAAAGAGGCCATACTCCATGGGAACAAGATTTTCATTGGAGCGATTTTTGTTGAAAGGATTTTCAGACTTTTACGGTAACATCTCTTGGATTGCATTTTGCAAAAAGGAACCACTAGCATTGCAATGTTGCTAAGATTGTGCAACTTCTTTTGTCTCGGAGGAAAAACCTGATTATCCATTAATAGTTTCTATTTTACTCACTAAAAACTGTAAATTTAAGACGAAAATTAACATCTAAATTTCATAGTTTTTCACGATTTCCGCAATTTTATTGCAAAAGATGAAGTTGCACAATCTTAGCATCATTGCAATGCTAGTGGTTCCTTTTTGCAAAATGCAATCCTCTTTAGTGTTGTAAAGAACCAACTGCAAGCGGTTTGTATGGCATTTTCGTATTAATATAAGAACAAGTAAATTGAAAATAAAACAAGTAAAATGGTTAACCGCAGTTTTGTCAAATTTTCGAATATTAATCGCAAAATAATCAAATATTCGATTACTGTCACCAACATTCGATAAGATGCAATTATCGTGGTGCTAATACCTCGGATATCGAATATTCGATTCAGTGGCGTGGCGTGAATTGCGATGTATCGATTGTTATGCCATTTAAACGTATGGTAAAGAATCGATTAATAAGGTGTTCGCTGCGAACACCCTGTTTATCGATCATTTTCCATAGGTTTAAATGGCATAACAATCTATATATCGCAAAGCACGCCACGCCACTGATTCGATTATCGAAATATTCGACCATTCCGCGAGTTTAGAAAGAAGAGGGCGGGAGCTGATGGGCTCGGAAACAATAATGAGATGTCGGAAGCGCAGGAGATTCTGTTTGAAGATGAAATTTACCTTATCTCTGATTTCCTGTCTCATCTTTTCTCTCTCTTCCTCCATTTTCCGGTGCTTCTCCTTCCGCCTTTCCTCGGCCTCTCGGATGGCCTCCTGCCGCTCTCTTTCGGCCTCCTCCTCTTTCTCTTTGTCCCCTTCGTCGTCTCCTCCATCGCCGCCCACGGCACCTGCAATCACACCACACAGACACACCATGAGTTTGTTATCGAACATGTAACGTCATCAATGCCCATTTTACCATTTTGTGACGTCACGATTGACGACTTTGACCGTGACGTCATCACGCATTTCTTCAGATGTGATGTCGCTCAGCAGCGGGCTGATTCTTGAAATTGATAGATAAAGCGATGGACAAAGAAAACATAGAGAGTATGGAGAGTAAGGGAGAAAAATGATTGACTTATTTCATCAATGACCATTTTACCATTTTGTGACGTCACGATTGACGACTTCGACCGTGACGTCATCACGCACTTCTTCAGATGTGATGCCGCTCAGCAGCGGGCTGATTCTTGAAATTGATAGATAAAGCGATGGACAAAGAAGACATAGAGAGTATGGACCGATCCTATCGGTGAAATGGATGGCTCCTATAGACTAAGGGAGAAAAATGATGGACTAACTATAATAGAGCCTCTCGTCGGTTGCCGTTAATTAGTTCATTACCTACCTCCTTTGTCCGTTGCAACCACCTGCTTCCACCAATAGGATCCTTCCACATCCTTTTTGTCTTCTTTTTCTATAGTTTTGTCTATCAATTTCAATAATCGGCCCGCAGGTCTATTATTGCCATTTTGTACT
Source organism: Bemisia tabaci (assembly GCF_001854935.1). Lineage (NCBI taxonomy): Eukaryota > Metazoa > Arthropoda > Insecta > Hemiptera > Aleyrodidae > Bemisia > Bemisia tabaci. The sequence continues at coordinate 409,942 of NW_017547330.1, read as the reverse complement.
TGTTGACTAACCAAAACAAGATTAAGGTAAAACGAGGGGCTTGGTGGACAAGGCAAATAAGTGCAGTTCTTGTTATTTCGAGAAATACGTCTTTGAAGTTTCGAAATTAATGGATCCTAATGGCCGAAAAAAAGTTCAAACTGATTTTTGGATGCTTAAAAATTGAAATTCGAGAGGGAATTTTTCACCGAATATGCATCACGACTATTTTCTTGAGATCGTTACTACCTCAATTTTTTCAAAAATTGCATTATGCGCTTTGTACTCCAAGCCCCTCAAATGGCGTGTATTTGAAATCATTTTGAGTCAAATGCATTGTGTTTCAGTTACATTAGACACGGTAATAGAGATAAAGGAGACTTAATCTTATCTTAAATGTTAGAACCGAATTCGCAGTATATTCAACGATACACAGACCGTTTCAGACGTAACGCCCAGACCGTTTCAACCATAACGTCACTATATACTGCGTTAGATGGGGATGTCACTGTTGACAATTATAGACGTGGACATTGATAGCAAGTATATTTCGATCCTAAAATACAGCCAGAACAGTCAGTTCCGTTATGATAAAAGCCGTCCACAATTTTTTTCACGGATATTTTTCCCCGTCCGAAAGTAAACCGCTGAAAAAATAGGAGAAAGGAAAACAAGGAGCGGGTCCAATTCACGAGACGATGTGTTTGTTCAGTAAACGACCACAAGGAATCGATCGCCGGGCGACACGGCAGGACGCAAAACAAATAAAAATTAAAAAAAAAAAAAAAAAACAAGTGAAAATAAAAACGGAAGAGGCGCTTTTTCGCGCTGCTCGAAAATTTCAATTTCTCAAATTACTTCCGGGCCCGACGGTCGCTTTGTATTCCATTCCGCGTGTTTGCAAAGGGTGCCGCGTCGCCGGATCGCTCGCGCTTTTCGGCGAAGTCAGCGGAGGAGAGGGATGATTTCGATCGGAGTCCGGCAACCGCGCTTGCGATCTGCACCGCCAGAGCGCGCCGGAATCAGCGAACCGCGGGTCACGATTTACTGGCGCTCCTATCGACTTCCAATTTAATTAGTGCATGCCACGTGTGAGCCCCATCGCCAATCTTACTCCGTGGTGCCAAACGTCGAGAGCTTTCGCCAGGCACTGATTGCCGGGATGAAACCGCAACGAGAGTTAAGAGTTTTCGAGAATAGCGACCCGATTCTGCGTGAAATTCGCAAAAAATTCAATGGGCATGTTGCAAACTTCTTCTAGAGCAAAATGAAAGTTGTTTCATATTGAAAATGTCTCGCAGACACAATGAGCACATCGAAAAAGTCTGAAATACACTTAAGTTCACAATCTGAATGAAAAACATGCGTTTTTTTAAGCTTCCCGCTTCAAAAACAAGAAAACAGTACAGGCGAACATTTCGTAAGAGGGAGTCGTTCCTTCCAACTCTTGTGCACTGGGCGATGCTATAATGGGCCTGTTGCAAACTTTTGCTAGAGCAAAACTAAGAGTTGTTTCTTATAAATAATGCCTCAAAAATCACGATGAGCGCATCGGCAAACTCTGAAATGCACTCATAACTTCACAATCTGCGTAAGAAATTTGCGGTTTTTTGAGCTTCCCGCTTCAAAAACGATACTACGGCACAGGTGAACATTTTGTAAGAGGAGTCGTTCCATCGTCGGCAATAATCATCATAGCCGACGCCAATCCGCCAAAACACGTTTGATGGGACGAGATAACACCTGAACTGGATTAGACCAGATAACAATCGGTGTGTTAACGTTCGTATTTTCCTAGCCCGAATGGATTGACCTTGAACTCTCCTTGAATTACGCGCGGAACTGCGTGCAAGCGTCGGCCATGATGAATATCGCCGACGATGGAGCGACTCCTCTAACAAAATGTTCACCTGTGCCGTAGTATCGTTTTTGAAGCGGGAAGCTTAAAAAACCGCAAATTTCTTACGCAGATTGTGAAGTTATGAGTGCATTTCAGACTTTGCCGATGCGCTCATCGTGATTTTTGAGGCATTATCTACAAGAAACAACTCTTATTTTTGCTCTAGCAAAAGTTTGCAACAGGCCCATTGCTATACGCAACATTCAACTAAACTCACGTGACGAGACGGGATTTTATTAACCGGCTCGTTTATATTTACATTTTCCTTGCGTTGATTAGAAACTTCCTTACGATTTGCCTTTTCCGCCTTTTTCATGTATTAAAGGTCATGATATATTAATCTTTATTGTCTTCACTTGTTTGACAGACGAAGTGATAGACAATGAAGAGAACGAGGAAATGGAGCGATCCTATCGACGGAAGCGCGGTGGACCGCAGACTGCAGCGGACCTAGCCTGACGGACAACGGAACGCCTTCAATGAGGCGCCGTCATATAGTACTAAATAATGATACCACTATTCGTGCGTCATGGTGGTGATCTTGCATAACCGAGTAATTGAAGGAGAATCATTCTTTGACGCTCTGAGACTCATCTCAATCGACCACTTTGCCGGCAAATCATGAAGCATTGTTCGCCGTACATCAAAATCAAATCAAGTTGTCAGTTTATTTCAGAAACGGCGTATCCTCAAAATTGGCGACATATGTGGATAGATGTTTAAATTTTGTAAATACGTACAGTGGACTCTCGATAATTCGAACCTCGATAATTCGAAAACCTCGTTAATTCGAAGGAAAGTCTGTTTCCCTTGAAAATCTCTCGATAATTCGAAGAAAATCAACGTATTTTTCTCCCCTTGTTAATTCGAAATTTTAAAGCTGGCTTGGCCCTCTGTAATTCGAAATTGCGACGAAAATTCTCTCTGTAATTCGAAATGTGGGAAGTAAGTATGGCCCTCCCTCTATAATTCGAAATAAGACGGTACATTCCCTCTACAATTCGAAGTCAACTGTTCATGTTCCTGGGTGTCTGAAAGAGCTTGACCTTTGAGCTAAAGACCTTTAGGCGTAAATCCGTCCATTTGCCCCTCTATAATTCGAATTCAGATGGCGCCTTCCCTCTATAATTCGAACCTCTCTAATTCGAAATTTTTCTACATGGAATCTCTTTAATTCGAACTCTCTTTATTTCGAAACCTCGCTAATTCGAAGAAAAAGCCGATTCCCTTCAATTTCGAATTATCGAGAGTCCACTGTATAAGAAATAATGACTGCTTTTCACTTGGCCAGGGCAAGATAGATGTAGCGATATAACTGAAATTACTTAGTACTTTGACTTTTCTTTTCGTTTTATATCATGAGATAGAATCATCATGGAAATGGAGATATCCTATTGGTGATCCTATTGGGTAGTTTTCAATGGACAAACAATTTGAGTAATAGACTAACTTACGGCAAACCACGAGCGACCCCTCAGCATAGTCCATTATTTTCCCCCTTTGTCTGTCACAACCACCTCTTTCGACCGATAGCATCGCTCCATTTTCCTTGTGTCTTCTTTGTCTATAGATTTTAATAATCAACTCACTGGAATACGACGAAATAGTAAAACCAAAAAACTTCAGACTGATAATTCAAGACTGAAAATAAAAATAAAAAGGCAAAGAGTCAAAAAGAAAACCGTTTATTCTTCGCTATCTATACTATAAGCTCCGAGGCCTCCTAATTTTGCGAAACTGGTAACGCTTAGTTCCAGCGTTCTACCGGGCCGAATTTTATGATTTTTGCGGCTATCGACGGGCAATTGTCTCTAGATAAGCCAACTCTTTTCAGATTTTCAAAATATGGCCCAGGTTTTTTTATATTAAGTGGTAAAGTTGCGAATTCTCCCATTTAAACAATGTAAATTTATATTTTTTGTCATAGTTCGTTTGAGCGTTCTACCGGGCCGATTTCCAAGTTTTTTGCGGTAATCGACGGGTAATTGGCCCTAGATGAGCCCGCTCTATTCAGATTTTGGATTTGGACCCAGGTTATTTTACAATCACGTTATAAAAGTGAGTGAATTTTCAGAATGCTCCGAGACTGCTACCGCTATGCGCGGGAGGATGCGCAGTGGTCGAGGAGGTTGCGCAGTAGCTGTGTAGCCTGCGCATCAGCTCTACACTTATCTACACAAGATTCGCAATATTTACTTCAAGACGAGCGGTGGCCGAGTCGTCAAAGACGTCGGAAGCGTCCACTCTGTTCATGGTGTGGGTTCGAACCCCGTCTCCCGATATACTTAATTATTACCTGATTATCAATATTCGTTGTTTTACTGCAATATTTCATCAAGCAGTCATTCCAAATCGCGCCCTTTAGACTTCAAAAAAAATGTTTGTTTCTTTATTCATCAAAACCAAAAGTTATTTCATTCTAAATGTAAAGTATACCTCATATCGTAATTTTTTAGGGGAAAAATGAATAAAACTAACACCGATAGGAGGGTAAAAATAGGGCCGCGAAGCGGCCCATTGATGGCGCGGAGCGCCTTCAGGGGGTTGGGCCGCGTAGCGGCCAGGGGGCGTAGCCCCCTAGTATTCATTATCTTGCGAGAAAGTTCTAACCGATAGCCTATGGGCGCGGATCTTCAAAATACGGCTTCTCCGGGGGGAAATGCGCCCTTAATGAGTAAACAGATGGGGATAACGTGGTAACCGTTTCCTGACATTCGGGCTCGAAATTAAGGACGTTCAGAGAGCGACCTCTTGAAATGTGCGAGAGGGAAAATTCAACGGCGATGGAATCCTCGAGCTGAAACCTAACTTCGGAAGTCGTTTTAGGCTGTCTCGACAGCTGTTCCATGCCACGATGTAGCGGGAATGAAAGAAACAAAAAATAACATCTTGCACTAATGAGGGGTTCATTCCGGGTGTATTTACGGTTACTTTTGATAACGCCCTTTCCCCTCCCTCCCATTCCCACAAAACTGTTTCTCTGACGGCTTCAGAACGTCTGGGTGTGTTTGAAATGTTACACGAAATAAATAGATGTGAAAATGGGGCAAAAACTATTTCTGGATCTTTAATAATAATTTAATTAATGAAAATTGAGCTTTTAAATGTTGTGTCCAGAACTTAAGAATTAAATGGTATAATTCGCGAGTTTTGAAAAAATATTATACCACGGTTATTTTTCATCAGATTTATAGAAAACTCTGATGCGAGATGAATATTATATTGGTGAACAAGGAGGTAATCTGCTGGGAAAATCATGATCCTGCACTAGAGACGCTATTCTGCCGTGCTAAGGGAGAACGCCGTACGTACATTCGAGAGTTGCCAAATTTCCCTCGATAAAACATGTATATTTTACAACATTTATGCATATTTTTACTTGAAATTTTCAGATACTTTAGATTAAATTGCGCACAAAACTGTCTGAAAATTTTGGGAAACAAAGTTCAAAATTTTTCCAGTGATTCCGATTCTTATCGGAGAAAATTTGGCGACGTCTGAAGGCTCATACGGCGTTCTTCCCTAGCTCGGCAGTATTGATAATGTCTCGTTGGGCTGGGTCGTGCCGGAGAGGCCCTGGAGAGGGTCAAACAATTAGGGAGAATAGTTGGAGAGTTGGTCACAGGTACCGAGCTCTTTGGTTCAAAAGTAGGGGAACGTTGGGGGTGAGTGAGGGAACAGCTCGGAGGAAGACCTCGAGGTGCCCGTGCCTGTGTTCCGAAACTTTGTTTATGCTTTGCGCTGCCACACATACAGGCTTGTAGATGTGTGAGTACTTTTTAATTAAGAAGTATGTGGGTTCGTCAAGAGCCCGAGGAAAAACACAAACAGGGACGAGGCTCGTGGTTCAAAAAAAAAAAAATAAAAAAAAACCGAGGCCTTTCCCCTACGTTGACGGATTGTCGAAGGAATTCCCTCAATGGGCCTGTTGTATGTACGAATTTAAGCATTCTGATACATGTTTCTTCACCAGAATTTCACATAGAGCACGATTCGCACAACGAAAACTAATGAAACAAACTCCAAACGAAGATATTAACGTTTTTATTTCACATTGGTTACGAGGAATTTGAACTGCCCGCTCACAAGAAACTCAAAGCTCTACGTGAGTCAAATCGCGCACTACAACGGTTTCAACAAGCTTCTCAATCGAGTAATGTTCATTTCCCACCATGTGTTGTTCAAACTATAAGCAATTTGCTACAGCTGAGCCAAAGCGTCAAGATTGAGGTTGCCAGATTTCTATATCGCAGAGACTGTCATGATACCGTTTAGCGCACGATGTGAATCACGCAGAGCATTGAGTTTTCATGAGCGGGTGGTTTGAATTCACGCATTAAGAATCATTAAATATCTTTGGAAGGAGTTGATTTCGGTAACTTTCGTTATGCACGTTGTAATTTACGTAAAATTTTAGTTAAGAAACATGTATCAGAATGCTGAAATTCGTACCTTGTCTAGTGGTCCATGGGCAAAGTCTGAGTTAGAGTTCATATCGAGTGATGTCAGTTATATCGCTACATCTATTGATTGACAAGATTCAAATATCTAATCATAAATGGCGATCAATTTCGAGGATACGCTGTTTCCAAAATAAACTGACAGATTGATTCGAATTTGATATACGACGAACAATGCTTCATGCTTTGCCCGTAAAGTGGTCCAGTAAGATAAACGACTAGTCTCAGAGCGTCAAAGAATGATTCTACTTCAATTGACTGGTTCTGCAAGATCACCACCACGACGCACGAATAGTGGTATCATTATTTAGTACTATATGGAGGCTGCTTATTGAAGGCGTTTTGTAACCCTGTGGGGAGTCCGTTAGGCTAGGTCCTCTCCACCCGTTTTCGTCAGTGGGATCGCTCCATGTTCTCCATCCCTTCATTCTCTATCAGTTTCAATAATTTTTGTTAATGTTTTTCAAGTAGACCGGGTTCGTCAGGATGAAACCACCGCACTTTAAGTTGAAGTGCAAGGAAATTTTAAAGTTAGTAGTGGCTTTCAGACCATCCCAATGCAGTAATCGCGATGTTCGAGTCATTTTCCGTGAGACACCATTCATATAGCTCTAGAAGGAAATTGCAACGGTAGAATCACGGTCTTCAAATCCTAATCAGGAACTTGCGTAGCTAAAAAAAAACTATCCATTGAAAATCTAAGCCTACGTCAATGCTGGGATTTTGTGCACCATTTGGCAACGATGGTTGCCAGGAAAGGCCACTAAGTGCGGAATCGTGACATACTTTGGGAATGATCCCGTAATGTAGGCACTCACTCGAGAGGCCTAGAAATGTTTCACGGTTAATTTTAAACTTGTATGTCTTCACCGTTCCTGACCACTCGCCACTTACTATCCGCTTAGAGAAGATTTATATCGATGACTCCCTTTTTTGAGAACACTTCGGTGGAATACTGCCATGCTAAGGAAAAACGCCGTATGAACATTCGAAAGTTGCCAAATTTCCTTCACTAAAATTTTTATTTTTGAGAAAAGTTATGAATATTTTTCCTTGAAATTTTTAGGAACTTCAGATCAGAATACGAACAAAATTCTCTAAAAAATTGGAAGAAAAATATTCATAAGTTTACCAGGGAATCCGTGTTTAATCGAAGAAAATTTGGCAACTCCTGAAGGCTCATACAGCGTTCTCCCTTAGCACGGCAGAATAAGACCACTCTAGGTGCACACGACTGATAAAATTGACTATACTTTGCAATTTTTAACTATAAATTCTAGCCCTGTTTAAAAACAACGTATATGCCATTAGTTTTCCTATGCACATGAGTGTTTTTATCGATGAGCCAGAATTTATAGTTCCGAATTGCAAAATGCAGTTCAAATATCGATCCTCATTGAACGCAAACGTTTTTAGACATAGAAACTAAGAATCAGTCCAGGTAACCAATGTTCTTGTCGACTGCGATCTAATGCGTCGTGAGGATCAATTCAGTGCGTGATAAAAGACCAACCTTCTTCCTTCCCCACGAGGAAATTGAGTGCCATTGTTAAAGAGGACGCATGAATTATTATTTTTTCAGCGATCAACTTGATCAATAGAATGCATTTTGCAATTTGGAACTACAATATCTAGCGCGGCATAGAAACGACGTATGTACCATTACTTTCACTTTGCAAATGAGGGTTTTAACGGGTGGGTTAGTGATCATAGTTCCTAATTGCAAAATGCGATCCAATTACAGATAGACAGCTCAAACTAGGAACCAGCTACATTAAACGCTGCCTAATTTACTCTTGCGTCCGTTTTTTTTTCCAAGAAAACTAGACATTGCTCAGTCTTGTCATTTTGCGAGTAAACTACTTATAATCTAATTGAACTTTATAGAAAATCCAGGGCACTACACGGTTTTCTTTAAAAAAACAAAGAATAAAGAGAGAATTTTAAGGCAGTACGGAATGCAATCACGCGATTCACGTCAAATCCCTTCAAATGGTTGTGAATGGAGATGTTGCATGTGTGAGGAATTTGCGATTTGACTGTTGATTCTTTTGTAAAAGTTCGCGAGAAACACGGTGGTGCCACTGGTTTTCTCTGAAATCAACTCCCAAGCTCCAAAAAAGCTCTCAAAGTGAGGCCAAAATGGAGGGGATATCCCACTCTACCCTGAGAGTCCACCTCTACATCAAAACAAACTCTCCTTGCAAAGATAGGGAGCAAATGCATTGACAGGGCTGCCACTTTATTTGGGGACTCCAAAACTGAAAACATGGCAACCTTGCTAATGTATTTGTTCCCTGTCTTTGCATGGAGAGTTTGTTTTGATGTGGAGGTGGACTCTCAGCGTAGGGTGGGATATCCCCTCCATTTTGGCCTCAGTTTGAGAGCTTTTTTTGAGCTTGGGAGATGATTTCAGAGAAAACCAGTAGCACTATCGTTTTTCTCGCGAACTTTTACATAAGAATCAATGGTCAAATAGCAAATCCCTCACACATGCAACATCTCCATTGCTACAATTTTATACCGAACAAATTGTTAAAAATAGCAATATTCTCAGCTAAAATGGCGACGCTGCTCAAAATCCGGACCGGAAACCAAAGAGGAGGAAGAGGGAACAACACCTCTTCCAAAACGACTCTGAAGATAGAATAATTCCGATTCCGTCCATCAGAGAGCGCCAGGAGGAGGAAAGCGATGCCGATTAGAGCGCTCAGCGGCATTTAGACGCAACTCAACAAATATAGCTCCACTAAAAATCTAGCCTCTCCGGACCAAGCTCCTTTTCCGCGTGGACGAGCGCAAATATTTCATTTCCAATCAACTTGGCGGCTACGTAATAATTCTACGCTGAGGCCTGAAGCTCATAAGCTTGGAGGGCGAGGCGATGCAAGGGCGATGAAGCGAGAGGGGGTCGGTGATGAGTCAATTCACCGTGAAATTGACGCGACAATTCACGGCACCGGTGAGAACTTAAATTCTGATCGTTCACAGTCACTCTTTTTTAATATTCCATATTTCTTTGGAATATTGATTAATGGACGGGCTTTACGCGGGAAATAACAAGCGTTTCCAAATGAGTGGGTAAGTCGGTCGATTTAAGGTTATAAAATATATCGAAAGTTACTTGGTGTCGCCTTTTCCCCTCGCTTCGTGGAGGGTTGGTTATTTGACGTTCTGAATGTACTTAATGGACTATGATTTCGCTTGATTACCTCTAGTCTGGCAGACTCAGATCCGGCGACTCGTAATTTGTCAGATTCGGACGGGTTAAATTTAGAAGGAGCAGAAGAGGAAAAATTAAACTGTAGCCTGAGAGGAGAATAAGAAGAGAAGAGAGAAAATAGATGAGAAAAATCAGAGGAAGAACGAATATTATTTCATGGTTCTTTTCTTTTCTTCTTCTCTTTTCTCTCTCATCCCTTCGTCCTTAACATTTCCTCTTCCTCCTCAACTCTCTCCTCTTCTTCGTTGTAAACCGTTTCCTTTTTCCTGTGCCTCTGCTCCTCCTACTTTTTTTCTCTATTCCTTCAAAATATTAGGAAGAATATAGCTACAGCTCGTTTCAGATTACTATCCCTCTTTTGTTGTATGCTGCCGTGCTAAGGAAGAACGCCGTATGAACATTTGAGAGTTGCCAAATTTCCTTCAGTAAAATTTTCATTTTTGAGGAAAGTTATGAATATTTTAAGTTTAGTAAAGTTAAGTATTAAGTGTAAAGTTATTAATTTAATCAGCATTTCGATGCTCTGATCTTTGGATCTTCAAAGTTTGGCAATAGATATTGACAGGTTTTCGAGAGAATCACCTCTATAATCCGCTAAAATCCCCTCAATGCCTCGCTACTGGACGCGACCTATAAAACTCGTCCCTGGTTTGGCGTAATGCGAGAAGTGTTCATGCTGTCTTGTAGGCGCTGAGGAGCGTCTTACGCCGATCGCTCTGTTTGGCGCAATGCATGAAGTATTCCTGCAGCTTCGCAGGCGCTAATACTGCCGTGCTAAGGAAAAACGCCGTGTGAACATTCGAGAGTTGCCAAATCGCCCCGGATAAAACATGTATTTTTGAGAAAGATTATGCGTATTTTTCCTAGAAATTTTCAGGGGCTTTAGGTGAAATTGCAAGCAACATTATTTGAAAATTTGGAAGAAAAATATTCATAGGTTTATCAGGAAATTCGTGTTGCATAAATGGAAATTTGGCAACGCCTGATGGTTCATACGGCGTTTTTCCTAAGTACGGCAGCGTGTAATTCCCTATCCCGCGGATACGGTAAAGGAGAAAAGGTAATCTAAGACGGGCTCTAGTTGATTTTGGTTTTGTTAATTTTGACACGAAAACTTGTTTGTCCAGTCTGCCATACTGTTTCATCGAGTCAAAAAGGGAGAAAAAATAAAAAAATTCAAACTAATTCCATCAGTTAAAAATTTCAAATAAACTGAAAATCTCCTAACACTGTTAATCGGTGCATTTTTTAAAATCTCAATCCAGTCTGAATCGAATCCTTTCAAACGGGACACTGTGGTCAACGTCATTAGGAACGAAACAAATTAAAGAAATGTAAATGGAAGAGGCGAAAAATAAATTGAAGAGTCTCGGGATAGTGAGGAGCGCCTACCGACAAGTATTATTTCCCCCATTCATCAAGACAGCGAGGAACTGGCGAAAAAAGAGACCTTAAACTTTCCATGCTCAGAAGCTGTGCAGGAAAAAGGTCGAGTGCAAAATAGGATTGGGAGGAGGAGGGTAGAGGAGAGAGGAAAAGGATGATAATTTATGCAAATGTATTCTGCACGATTGATTTTTGTCACGACACAATTCATTACGGTGTATCCATTTAAACCTAGTTTCTACTACCTAGTAATCTTCCCGGTGAATAATTTGCAAAATTACCCGGTTTAAAAGTACTTAACGCGAGGACTAACAGTCTCTTTATGACCACTGCTATTGCGCTAATGTAAAAATACGCGCAACTATGAATTACTGTCTATAAAACGACTTTTTCTCCTTCAAGTTGCTACACAGAAAAGTTGAAAGAAAATCAGTCACAAAACAATGGCTGAAGACACAAATTAGTATCAGCTTCGCAATATTTCAAAATCTCCGACTACATCCTATTTTTCAAAGAGAAAACCAACCAAGTGTTCGCTTGGAATTTCTAAGAATGTTTTCAAATTAGTGAGGAAACCTAACTCGAGGTTGAGGTCCAGCAACCCAAGTTCGGGTCAGACATCTGAAGAATCCGGTACATACCTACAAGTATACTTCAGATGTCAGACCCAAACTTTGGCAGTTGGACCTCAAGTTTTTGGATGCGTGATCTGAAAACTACAGAGATCCATATGTGCCGTGATAGCGAAGAGAGCCGTAAGTGCAAAATTTTCAAAATCGAGTTTTCTTCAAAATTCGTCTAAACTCTTTTAGATGAAATTAAGACAGCTAAAACAGCAAAATTCATCCTAATTTAATGAAAACGAGACGTATGAAAAAGCCGCAAGTGTACAAAAAATGACATAGTTTTTTTCAAGACAGCCGTAGGTGCATGAGAGCCAATGAAAACAGTGCTTTCAAGAGGAAAACCGCCCTCATCCGCCGATTTCTAACCTGAAAATGTGTTTGTTGTGTGTCCAACACGCTACCACAAAAGCACGCAGAAGATAGCACGTACTGCCGTCTTGCCAAATACTAACCTAACATGAAACTGAATTTTACCTTTTTCATGTACTTTAAAATAAAATCGGTCGGATTTTAATCCCCCAAATGATTTCTAATTAGAGTCTGTCGAATGATTGGTTGTGATTCGACAAAGAAGGGAGGCTTCTTTTAATAAAATGTTCCACTCAGAAGTTTCTAGGCCCATTTCCTCAAAACTTCATTTTTGCACTTACGGCTCTCTTCGCTATCACGGCAGAACCTCGGGTCCCATGCGCGAAGTTTTTTTCTCCGTGAGGCACAAAACGCTTTTCAGAGGTTGAAACCCGTGGCGCGTGGCGACCATGAACGAATACGAGACCTTTTAGATACATTAAGTATCTGTTTCAGTTATCAAAATCCCCGGACCACCTTATTAATTCGGATGAAGAAAAATCTGCTCTTCAGAATTCATGGGCTAGTTATCACGGTCGGGAAGGCTACCTCGGAGAGAAACTCGAAGAGAGGGCGTCTTGACGGATGTCGGATGGTCGGAGGCAGAATCAAAACAGCCCGGAATCCTGATTAGCTAATCAATCAAGAGCCCCTTAAATGACTTCTATCTTACCATCGAAATGTGCATCATCCATCCTTGCCACAAGTTCTCAAAGCTTCAGATAGGAGAAACCTCATTCGAGACTTTCGAACCTCATTTTATTCCTATTCCTCTTTGAAATCGCATATCGGGAGTGGAAAATGAGAAAAAAAGAAGGGAAAGAAGTCGTGGTCGAGGGAAAAAGAGGAAAATGAAAAAACGGAGAAGAGCAAGAAGAAGACGAGGGAGGAGAAGAGAAAGAAAGGGAAAGGAGAGGATAGATGAAGAACCCGAGGAAGAAGAAAAGACAAAAGAAGAGAGAGAAGTAAAAATTCCTCTCCTTTTATTTTTCTTCCTCTTACTCTTCTTATTCTTCTTCTTACTCATCTTCGTATTCTTATTCTTCTTCCTCGCTTCTTATTCTTCCTCCTCTTCGTATTCTTCTTCTTCCTCCTCTTCTCATTCTACTTCTTCTTACTATTCGCGCCTCTCCTCCTTCTCAATAAAGTAAAGGTACAACAGATTAAACTATTCTAAATATGTGCGGCCCCTATCCTCTATCTTCTAGTTGAGAAGTTCTTGTGTTCTACGAGCACTCCGTTTTTATGTCTTTGGGCTAGGCCAACCCGGCCGGCTTAACCTCAAGATTAAAAATGGCGAAGTTTCTTCTTTCTCTTGCAAACTCGCCACTGGAAAAAAACATATTGGATCTCGAGTCCAGACTCTTGAAAACATCGACAAGAAAAAGTACTCTCGATTCAATCAGATTTTTGCTTAAATCAAGAATCAAGCCTCTTAATTTGAGCGGATTTCCTTTTGATTTAAGCTTAAATCTGATTGAATCAAGAGTCCTTTTTCTTGTACATGTTTTCAAGAGTCTGGACTCTAGATCCAGTGTATTTTTTTTCCCAAAGCATAAGAATATGTGCATAACAGGGCTCACTTTTTCACAGGGGCTTTTTCCAGTGCAGTTCGCAGATAGGCAGTATCGTTCCTCAGCCATCGATATGGAGCCTGCTATGGAGAAATGATGTTCGAGGACGACTACAAATTCGCCCCACAGTGCCAGGGGGATTTTCCAGCGGAGAAAGATCCGAGTTTTCCTCACTCAATCTGGCAGCGGGCGTTGATGGATGGGTCCCGCGGAAGAGGCGTCTGCACGGAGGAATCAGAGCGTGGACGGAGAGTGTATTATTCTTCGAGACGAGTTAAAAATCTCGGGGCTCCAGCTCCCCTGACGACCCCCCCCCCCCCCCCGGCCGGTCTCTGTTTATGTTTTTAAGACGTGATGACGATTCCAAAAAGGGGGTAGTAAATATTATTCAGTCGCTCAAGCCTGACTCCCCGGTCATTCCAGGCTCCCGTCCAGGGCTCCAGACTTGGCCGCCGCCGCTATTGTCGAAGCGGCGATGCCGAATCGTTCTGAAATTAAATGATTTTTGTAGAGAGTATGAGCTAGAGCCCCTTTATACTGAGAGTCAAGACAATGTGAATCCATTTCTGATTGGTTCCCTATTTCAGACCTTCACAGTGTCACAAACGGGAATAAAGATTACATTTTCACCGTTTGCAAAGATTATAATGTAGAATGGACCGGGGAATGACGGGTTCGACAAGGAACAAACGGAATGAGAGAAGGAACGGAGAAAGGAATTTGAGAATGGGCCGATCAAAGATTACGAAAAACTTTCAATTTGTGTAATCTTTATTCCCGTTTGTGACTCCATGAGGGGTGTTGTCTTGACTCTCAGTATAGAGGGACTCTAATATGAACCAAAGACATAAAGAGGGAGTGCTCGTATCTAAAAGCACGGGGGAAAAGTGAAGCCTGGTTTGGCGCTGGGTGAATGTGTGAGTGTGTAAGTGAGCGCGGGAATCCATGGCGGCAAACGGAAATTTGATTTGAACTTGTCCTCTTGATTTTTCCACATTTCTTCTTCGAAACGTATTCTAAATGCCTAAAACGAATATATTAAGAGAGGTGGGACTGCGCATTTTTATAAGACACGTACTTTTTCTCGGTAACGGGTAGTAATCTCAGATAAAGTTAGAGTTTTTTCCTCTGCTCATGGTGGTTCTGCCGGTTCAAACAGGCCGTTAGGTACAGTCCTAGATGACCGTTACTCCCAAATGAAATTAATCGGTCGACGACGGACTAAAACTAACCTGGAGTTAAAAAAAATATGAGTGGGTAATTGAATTTGGGCAAAAATCAACCTGGAACACTTTGTTTCCGCAATTTTATTTAGTTCCCGCCCTATACATTTGAATTTCAAACGTGTCCCGATTTCGCTGCCATTCCTCTAGCCAATAGTAGAGGTGATTGAAAAGTAGCTTCATTTTTTGCTTTTAGCGCTCCGTCTTTATGTCTTTGGTATGAACTGAACGAATTTCTGCCGAGCGGAACTAAAGGCGGGTGGGAAAGGTGGGGTGTGCTCGTGGTGAGCTGCTCAGGAAACACGAACGTCATAGACTGATTGAGTGGCTACGTCATTCGATATACCAGCCATACTTCTAACCAACTTCTAACACACAAAATTTCACCGCCAGTCTGCAGAGTCTACAGATTCCAATTCTAACCAAGATGGCCAAGAATATACATAAATACAGCAAAATTATTTTGAACGATCTCTCTGGCTTACAAGACGAGAGGACGCGGCATTTGTATCAGCGCCTAAATGCAACTATTCGTGTTTTAGGGATGTGCGTGTTGCATGCATCAATAATTTAAGGCGCCCCAGGTGTTTGAACACTCACAGCGGCGACTTGGCGCGACGTGCTCGTCTCTCCGAGTTATTTTGCGTCGTCCGCCAAGTCTTTCAAAGACGTTGATATCAAACGTTGAAACTTGGCAAAGCGTGGAGTTTCCCAATTTTATGCTGAAAACCGTACTTAATGTATATGCCTCCTCCATCCTCTATACATCCTCTAAATTCTACGTGCCCTCCACGTCCTAGGTACATTTTATAGATGTGATCATCTATGACGAAAGGGTCCTTTTTGCCCTTTTTTTAAATGAAAATATTACTTCATCTTTTCACATATTTTTTTTTTCCATCAATTTACACGAGAATAATCCATGCAGGGTGTGCAAACCTCTCGAAATCATGAGTTGAAAAACGCTGACTCCGCGAGTTTAAATATTAGAGCCAAACACTGCGGAGCGGCGTGCTGCCAGCGCAAAACGCGCACTGGCGCCTACAAACCTAACAGGGATACTTCACGCATTGCGTAATGCGTGAAGTATCCCTGTTAGGTTTGTAGGCGCCTATGCGCGTGTCACGCTGGTTGCCCGCCACGCCGCGGAGTGCCACGGCGCCTCAAGCAACTATTTCACAACAGAGGTGTTGCGAAGTATCAAACGAAATTGAAGGCACTCCAACATATGCATGGAATCGAATCTTTCTAGCGAGCAATCTCAAGCTAGCTTGGAAAATCGTGCTGAGAATTTTTCATAAAAAATTTCCCTTTAGTTTCACAACAAATAAATCTCGAGAGGGATGTGGAAATGGGTTTATTTTTGCGTTGCTGATGGGCTTGATGTAGCACTTTATTTTGTCCATTTTATGCTCTGAAAAAGGCAACTTGAAATTTTGAATAGCTGCTTTGTTTTTTCAAAAAAGGACACGTTTTTTAGATAGCAGCGTTCACAACGTTACGGTTACCGTTTGGTTCAACAAGCCTGGGCGGGTTTTTTTTTTTTGCGTGCGTTTTCAAGTGATCGTAGAACANCTATAACTTGTGGCTAAACGCAACAATTTTTGTTGCGTGGCGCCACGAGCCGTGGCTAAATGAACAGATACCATGGGCTTGATGTAGCACTTTACTTTGTCCATTTTATGCTCTGAAAAAGGCAACTTGAAATTTTGAATAGCTGCTTTGTTTTTTCAAAAAAGGACACGTTTTTTAGATAGCAGCGTTCACAACGTTACGTCTCCTTATCTCCTTCTCTCCTTCTCTCCTTCTCTCCTTCTCTCCTTCCCTCCTTCCCTCCTTCCCTCCTTCTCTCCTTCCCTCCTTCCCTCCTTCTCTCCTTCCCTCCTTCTCTCCTTCTCTCCTTCTCTCTTCTTCCCTCAAACCAGATGACTATGGATGACTTCTTCCAACAGAGGTTTATTTTTAGTTATAAGCAGCTTATTTTTGGCTGTATTCGGCTGTATTCGGATATATTCGGCTACTTTCAGCTTCTTATGCCTTTTTCTTTTTGAGCGAACCACCGTAAAAGAAAACTACAGCAAAATGGCGATTATCCCTGTAGGACGGCAACAAGGAGAGGGGGCCACGCGGAATGATGAATGCCCCCCACTAATGTTTCAACCCTTCCGAGTCTAATCTGAGCCATGGCTGAGCCGAGGGTGAGGGGGGGGAGGGGGCGACGGTTGGGGGATGTTTCCTCACCTCGGCGGGTATTACACCCTCTCAAGATGTATCACTCCTCGGACCCGGAGGAAGACGCCGCGCGGAAAAGAAGTAATTAATTCTTCTCGTTTCCTTCGGCTTTTGCCTCCGCTTTTTACCCTTGAACCGCGCGCGCAAAGGACGCAAGCCCCCGAGTTAATTTTACTGTCGTTTCTTTAACGACTCCTTTGACCGGGGGTGCGAGGGGGACGAGGGTAAGAGAGGTAGTCATTTACACCCACGGCCCACGGCTACCCATCCGTGTTGCGGAAGAGAGCGGGAACTCCCGTCTGGAAGTGCATGGGTTCTCGTGTTCAACCTAGTCTGACAGACTTCGGAAGATGAGGGCAGAGTAAGAGAAGGGGAAGACGAGGAGGATAAGGAGAGGTAGGAGCAAAGAGAGAGACAAGGACGAGGGGAAGGAGATTAAAAGGATGAAAATGCCGAGGAAAAATAAAATAGTCTCATCGTCTCTTTTTCTTCTTTTTCTTTGTATTCCTTCTCTCCTAATTATTTCTCTTCCTCTTCTGTCTCTCTTTTTTCCTTTCTCTTCCTCTTGTTTCTTCCTCTTCTTCTTTCCTCTTCCTCTTCTTTTTTCTTCATCTTCTTCTTCTCTCTTCCTCTCCTTCTTCTTTTTTCTCTTCTTTCTTCCTTTCTCTTTTTCTTTCCTTCTCGCTCTTCTTATTTCCTTCTCTTCTTCCTTTTTTCTTCTTTTTGTCTCTTCTTCTTTTCTTCTCTTCTTCTTTTCTTCTCTTCTTCTTTTCTTCTCTTCTTCTTTTCTTCTCTTCTTCCTTTATTCTTTCTCTTCTTCGTTTTGCTTTTTCTTCTTTTTTTTCTTTCTCTTCTTCTTCTGTTTTTCTCTTCTTCTCTTGTACTTGAATTACAGACGTACGAATGGCCAAAAGGCACCTCCATAAGATAAATATACTTTACTAGTGCTTCTTTTTTCTTCCTTCCTTTTCCTTAATTTTTTTCTCTTCTCCTCTTCTGCTTATTTTACCTTTTCCACTTCTTGTTAGCGGCTCTGGTGCTTGCACTAGAGCTGCTATTCCGGACGGTCCCAGCTGGGGAGTATCAACGGACCATGTTACATTGGAGAGACCGCGTGTTGGTTGATGGAAATCGGCGCCATTTTCTGCTGTTTAGGGGGGACTAATTTTATTTTAATTTATATCTTTTTCCTGTGAGCGAATGCTATGTTGTGTAGTGTATTTTTGGAATCATGGTGATACTGTCAATAATTCAAAACGGGTCTGTGCTTTAATCTCGCACTGGAAAAAATGTACTTTACGTTTAAAATTTGAAAATTCAAATCTATAAGTTTTCGCGCTTTTTTCGAAGAATGCCGTGGTTGGAGCTTCCTAGTCACACTACTCGACATCAGCTGATAGCAAACAAAGGTTACCAAGGAAACCGTAAACGCGTAACAACTACCTACCGTCGCCAGAGCCGCTTTCCGACGCGAATGCGTTGGAGCTTCCTGCTTGTTTTTTTCTTCCTATTCTCATCTTTGTTACTATCTCTACTACTTCTTCTTCTTCTATCATCCCGTGCTTCTACCTCTGATTCTTATTTCAATGGAGATGTTGCATGTGTGAGGAATTTGCAATTTGACTATTGATTCTTACGTAAAAGTTCGCGAGAAACACGATGGTGCCACTGGTTTTCTCTGAAATTAACTCCCAAGCTCAAAAAAAGCTCTCAAAGTGAGGCCAAAATGGAGGGGATATCCCACGCTATCCTGAGAGTCCACCTCTACATCAAGACAAACTCTCCATGCAAAGATAGGGAGCAAATACATTGACAGGGCTGCCACTTTATTTGGGGACTCTTAAACTGAAATCACGGCAACCCTGTCACTGTATTTGCTCCGTATCTTTGCATGGAGAGTTTGTATTGATGTAGAGGTGGACTCTCAGGATAGCATGGGATATTCCCTCCATTTTGGCCTCAACTTGAGAGCTTTTTTTTTGAGCTTGGGAGTTGACTTCAGAGAAAACCAGTGGCATCATCGTGTTTCTCGCGAACTTTTACGTAAGAATCAATAGTCAAATCGCAAATTCCTCACACATGCAACATCTCCATTGTCCCTCCTCTCTCTCTCTCTTAAATTTAAGTTAAATTTCTTTGGCAGCGGCGCCGGATGTAACTCCAACCAAGCCGTTTACTTTTGAAAGGGCCCAAAGGTCGGAAAACCGTGAGCTCTAGCTCTGGGAGTCGAGATAATCGAGAAAAATCAAGACTTAAAGCGCTCATCGCCTGCTCCTCTAAGCGCTTCAATTGAGGATGTTGACTTCAATTCGGATCAAGTGATGCTTGGCGTAATTAGTTGCGGATTTCTTTGAGGACAGAGGCATCGCAGGTCTGGGTTGACCCCACCGTCAACGCCATCCAATCTCCCCATGCAATTGCGTGCCGCGGGTAATCTCTAAGGATCCTAACGCTAAATGTCGTTCCAAGTTAAAACGTGCGGCTCTCTCGGTTTTTACAGTACACAGATTGCACTTGGGTGGGTTGCGGTGAATCTTGTCGGTTAGAAGCAATGCATGCGGCTGCCTCTTAGTTTTCAATAGACCACTAAACAAGGAACGAATTTAAGCATTCTGATACATGTTTTTTAACCAGAATTTCTCGTAGAGCACGATTCGCACAACGAAAATTACCGAAACCAACTCCTAACGAAGATATTGACGTTTTTATTTCACATTGGTTACATGGAACCTGAACTGCCCACTCACAATGGACTCAAAGCTCCACGTGAGTCAAATCGCGCACTACAACGGTTTCAGCAAGCTTCTCAATCGAGCAATGTTCATTTCCCACCATGTGTTGTGCAAACTATAAGCAATTTGCTATAGCTGAGTCAAAGTGTCAAGATTGAGGTTGCCAGATTTTTATAGCGTAGAGACTGTCATGGTAACGTTTAGCGCACGATGTGAATCACGCAGAGCATTGAGTTTTCATGAGCGGGTGGTTTGAATTCAGGCTTCAAGAATCATTAAATATCTTTGGAAGGAGTTAATTTCGGTAATTTTCGTTGTGCGCGTCGTATTTTACGTGAAATTTTTGTTAAGAAACATGTATCAAAATGCTGAAATTCGTACCTTGTCTAGTGGTCCATTACCATAAAGAGAATGCATGGTTTTTTGACCGCTTCCCGGCCCAAACCTACGTGTAATTTTCCTTTCCCGGTTTCAGAGCAAGAAAAGTATGAGTTTACCTTTTACCTCATTCAATCATATCACTTGGACTGCTAGTGAGTGATTTCACGATAACAGGAATAGCTGAAATGTGCAACACTTTAAAAATAAAAAAGCACCAATTTTAAGCAAATTTCATTACTTCATTTTAAAGGTATCGAACTTCATCTAAACAAATTTTATTACTTCATTTTTGCATTTCATTTCATTATTTCAATCGTTTGGCCTTAAGTCGTTTATAACCCACGGCGACACGACCATTCTCTTTATCGTGAAATCACCCTTGTACGGCGTCATCTAATATATTGCCTCAGTAAAGCTCTCATTGCATGTCCGTCAAGAGTTCGGAACTTTTTTGTCCCAATTTCTCCCACTCCATGACCGTTAAAAGTTCCGGAATTCTGTTCTGAATTTTTCTAAAGTTCCGGAAAATACAACGAATCCGAAACATTTTGGGAATTCCAAAAGCTTCAGGAAAATCTCAGAAGTTCCGAAATCCCGGAACAGTTCCGGAACTAGTTCCGGAAAATGGGAGCTTTGTGCCTCGGAGTGAAGTTGCCCAAAGTCCGATCGTCTCCCAATCCGCAGTGCAGGCGGGCGGAGGTTCAAAAATAGGGGTGCGGGTTGAATCGGACGGGGAGAGGGAGTGCATTTCTTGGGGCGACGAGTGCGATAAACCGGCGGGGTTTATTGTGACAGGGATCCTGTGCTTCAGCATTGTGTTGCCGCCTCGAACGAAAAATCAACCTAAATATACTCACAATTGGACGTGTTTCTATCAAACGGAACTATGTGCATTATGACGTGAGCCCTGTTATGCACATAACCTTACGGGTTTCAGGGCGCATGTCTTAATGCACATAGTTCCGTTTGATAGAAACACGTCCAATTGAAGTTCCGATACGAGATTTGGCACAATCGCTCGAGATTTCACGGGAACTGGGTTAGGCAACCGACTGTGTCGGCTGTCGGGGCCGGCAGGGGCCCAATTGAACGTATGTAAGTCGAAAGCGACTATCTTCATTGTAACGTGGACCTTGCCATGCATGTATTCTTATGGGTCTCAAGGGTCATCTCACGTTGGAGATAGTTGTTTTCGATTCAAGTCCGCCCGAGTCGATTCGGCTGCGGGGCAATTTGTTACCCCCGTTGGATTCGGCAGTGACACAAGTTCGCTTCCGAAGTGTTGGTGCCCGGGAGGGTGGGGGAGGGGGCGGAGGTTGCAATTTTTCCACCGTCGGTTTACGACAGTTTGGAAGAGATTTTTCCCGCTTCGGATCCGAACTGGAATGGAGACGAAGGCTATCAATAGAAATGTGAATCTCCAAGTAGAGAGAAGCATCATTTCAGCTAAAACTTAGGGAAACTTTTTTGCGCGGAGAGGAAACTTCGGTTCATATGAAACCGCCAAGTCTTCGGTCCAGGTAACCGAAGTTATGGGATATTTTTTCGATTTTATTATTCCATTGTGCAGGGCCCTTTGGGCAAAGCCATCCCTAACTCATCTTCGATTCGGCTTACAGCCAAATACGTTGATAAACATGCCTTTATCAGCCTTATAGTGCAGGAGGTCTACTAAACTTTCATTTTGGATTCCCTTTCTATTTTCCTGATAATTTCTAAATTTTAGCGCGAAGAATCCTTGTTTCTCGTGTTGATCATCGTTTTACGGCAAATCATTACATTGATCGACCATACATCGATTTTATAAATCAACATTTTCAATGACTTTAATCAAAAGTTACTCTTTTGCAAACGGATTGTAACACGCTCGACTCTCTCGGAAAAGTCATGATCCAAGGCCAATTTTTCCTGAGGACTAAAAATTTCCTGATTTTTCCTGAAGACATGAAATTTCCTGATTTTTCCTGGAACCATAAAATTTCTTCATTGTTCCTGAAGATTAAACATTTCCTGATTTTTCTTGAAGACTAAAAATTTCCTGATTTTTCCTGTAGACATTGAAGTCCCTGATTGTTCCTGAAGACATAAAATTTCCTGATTTTTCCCGGGGACATAAAATTCACTGGTTGCTCCTGAAGACATAAAATTTCCTGGTTTTTTTCTAAGGACATAAAATTTCCTGATTTTTCCTGAAGACACAAAAAATCCTTATTTTCCCTTGGGACAAACCTGATTTTTCTGGCTTTTACTGACGGTGACAATAGAAACCCCGCAGTAGGTAGGCAAGCACCCGAATTATTTGAGTCCCGAAAGCTTCCACCGTCGCCAAGATACGAATCGCGGATCCCTCTTTGTCTCCGGTTTTTCTCGGATACGGCAGCATCGACTCCGGTCGAAATCAAAGGTGGAACCACGAGGAAGGAGCCGAGGCAAAGGGAGAAGTGGATGAGTCAATTTAGTCTAAAAGCGGCCGGAAGAGCGCGATAGGATATGAGTCCTGGAAGGAGCAAGACGAACACCCCCCTCCCTCCACCCGTCGCGGAATAATTGAAGTTCCGATCCGAGGCCTTTGTTACAAAGACATAGTAATTAAAGCTCAACCGAGGGGACGGTGCATGCATTTCAGCCTTGTCAAAATCACACGATTTCTTTATTCCGCCGCGCACCTCCCGCGGGAGCGCCGCGTAACTGGCGCAGTCTTTATAACTGGCGCAGTCTTTGATGCCGGGCCATTGTTCCCGCCACCGCCGCGGCGCACGGTGGGGTATCTTAATGGATAAAGCGGACAAAACTGGTGAAAACGATGAAGAAAAGACATTTGGACTTTTGCGTTTTTGGACATGCGCGCATTTGCGTTTCAAGCGAGAAATCTCCATTTGAAGTTGCCGTCCTCTTCCTGTGTATTTCTGATGGACTACACGGAGAAAAAAACCTCGTGCGTGGGACCCGAAGTTTAGGTCATATGGATCTCTGAAGTTTTCGGATTGAGCATCTGAACACTTTAGGTCTAGCTTTCGAGGTTCGGATCACATATCTGAAACTTCAGTTCTTACACCTGAAGTACTTCGGTTTCCACATCCGAAAAACTTCGGTTCTCACATCTGAAGTGCTTCAGATGTAGGAACTGAAGTACTTCAGATGTAAGAGCTGAAGCACTTCAGATGAAAGAACTGAAGTTTCAGATGTCTGACTTGAACCTCGGCAGCTAGACCTCAAGTGTTTAGATGCTCAATCCGAAAACTTCAGAGATCCATATGACCTTAATTTCGGGTCGCACGCACGAAGTTTTTTTCTCCGTGTAGAGTCCCTTTATAGAGAGAGTTAAGACAACGCAGCTCATGGATGTCACAAACGGGAATTAAGATTACATGAAATGTCGAAACATATGTGATTTTTGCCGTAGACTCCGTTTTTGAAGCCGATAATAAAATAAAATATTCAGATGTCGAGTTGCAAATATTTCATTCTTGTCTACTGTGCGGCGCGTCGGGCCGGGGGCTTTCTCCGCGGGAAATTGCTTAAATGGCGCCGCGTTTTTCCGACCGCGCGGAAATTGACTGAACAAAACAGCCGCCGCCGTGTTGGTCTATAGCGTCCTCTCGATCGGGCGGGGGCGCGAAAGAAAATTAAGATTTGAACAAGCAATCGAGCGAAGTGGCGGTACTGTCGACTGTCGAGCTCCTCCGGGTTCTCTCCTCTGGAAGAACCCCGTATGAACCGTCAAACGTTGCCTAGTTTCTTCTGATAAAATACGAGGGATCCTATGCTACGCCGATGGTTTATTCCGTGACCAGAGACAAGAGACCCTCCACTCGTACCTCCGCTATGAAGGAAGCTTTTACTTTCGGGACTTGATCATTATACTGTTGACTTACCTACATGGTTGATGTTTAACAACGTGTTGGCAGTTTCGTTTTGCAAAGAAGCAGAGAATGGCCGAAGTTTGGGAAACTTGTTTGGCTTATGGCGTTACCCGAAGCTTATCATCCAACGTGTAGGTAGGTTAACAGCCGAAAAAAGAGTGACGACTGTTGCTCCCTTATAATTGTCCATAAGGAAGTGTTGAATCCCGAAAGTAAAAGCTTCCACCTGTCGCCAAGAGGCCAGTGTAGGGTCTCTAGTCTCTGTTCGTGACACACTAGGAGCAACAAATTTTACTGCCAGTCTGCAGAGTCTACAGATTCCAATGGAGATGTTGCATGAGTGAGGAATTTGGGATTTGACTAATGATTCTTATGTATAAGTTTGCGAGCTCCATGCGAAGATAGGGAGCAAATACATTGACAGGGCTGCCACTTTATTTGGGGACTAAGTGAAAACACGGCATCACTGCTAATGTATTTGCTCCCTATCTTTGCATGGAGAGTTTGTCTTGATGTAGAGGAGGACTCTCAGGATAGCGTGGGGTATTCCCTCCATTTTGGCCTCAACTTGAGAGCTTTTTTTGAGCTTTGGAGTTAATTTCAGAGAGAACCAGTGGCACCATCGTGTTTCTCGCAAACTTATACATAAGAATCATTAGTCAAATCCCAAATTCCTCACTCATGCAACATCTCCATTGGAATCTGTAGACTCTGCAGACTGGCAGTAAAATTTGTTGCTCCTAGTGTGTCACGAACAGAGACTAGAGACCCTACACTGGCCTCTTGGCGACAGGTGGAAGCTTTTACTTTCGGGATTCAACACTTCCTTATGGACAATTATAAGGGAGCAACAGTCGTCACTCTTTTTTCGGCTGTTAACCTACCTACACGTTGGATGATAAGCTTCGGGTAACGCCATAAGCCAAACAAGTTTCCCAAACTTCGGCCATTCTCTGCTTCTTTGCAAAACGAAACTGCCAACACGTTGTTAAACATCAACCATGTAGGTAAGTCAACAGTATAATGATCAAGTCCCGAAAGTAAAAGCTTCCTTCATAGCGGAGGTACGAGTGGAGGGTCTCTTGTCTCTGGTCACGGAATAAACCATCGGCGTAGCATAGGATCCCTCGTATTTTATCAGAAGAAACTAGGCAACGTTTGACGGTTCATACGGGGTTCTTCCAGAGGAGAGAACCCGGAGGAGCTCGACAGTCGACAGTACCGCCACTTCGCTCGATTGCTTGTTCAAATCTTAATTTTCTTTCGCGCCCCCGCCCGATCGAGAGGACGCTATAGACCAACACGGCGGCGGCTGTTTTGTTCAGTCAATTTCCGCGCGGTCGGAAAAACGCGGCGCCATTTAAGCAATTTCCCGCGGAGAAAGCCCCCGGCCCGACGCGCCGCACAGTAGACAAGAATGAAATATTTGCAACTCGACATCTGAATATTTTATTTTATTATCGGCTTCAAAAACGGAGTCTACGGCAAAAATCACATATGTTTCGACATTTCATGTAATCTGGAATCTTGAATACATGTAAATACATGTATTCAAATGGGAAATGCCGCCAGATGACGTCACTAGGTGGTGCATTTTCTCATTTTTATATCCATTTTTTTACAATTTCCCATATCAGAAAAAAGAATAAAAAATACTGCAAAATCAGCTCTGTGGGCACTTTTAAATAGAACGATGAAAAAATTGTGTGTAAATTCTCCATTATAAGATTTTTGCAGGGCTTTCAAACTGTTCGACTGGAAACGATGCCCTTGGTTGCACAATCTTAGCTGCATTTCAAGTCTCATACGCCCTGGTTCCAAAGCATTCCTCGATTAGAAACTACTTTTTCTAACTGTAAGGGGTAAAAGCGAGTACCTCCATGGCGATACTAATAGCACAGATGTTGATTATAAAATGAGCCAGAAATAGTAGTCCCAACTTGTAAAATGTAGTCCAATGGGAGAATGTCGCACGTCGCCAAGTAACATTTTCAAAACATGAATGGGTCACAATACCTTGTGTTTTTATTTAATATTCTGAAGTGACGGTTATGGGACGTTTCGTCGACGATTTTTTGTCCGCGCACCTATTTTTCCTGGAAGTTTACGTCCACGCGTTTTTTCGGCAAAGGAGACCAATTGAGACCCAAAGTTAATTGGTCCACTTGTAAATACAAACGATAATTGAGGCGTCTAGTTCCAAAAGAGGCAATATCCATTACCCTGTTCAAAAATTGTGCAATCATATCAATTTTCTGTAAGGAATAAAAACTACAAAAACCCTCAAAAACATTTTCGGGCAAAAAATCCGGTCGAGGAAATTGACGTGTTACATCTTATTAACCAAAAACATTCCCTTTCACCCCTCCAAGAAGGTTGATAAAACTAAGTAAGTAACTATGAGATGACAAAAACCTCTCTTAAATTCTCAGGGTCCACCAAGGCCACATATGTCCAAAAACTTACTCCTTATGGTTTAAAAANACTCTTGATCAAAACGTCCAGCTGTTTTTAAAATTTTCCATATTTTCTCGCTTAATAACAGGAAATTCACGAGAAAACATAAAAATGTAGGTTTACCCGTTCTTTCAGTTTTAAAATTATAATGATCGCAGATATTTTAAACAGGACAATGGAGATTATCACTTTTGGAAGTAGACGCCTTAATTGCTCACGAAGGTTTTAGATGGAAATGTATAATGTCTTGAAAGAATGAGGGTTTGCTTGTTTGTTTTATTTTGTTTTTTGTTTTGTTTGGTCCGACGGAGATAAATATATAATTGAGACTTTTGGTAGAAATAAAGGAGTGTCAATTTCGGCGGCCGGCTGACCAGTGCACGCCGCGCATTGGCGCCTACAAACCTAAGGGGATACTTCAAACATTGCACAATGCGTGAAGTATTTCATTAGGTTTGTAGGCGCCAGTGCGCGCTTCGCGCTGACAGCACGCCGCTCCGCTCTAATGGGCTGTAATATTTAAACTCGCACAGTCAGCGTTTTTCAAATCTTAATCTTGAAATGTTTGCAAACTCTAAGTGGATTATTCTGCATGGATTAACTGATGAATAACATCTGTATTAAAGGAAAATATAATGTGTTTTGTAAATATTAAGGTGCTTCCGGGTCAAATTTAATTATTTTCAAAGCACTTTACTTTTTTCTTTTATATTTTGTACTTTTACTAGGCTGCTGCGTGATGTATGCGCGACCGAATGCTCAAAATTGGACGTATTTGACTCTAAAAGATTAACGTACGGATGGGTTAAAACCAAAGATTGCGTGCTTCTTGGTTTTTTCCCTCTTCTATTCTTTTTGTATAGTTTCTTTCAACACCACTGCGGCATTGATATCCACATCGATGCCATCGCTTGAAAATGGTTTGTCACGTTTCAAAAATGTAAATGTTATTAAAACGAAATACTAAATTCATTGGAAAAAAAATATTTATAAAGGTGTATAAGGTATATTTTACGTCGAAAATTTTAAGGAAAGAAATAAAACCAAATATTCACTAATGACAATTTGAAAAGATGAATCAAAAGTGAACTTACATTTCATTTCAAAAATAAGTTACGGTAAAAACACCTCCTCCTCTTTCAATTTTCTTATTTCGATATTGTCAATATGAACTTACATACGGACTAAAATATAACGCGTGGACCAAGTCGGTGTTGCTTATTTTACGCGTGGACGTAAACTACTGGACAAAACAGGTGCGCGGACGAAAAATAGTTCACGGGGAAAAAAAAACACATTGGATCTAGAGTCCAGACTCTTAAAAACATCGACAAGTAAAAATACTCTTGATTCAATCAGATTTAAGCTTAAATCAAGAACCAAGCCTCTTAATTTGAACGGATTTTCTTTTGATTTAAGCTTAAATCTGATTGAATCAAGAGTCTTTTTTCTTGTCAATGTTTTCAATAGTCTGGACTCTAGATCCAATGTGTTTTTTTTCCAGTGTTGACGGAATGTTCTGAAAATGAAGTGACCAGGTGGCAGGTTACGCGATGACTTAAATCTACGGAGTGGAATTTAGATTTCCTCAAAATGATACACCTGATGGTTCAAAATTTAAAATACGTTGATCGTACTAAGAATACATGCAGATGCGTTAATGATTGATTATCAATATTTCCCCATTTGAAACTATGGTCCAGAATCGATCATTAAATTGTTCGTTGTAACCACCATAATTATCGATCCTTTTCCATATGTTTAAATAGCAGATCAATCTATATATACACTCGAAAAAAACACATTGGATCTAGAGACCAGACTCTTAAAATATCGACAAGAAAATGTACTCTTGATTCAATCAGAATCTAGCTTAAATCAAGAACCAAGACTCTTAATTTAAGCTGATTTCGTTTTGATTCAAGCAGAAATTCGATTGAATCAAGAGTATGTTTTCATGAGTCTGGACTCTAGATCCAATGTGTTTTTTTTTCAGTGTACATATAGCAAAGCACGCTACGCCACTGAATGTATTGCACAAAAGCTGAAGCTCCACCTCAACACTAAACTACCGAAATCCGCGGAGGCACTCGTAGAGGGTCCTCGGGGAAGCATCTTTAGAGGCGAGTGTCAGCAGTCGCACAGTGAATCGAGTCAATTAAAGAGGTCGGACATAACATGTTGGACTAAATCTGCAAATCTTGATGTTTATCTCGTCTTATTTTACATATCAAGGGGTGCTCTAGGCAGATAATTTCACGAGAAAACCAATGAACCCACTTTTAGAACCTCAAAGTTTTGTATAAGCGGAGTTAGAAGCAGTTCAAGTTTCCAAATTTTGTCCGACCTCTCCTATTGACTCAACCCACTGTGAGTTGACTCGACTCGGCCCAAGTGATAAGCAAATCACTTCGGCTGACAATACATGGCACCCCTGACCAAAAGGCGTCTCTACACTTCGAGCTAAGCCCTACTCTCCGCATGAAATCCCATTTTCGGGGCTCAACCAAAACCAGAATTACGCTCTTTGAAATCGAAACGACGAATCGCCTCTCCCCTGCCCCCTTTATATCCCCCCCTCTCGATAGCGCTGTGCCGAAACGTAGCTTGCAACAATGCCGATACCGGCCTTTGTTTCGGTCGGGAAACAATCACCTCAATGCGCTGGGGCTGCACTGAAAGGATATCGAGACCCGCATTGCCGATTTTCTGTGAATATTCCCGAATTTTCAGGGATACTCCCCTTGAAATTCACATTTTTAGGCACGATTCGGCAAGGGTTTCCATTCCGAGAGCGAGGATTGCCATATCTCGCGGGAGCCTTCAACTTCCGCCACTAGATGACTCCAGTTTCGCAAACGATTATGGCCCTGGTCACGTTATCAAGGTTGGCAATATCTAAAGGTCACGCAGTCAGTATAAACCGAAAATGACGTCACATCATTTCTCCCGTGCTAAGGAAGAACGCCGTATGAACATTCGAGAGTTGCCATATTTCCTTCGATAAAATGTTTATTTTCGAGGAAAATTATGAATATTTTTCCTTGAAATTTTCAGCAGTTTTAGATCAAATTACGAACAAAATTGTCTGAAAAATTGGGAGACCAATATGCAAAACATTTCTTAAAAATAGCTGAGTTGCCCGGACAAATTTGGCAACGCCTGAAGGCTCATACGGCGTTTTTCCTTAGCACAGCAGATTTGGCGAGCAACTAAATATTGATGGTCCGATCGTTGCGTTGTTTCCGGTTTATACTGACTGCGTGATCTTGAAATATTTTCGAAAAATATCGATGGTGCGAAAATGAGTCGGGGAATAACGCCATATGAAAGATCGTATTCGATAGAAGTTCGATGTATCGTTTGGTTAAAAAAATAGAGCATAACCTCAAACGAAAATGATGTGTTCCGCATTAAGGAGGGTATTTTGGCCCTAACTTTGGTCGAAAATTAAAACAGCTTAGAATAATGTCATGTATGGTCAAAGCTACTCTTAATCATCTACCCTGTGAGAACTTGTCCTTATTTGAGGTGTATTTGAGAGGTTTTTGCCGGATCTACCAGCACAAAGTAGTGAAGTTTCGCAGTTTTCTCGAATAATTGGTAATTTTCGGTCCTAAATTAGATTGCTTATGTATGAGCACAAGCGACTACCACTTTCTTCTTTAAATATGTTGTAATCGGTGTACTAAAGAGTAACATATTTAAAGGAGAAAGTGGGAGTCGCTTGTGCTCATACATAAACGATCTAATTTAGGACCGATAATTGAAATTTTCAGTCTATTTGATCAAGCTACGGTCGAAGTCTTCTAAAATTGAAACAGAAATATTTACAAATTTTCCTGAAAATTCGTGATTAATGGAAGGAAAAGCAACGCCTGATGGCTCACGCGGCGTTCTACTATAGCACAGCATTGTGGGAAATATTTTACAAGTGACATGAGCTATATCTGGCAAAGTGGCCTCTGAGTTAGTTGAACGAATGTTGCCGCATTGACAGGGGAAACGTCGGATTTCGACCGTGAACTACGAGTGGAATCGTCAAGACGCATTAACAACTACAACGATTAGGCAATCATGTAAATAAGTAGTAAGAAGCGCCCGGCAAACAGCTAACAAGTAACAATAAGCGAACTGTGAGCTGTTTATTTAATTCAAAACACTCGAACGAAGTAAGGTTTCTTGGAGGGGATTATAACTGCCAGAAGCTTGCTCCGCCCAACTCGGGTGAAAGCTTTTCTTTGACGTTGCAAGTGAATTCGATCACTGTTGCAAAGATATTTCGTGATTTTGCGCACGCTTTGGCTAAACAACTCCTGAAAAATAGGCGAAGCGTGAATGGAGATGTTGCATGTGTGAGGAATTTGCGATTTGACCATTGATTCTTGTGTAAAAGTTCGCGACAAAACACGATGGTGCCACTGGTTTTCTCTGAAATCAACTCCCAAGCTCCAAAAAAGCTCTCAAAGTGAGGCCAAAATGGAGGGGATATCCCACCCTACCCTGAGAGTCCACCTCTACATCAAAACAAACTCTCCTTGCAAAGATAGGGAGCAAATGCATTGACAGGGCTGCCACTTTATTTGGGGACTCCAAAACTGAAAAACGTGGGCCCCGGATCATCCCGAGAGCCGGACGGCTCTGCTGCCCACTTGATTGAGCCTATTACGGGCCCCGGCGGAGCGGAGTTGTCGGATTTCAATGGAAATCCGACGATTTTCCTACTATGATACTGCCGTGCTAAGAGAAAATGCAGTATGAGCCTTCAGGCGTTGAAGAATTTCCTCTGATAGAATCAAGATCCGATAAAATCTTCGAGGAAACTGTTGGATATTTTCCTTCGAGTTTTTCAGAAAATTTTAGACACAATGGAGAGGTTGCATTTGTGAGGAATTTGCGATTTGACTATTGATTCTTACGTAAAAGTTCGCGAGAAACACGATGGTGCCACTGGTTTTCTCTGAAATCAACTCCCAAGCTCAAAAAAAGCTATCAAGTTAAGGCCAAAATGGAGGGGATATCCCAAGCTATCTTGAGAGTCCACCTCTACATCAAAACAAACTCGCCATGCAAAGATAGGGAGCAAATACATTGACAGGGTTGCCGTGTTTATAGTTTTAGAGTCCCCAAATAAAAAGGGCAGCCCTGTCGATGTATTTGCTCCCTATCTTTGCACGGAGAGTTTGTTTTGAGGTAGAGGTGGACTCTCAAGATAGCGTGGGATATCCCCTCCATTGCCTCAACTTGAGAGCTTTTTTGAGCTTGGGAGTTGATTTCAGAGAAAACCAGTGGCACCATCGTGTTTCTAGCGAACATTTACATAAGAATCATCAGTCAAATCGCAAATTCCTCACACATGCAATATCTCCATTATCGATAATCGATATTTGCCCATTTGAAACGATGGGAAAGAATCTAGTAAAGAATATTCAGGTTCGTTGCAAACAACCTGTTTATTGATCCTTTTTCAAAGATTTAAATGGCAGATCAATTGATACATCGCAAAGCACGCCACTCCACTGTCGTTCTCGTTGTGCTGCAGGCTCACTTCATGAAATGAATATTTCAAAACCTTGTTTCCTCGCCCAATCTTTGATTTATGGGTTGAATTAATGGAAAATTGTTGCTGAATCGTAAAAAAAGTTATTGAGGCACTGAAGTACTCACAATGGATGATATGAACTGATGATGCATGTTATTTTAGAACTGAAAGTGTTGGACTTTACCTGAAACATACAAATACAAATTTGTGTTAAATTTATGATTTGAAAGTTTGCCGGCGCTGTTGCCAGTCTAGAGACCGATAGGTGACGAGGTGTGAATGATCGATAATCGATATTTCCCCATTTGAAGCTATGGTCAAGAATCGATTATTATGGTGCTCATTGCGAACACCCTGTTAATCGAGCCTTTTCCATATGGTTAAATGGCAGATCAATCGATGTACCGTAAAGCACGCCAATCCACTAAGAGCGATTCATTTCATATGCTTGCATAATTAATCATGTGAATTTGAACTTTGACACCATTTTTATAGCGTATTTTTACGCCGAACAGGTTTTTTCGCTGTTCTGAGCACTTTAATTTGAGTTTCCACTTTAAGCCAAATTTCGCCTGACTCAGCTACATAATTATGTAGATTGTCTCTAAAATGAGCAATGACTTTTGCGATAGGTTGTTGAAAAATGTAGCACAAAATATGATTACAGTCAGTATTATCTCATGAAGACCCATCGTCAATATGTTCAATCATTCTGTGTTTTATACCAAGATGACGGTAGATCAGTAACTACATGACTTGGTATTCAGTTAATTTTTGGCAATTTTACTCACAGTATTTATCAGGCAATTTTCCGAGAGCTCCTTGAGAGCCAGATATTACATTACGTTACACCACGTCACATTCTGTAGAAAATGGACCACTAGACAAGGCACGAATTTCAATATTCTGATACATTCTTCTTAACCAAAATTTCATGTAAAACACGATGCACACAACAAAAATTACCGAAATTGACTCCTTACGGAGATATTTAATGATTCTTGATGCGTGAATTCAAACCATCCGCTCATGAAAACTCAATGCTCTACGTGACTCACATCGCGCGCTAATCGTTATCATGACAGTCTGTGGGATATAAAAATCTGGCAGCCTCAATCTTGACGCTTTGGCTCAGCTATAGCAAGTTGCTTATAGTTTGAACAACACAGGGTGGGAAATGAACATAGCTTGATTGAGAAGCTTGCTGAAACCGTTGTAGTGCGCGATTTGACTCACGTAGAGCTTTGAGTTTCTTGTGAGCGGGCAGTTCAAATTCCTTCTGACCAATGTGTAATTAAAACGTTAATATCTTCGCTAGAGGTTTATTTCAGTAATTTTTGTTGCACGAATCGTGTCCTACGCGAAATTCTGGTAAATGAACATGTATTAGAATGCTTAAAATCGTACCTCGTCTAGTGGTCCATCCGCATAGTATCACATGAAAGGTAACGTAATGATATTTTACGGTGCCGTTTTTCCATTGCGCGGAAGAATTTTCTCAAAATTAAAAATTTATTCGTTGAAACGTGGCAACGTCCGAACGCTCATACGACGTTTTACGTCAAAACAGCAGAGCTGAAGGTTAACAGACTCGCAGTTCCACCGCACAAGCGGACAGCAACATCGTATGATCGGTTCGAATTCCGCGAGATAACTATTCGTGTTCCTAGGATGTGCGGATTGCGGGTCGATTAATTGAAGGCGTTTTCACCGGATCGAGCCGGTTCAGACAGCAAAATGGACGCCTTCATACTCGAGTCTACCAGCGGCGAAGCGTGAATCATTGCCTATCGATATTTCCCCATTCGAAGCTATGGTAAAGAATCGATTATCAAGGAATACCCTGATAATCGACCTTTTTGCATAGGATTAAATGGAAGCTCAATCGAGTCATTCAAAACCACGACATACAGTGGCAAAGTGTAGATCATCTGCTATCGATATCTTCCCATTTAAAGTTATCGTGAAGAATCGATTATAGAGGTGTTCCAGTGGCGTGGCTTGAACTGCGATGTATCGATTGTCATGCCATTTAAACCTAAGGTAAAGAATCGATTATTGAGGAGTTCGCTGCGAACACCCTGTTTATCGATCCTTTTCCATAGGTTTAAATGGCATAACAATCGATACATCGCAAAGCACGCCACGCCACTGAGGTGCTCGTTACGAACACCCTGATAATCGATCCTTTATCATAGATTTAAATGGCTAATCAATCCGTTCACTGGAATGAGCGCATCGGTGTCCAAATTACCTGCACACGTGAAACTTCAGTTCCGCGCTCATATCTCAATATACAAATTAATTTCATTGCGGGGGGGGGGGGGTCTAACCGAGATTATGTTCGAATGATCCCCCTCCGTGCAGTGTTGCCGAGACTCGCTTAATTTACGTTGTGCTCCCTCAGAAATATGGATAATATTGAACCGAATTGCGGCGTTGCCCCCATGAGAGGAGGATCGGGTGAACGCTGGGTGGAGAGCAATCGCTTACGTCAACTTCGATTAATTGACGGCTCGCATTGATGACTGATGGTTTCTCCGATTTGTGCATGTTTCTTGTGAGTGGATAATTATATTGAAACTATGCCCCCTCGCCGCTACGCAAGGGGAGGGTTAAGCTCCAAAAAAAAAAATATTCTTCTTTTTTTTTAAAGAAAATAATTATCTATCATGCTTTTCCGTTAAATCATAAGGAGCTATAATTCTGTTGTCATGTTGTGATGTCCGGTCACGATGTCCGCCTTCATTGTAGAGTGTAGGCAAAATCACTGTCGTGGAGTTAAAATAGTTACGTACTCGGCGCCTGCCATTCCCAATTACTGCAAGTGAATATCGATGGGATCTGTTGAGAGAAGCCTATTTTCATTACACGATGTTTAGTATTGTCCGCTTGTACTTCGTTATAATTTTTTTTAATTGTTAACAAGAGAAAAAGAGAGTATCTCCTTGACATTTTCTGTGATTATTTTTGAATGAGTGAAAATAATCCACTGTAAATTAAAGGTGGACTGGTGTTGGGTATTTAAAAAAAAGAAAGGAAGAAAAAAGAGCATGAGCTAACATCACGTCCCAAGAAACGTATTTTCCAGATTTAGCCCCAATTTTGTTGGGGTAACCTACGGTTTGAGTCGATTTCACACAAAATTGTGTCGAGCAACCAAGTCCATCGGGGTGATCTCACACAAAAAAAAGTAACACTGAGTAACACTAAACATAGGAATTCTTACGTGTGTATCGAACTTTCAATTCTGGCTCATCCACAAAATTTTCCGGCTTCAATTTTCCGGTTGAAAATTGAATTGTTAATATTTTGAAACGTTCCGGGTTTTTTTTATCCTTTGTTGTGTTTTTGCAGCCTTTTCCCCAAAATTAAGTTCTTATTTTATTATGGGAATTTTAGCTGATTAAGTTGTTTAAGTTGGCTGTTTAAGTTGTTTGGCTTTTTAAGTGTCCTTGGCAGAGTAAGTTGTTGCTGATTAAGTTAAGTTGTTTTAAGTTATTGGCTGGTTAAGTTGTTGAATTTTGGCTGATAAAGTTGTTGTTTTGGCTGGTTAAGTTGTTTAAGTTGTAAGGTTTACGAATATTACAAGTTTCCCGAAACTTAGGAGAGGAAACACCATGGCAAAAAAATGGCAATATCCGTGGCTCGAGCGGCGAAACACGCTGAAAAAATATCCCCGTTCTGACAAGAGCAGGAGTCCCAGGAGCGGGACCGCGCCACGAATAAATCAATCCACCCGCGAAACAATTCCGAGCAAAAACCGCGTACGCGCACGATTCCCGTCGGCGTTGAGCGGTTTCTGCCTGGGGGCAGCGCGCGCTCACGAAAGTAATCCCGTTCGATTTAAATTAAAAGGAAACCGCGGAACATGAAACGCGGAACGCTCCGGGGAACTTTCGACTTTCGGATCCGAGTTCTTTATCTTCGTTGATGACAGCCCGGATACCGGGTTGATTTAATTCCGCATGTTAGAGCGAGAAATCCTCGCTCCCCCGGCCAAAGGGCGTATCTCCGTCCCCGCACAAGCCTCGGGACGCGTAAAGTTTCGCGAAGAATAACGCTCACGCTGAAATTGAGATACGTCATAGAGGAGGGGTGGAGTACGTGACAGGCGTTGAAACGACGTAAGTGCACTCCGAGCTGCGCCTCGATATCCATATCGCTCCACGTTTTAGCGAAATTCGAGTTAGGTCTTTATGTCGACGGGGCCACGAATGAGCTATGCGGAGTCGACCACTTTTGATGAAGCCGAGAGCGGAAAGTTACCAGCTGTAAATCTCCCAAGTTCGGGTTTACGCCACCGCACAGTGGATCGAGTCGATCGAAGTTGGACGTGCACTAAAAAAAAAAAAGAAATCTCGGTATATTCACTAAGAAAAGGGTAAAATTACCCAGAATTCAGGGTTCTATTTGATCCCAGTTTTTTCTTGGTAAAATTACATTTATGGAATTGAGAATTTTACAGAGAAATATCGGTAAAACTATTGAACTTTCTCGGTAATTTTACTGGACCTTGGTAACAAAGCCAATATTTTTCATCGACTGTGGTAGAATTACCGAGATAAAATGGCAAAGTTACCGGGACTTGATTACCAATAAAAGTGGTATTCTTACCTAAAAAAAAAAAAAAAAAAAAAAAAAAAAAAAAAAAAAAAAAAAAAAAAACAGTAAATATGCCGGTTTTTAGGTAAGCTTACCAGTCTGCCTTGGTAAAACTACCAATAATTGTAAAAAAAAGTGAGATGGTAAAGGTACCAACGGACCTTGGTAAAAACGCCGAGAATTGTTTTTCAGTGTTAAACCGCAAATTTTGATGTTTATACATCACATTTTAAATTTTAAGGGGTGCTCCTTGAAGAAAATTTTACGATTAAACCAGTGAGAAACCATCTTCAAAACCTCAGAGTTTTGTACTAACCGAGTTATAAGTTTCCAAATTTTTGTCCGACTTCTTCTATTGACTCGATCCACTGTGCGCCGTTGAAAAGGCGTCTCGAGTGAGGAGAACACTAACAGATGAAGTTAGTTATTCGCCCGCCCAGAACATCCTTGATTATAGCGTGAAAACTGAGCAAACTGCGACATTATTCCTTGTAACGTCTTTTGAGAACCCTCCCAAGGTTGCATATCATCGTTTCTTCTTGATTAGTCGGGTAGAGTTAAGCAAAAAGGTCGTATCGATGGCTAACGAACAATATCGCCTATCTGCGAACTGAGATCTTTCAGACCGAAGAGAAATCTTCGCTATTTTTGTAATTTTAAGGTTAGATCTGCAATTTATTTATGTGTTATTGTGATTACAGCGCTCCCCTATAGAATGAATTTTGTAGGAATTCAGCAATATTTATTACATTTTAATGTCGTCTCAATCAAATTCGATCACTGTTGCAATCGATATTTGGGCTAAATCTGGAAAATACCTTTCTCAGGATGTGATGTTGGCTCATACTCTTTTGTCTTGCTTTATTTTTTTCAAATACCCAACACCAGTCCACCTTTAATTTACTGTGCATTATTTTCACTCATTCAAAAATAATCACAGAAAATGTCAAGGAAATACTTTCTATTTTCTCTTATTTTTTTTTAAAAAAAAAAAAAAAAAAATTATAACAAAGCACAAGCGGATATTACTAAATATCAAGTAATGGAAATACGCTACTCTCAACAGATCCCATCGATATTCACTTGCAGTAATTGAGAATGGCAGGCGCCGAGTACGTAACTATTTTAACTCCACGACAGTGATTTTGCCTACTCTCTACAATGAAGGCGGACATCGCGACCGGA
This sequence comes from Bemisia tabaci, assembly GCF_001854935.1. NCBI lineage: Eukaryota > Metazoa > Arthropoda > Insecta > Hemiptera > Aleyrodidae > Bemisia > Bemisia tabaci. Next base: position 372,226 of record NW_017547330.1, on the reverse strand, counting down.
CATCACAACATGATGACAGAATTATAGCCCCGTATTTCCTCCATTTAAACCTATGGAAATACATCGATTCTTAGGGAAGCCAGGCGCTCCGACAAGAGTCGATTATTTAACATAGGTTTAAATGGAGGAAATCCGGTGTTGCCAAATTGCTGGATCCGCCTCTGAATCAATCAATGAGCGTTCTACCATATCAATTCCATCTCGGCAAGAAGCACGATCGAGTCGAGAGTGAAACAAATGTTGGGACCAAGAAAAAAAAACTTAGAGACAAAACGAAAGGAGATAAAAAGCGAACAAGATCACCGAGAAGGAGTGGGCGGGGTAATCGGAGCAGAACAAGGACAAAGGCGATAGGAACAAGACGGAAGGACATTCGGTGAAAGTAGAGAATATGGGGAGGAGAGGGCGAGAACGGGACAAATTACGGAGTAGAATTTTTACTAATTAGAACTGTTACTGGGGATACGGCTGAATTACGGAGGAGTCTTGCGGAACCTAATAAGGACGCGCGGAGGACGGAGCTACGAAAAAAGTACAAAAGGCGGACGTGAGGACTTCCCTTTGTCACTCAGTATCTCCGAGCTAAAAAGCCGCTTTTTTTCTCATTTCAACTAGTCCAAACCCCTCGTCTCTTGGGCTGTTGCCAGATGGATTCCTGATTAAATCAATTTCATCCACGAGAGCGTTTGTCTAGTCTCCCGTGCAGCCACGGAAAAAATTAAATTGCTGATTTAACAATTCAATTGCTAAAAAAAGTGACTGCGATGTTTCAATGTAGATTTTACAACAAAAAAATGATATTTTAACCACCCCCGGGGTTAAATTCGCTTACAATAGTGGTTAGAATAGCATTTTTTTGTTGTAAAATCTGCGTTGAAACGGTGCAGTCACCTTTTTTAGCAATTGAATTGTTAAATCAGAAATTCAATTTTTTCCGAGTGAAGAAAACATCGCACAGTGGAACGAGCTACTGGCAGAGATCGGACATGGAATTTTGAGCTAAAATTTCAAATTTCGATGATTATTTTGTCACAAATTCAATTTCAAGGGATGTTTCTGAAAGGAATCACAAAAAAACTTTTGGAACTACTCTTACACTTTTTTGTCTCTAATTATCGAAAATGAAAGTTTCAAAGTTTCTAGATTTGGTCCGACTCCTATCGATTTGGTCCACTGTTCGCTGTATGAACAATTGAGATTTGCCAAATTTCCTATATATCCTTCCTGAATTTATTTCACCGTCCGCCGCACAGGGGACGAGTTATTAACGATTTTTGGATAAAATATGAGATTTGGAAACGTTTTTTCAAGATGGCGGCTTTAACGGCCAAAATCGAAGGTATACACTGGAAAAAAAAACACATTGGATCTAGAGTCCTGACTCTTGAAAACATTGACAAGAAAAAGGACTCTTGATTCAATCAGATTTAAGCTTAAATCAAAAGGAAATCCGCTCAAATTAAAAGGCTTGGTTCTTGATTTAAGCTTAAATCTGATTGAATCAAGAGTCTTTTTTCTTGTCGATGTTTTTAAGACTCTGGACTCTGGACTCAATGTGTTTTTTTTCCAGTGTAGCAAAGTTCAGATTCGAATTCAGCGCTTAAAAGCACATTGGAAACAAATGCAAGCAAATTTTTCGCGAAATTTTCCAGGTAAAGTTAAAGATTGTCTGGACTAGCATGTAAATTGAGAATTTGAAGATTTATCCGAAAACTCGGCAACCGCGGGGAAGCCTTGGCCTCGCGTGCCAGCCAAGACACGAGTCGGGAGTCGAATAGAGCCGGTTTATGAAGCTTCCATTGAAACCCATTCAAATCCCTGAATGAAACTCCAGAGCTCCTCGATTTAATTTATTTATACCTCACGCTTCACATGTCCCGCTCATTCTCCCTGATTGATCTCGCGCAGCGCCGGCCGGACCGAACCGCGTAAGTCGCATTGGGTCCCCGCAGGACTTACGCAATACTTGCACGGTCGAAAACTAGAGAGGTCGAAATCAGAGACAGTATATTTTAGATACCCCGCGTTAGTACTGCCGTGCTGAGGAAAAACGCCGTATGAACATTCGAGAGTTGTCAAATTCCATTCGAATAAATGTTCATTTTTGCGATGGGTTATGAATATTTTTCCTTGAAATTTTCAGGTACTTCAGGTAAAATAACGTACAGAATTAACTTGAGAATCGGAAGGAAAATGTTCATCAGGAAATTCGTATGTTTTATCAAAAGAAATTTGGCAACCCCTGAAGGTTCATACGGCGTTTGTCCATAGCATGGCAGAGTGATCTACGTAATGCATTCGGGCGAGGCAAAAGATAAGTTCGGAAGTCAACGCTACCGTTCGGCTAATGATGATTGATGATCAAATTGTTGAGCAAATAATTAAATGAAACTCGCCTAATGATGACTGACGAATGTCAGTATGAGCATTTTCCTAGACGAGATTTCAAAAATTAATTTGGGATTGGTAAACCACTCGCTTGAGTCTTTGGTAATGAGTCATATTAGATGAATCTGAGCGTTGAATTTTGATAGTAATTTTGACATCATACGAGTACTTCGTTAGTCTCACCGGAGACCGTTGAAGTCCATCAATTTGAAATTTCGAATTCACATCGGGACTTGAATTCGAATTTAGAATTGATGCAATCGATGCCAGAAACTTCATATTTCACCAGAATTTTTGTTTCGTCATTTCTTTCTGTTATTGTGTTTTGTCATTTCAAGTCTGCTATGTTTTGTGTTTCGTATTTTCTTATTTTCTTCTTAATTTCATTAAAAAAAATAAATAAAAAATCTGAACTCCGATTGGCTCCTGCTTTCACCGATCATCGGCATCACTCACCATTCATCAATTCTTTCGATGAATGATATTCGATTGCGAAAATTCGCTTCCAGTGTCTTGAGGCCAAGAACATTTTACAAAAGTGATAATTGGAAATGACTGCGATGGTGACGAGGGAATAAAACGTCTTTTGAAAAATATTTCTCGAGCCCTTTTGACTTTGTGCACGCCCAGCTAGACCAGCTGGTTCTGAGTCTGAAAAATGGCGCAGTTTATTTGAAATATGATAAGGAGTAAAGGTCGGCAAAATCCCAAATAGCGGGTTCCAAGGCACTCGTAAAACGACCCTTCTCTGACGTAAGGGCGCGACTGCTTTTTGAAATGAGCTTCCTTGTCCTTTTGACTCCTTGCTCTCCAGAGCTCAAGAGAAATTTGATTTAAGCCCTTACGTGGGAGGAGCCACAATAGCGCCGTCAGAGCAGATGTGTCGTGCGCCAATATATATTGCGAAGGACGCCTTGTCTTGAGTCCTCCGTGAGCGGAGATGGAACTCGGCCAATCAGAGCACGATCGATGGTTGGTTGGTTAATGCAATAATACATAGTCATTAGCTCCTTAGAAAATAGCGATCAATAGAATTGTGGAAAAAATAAAAAAAGACAAGGATAGAACTGCTCTCTTAGCAGCCATTGCTTTCGGCGCGAATTCGAATCGTTAACCTCTTGGCGGATCCAACAAATTGGCAACATTGTTTTCCTCCATTTAAACCTATGAAAATGTATCGATTTTTGGAATAGGTAGGTGCTTCGACAAGAATCGATTATTTCACATTAAATGGAGGAAACCCGGCGTTGTCAAATTGCTGGATCCACTTCTGCGTTACCCAGAGCCGCATTCATAGTCGTTCTGGAGCTTTTGGATCGGTTGGTTAATCATGTGGATAATGGAAAATTCAGTCTGATCGAATCTAATCAAAATTACTCGATTAATTGATTATTTTATCGATTAACGCCCATATTAGGTCATTTTCAAGAAAACAACCTCTACCCTGAGATGTCCTCTAGGGTTCCGTGGTGTGAATTTGAATTATTGCTGAACTTAAGAATCATAACTCATGTAAGCTGAACATTCGCGATGATAATTTAACAAATTTAATAATTGCACTGACTCGCAATAAGCTGATTTAGTTGTTTATACGTTCATAGGTGCAACACTCTTATTATATGTGACGTTCGCTTAGTTTTCACAATATCACAAACATATCCGTGATGTTAAGTATCGTTAAAAACTGCAAAATGTGATTATGTTAATGTTTCAAAAAGTTATATAAGCTCTGATGGTGGCGTAAGCCGAAGAATATCTTAGTAATTATTAAAAAGTTTCAACCACAACACTTTGTATCTTTTTCACCTACATTACAAAATGGTGTTGTTCAAGTGAACTCTATCAACTTTAGTGTAAACTTGGAGTATTTTGGGCTGTGTTTTGAAATTTTTGAGGTTAGGTGCTGATTTTTAGACATGTTAAAAAAATAAATAAATTAAAAAAATTAAAGAAATAAAAACAAATCAACATTAATATCCGCTGGGACATAAAGTTGAATCGTGGAGTATCCGAAAGACCAAGTTTTCAGAGTGAATCTGAATTAACGACATAATTGTCATTCTATTCTGCCGCAATACGGAAAAACGCTGTATGAGCCTTTAGACGTTGCCTGATTTCCATCGATAAAAATCCACTTTACTAGGGAAATTTTGAAAAAAAATTTTCGACATTCTTCGACATTTCTTCGACAAAAGATTATTCAAACAATATTCTTTGCAATTTGATTTAAAATATCTGATAATTTCAAGGAAAAATGTGCACTGGAAAAAAAAAAAAACATTGGAGCTAGACTCCATACTCTTGAAAACATTGACAAGAAAAAATACTCTCGATTCAATCGGATTTTTGCTTGAATCAAAACGAAATCCGCTTAAATTAATACGCTTGGTTCTAGATTTAAGCTAGATTCTGATCGAATCGAGAGTACTTTTTCTTGTCGATGTTTTTAAGAGTCTGGACTCTAAATCCAATGTGTGTTTTTTTCCAGTGTGAATAACTTTCCTCAAAAATACATGTTTTTTGTGGGGAAATTTGGCAACTCTCAAGTGATCATACGGCGTTTTTCCTTAGCACGGCAGTATTCATATTGTACGGCAGCATGACAGAGTGAAGTGGATCAACGCGGCCAATTGAACACACGCTGGGTGGATGGATATGCTGTACAACAAGTCGTATAATTCAAGTGTGATTTATTGTAGGGACGCAATCTAAATATAAACCGTAACATTAATTTTTATGTTCAACGCGATGCTGTTTTTACAACCATCGAAATCCTACTTCATTGCAGACGCTCGAATCAAGCAAATGGACGATACTGGAATACTGAACATCGGAAATTTTCAAAAAACATTGAAACATCCGACTCCAGCTTACTTACTACTATGATTCGAAATTCAAGTACCAATGAACCCCCCCCCCCTTCTCCTTTCTGAACTTAGCAGTGGCGTGGCGTGAATAATCGACTATTGATATTTCCCCATTTAAAGCTGTGGTAAAGAATCGATTATTCAGGTCTCAGGTGTTCGTTGCGACAACCTTGTTTATCGATCCTTTTCCATAGGTTTAAAGGGCAGATCAATCGATATATCGCAAAGAACGTCAGCGGAGAGAAACATTCGGAGAGGTTGGCAAGGAATTTGTAAGTAAAACTGCAGATTTTGATGATTGCTTTGTCACATTTGAATTTTAAGGAGTGACACTCTTACAGTGAATTTTAGGAGAAAACCAATGAAGCCGTCTTGGAACTTTGAAGATCAAAACTTTTAAACTTTGCACATCATCTCCAACTTCTCCTGCGGGCTAAATACACTTCATGACGTCCAAATTACATGCAACTTTTTTGTCTCTTTCTCCAAAAATAACTGAATTAGAGTCTCTCTTTGTAGCATGCTCTAGAGTACCAGTACCTATATTTAGGGTGAGTATCGACGCGGTTATTTTGAGGTGATGAAGGTAAGGCGATGCAGCTCTTAGGGCCCAAAAGGGCAGCCAACCTGTGAATTCAAATCATCTAGAGTGATTCATTACTACAATCCATACGACCCGTCGACAAGAATCAAAAATTAAAACACGATTCTGTTCCCAACGCAACTAACCCATTGCAAGTCCTCAACATTCGGGCCTAAGAGCTCCATATTTCGTCGTGTCCGTTCTCTCCTTCTATGGGTGCTCCACTAGAGTACCTTTATAGGGAGAGTATGGACAACTCGAAAATTTGGAGGTTGGGTTTGAGCAGGTCATGTAGCTCTCAGGGCCCAAAAAGGCAGCCAACCTATGAATTAAAATTATCCAGTGGTACTAATTCAAACCCTGAGAGTAGGTACACTGATCAAAAATTATAAAAGAACGTGATAAACTTTGATTTCGCATACATTTTCTCAGTTTCAAAGACTTAATCCTTCAAGACGCTCGTTTCCAATGCGCTGTCGGTCGTATTGATCAATATTTTAAATGCATAGGTTAGCAGAGGCACAGTTCCAGTGATTGTTTTTTTTTTTTTTTTTTTTTCACGTTGTCGCCCTTTTGAGCTCTAAGAGCTACATATATCGAGTTGTCCATACTCTTCCTAAAGGTACTCTATACTCCACTCCAATTAACTTCTCCCTTGAACATAATCCACTTCGTGATGTTCACATTAAATGCAAATTTATTAATCTTCCTCCAAAAATAGCTTTAATAGTCTTTCTTTGTACACTGCTCGCCTTGGCATCCTCATTTTACTTTCTCGGTGTCCAGCCGAGTTCATCGGTCGTAAATTCCCGAGCTGTCTCGAAGATTCCCCGATCCGGCACGGCACTACGAACCACGGTGCAGTCGTATTGAATTGCGAGATGACAATCTCGCCCCCGCATTACGCCTGCAGGGCTTACGACCGAAAAAATAGACGCCGGGATAAAACGGGAGCCCAACTATTCAAGTCGGCGAGGCATTTGCAATATTCCCCTACGTGCCGCAGCATAATAATGGGTCTAAAAGCCCGTCTCTCTTTACTTCCGTAAGCACTTTCATATAAACGTCACTGCAACGAATGTCTTTGTCCTCACTTCCGGGGTTTCTTTCGGCCGGGCTACCTATTCCTGCAATTTACTCCGCCTAAATCCGTCCGGCGAAATAAATAAAATATTTCGCGGCGCTGCCTCCGGGCAAAAATCACTGAGGGAAGCGAAGCGGTTATTTCATTTATACGATGTGTTTATACAACCCTTTGAGAAGCTGTGTATCCTGCACGCAGTATGGCGTTATTAGATGTTTTTCCACGATAATAACCCAGGTTAAAACGACCTTTCCATGCGTTTCTTTTAAATCTCGTGAAAACTACGGTAAGTAATCGATGGCTAACACTGGAAAAAAAACACATTGGATCTAGAGTCCAGACTCTTAAAAACATTGATAAGAAAAAATACTCTTGATTCGATCAGATTTAAGCTTAAATCAAGAACCAAGCCTCTTAATTTGAGCGGATTTCCTTTTGATTTAAGCTTAAATCTGATTGAATCAAGAGTCCTTTTTCTTGTCAATGTTTTCAAGAGTCTGGACTCTAGATCCGATGTGTTTTTTTTTCCCAAAGAAAAAGGACTCTTGATTCAATCAGATTTAAGCTTAAATCAAAAGGAAATCCGCTAAAATTAAGAGGCTTGGTTCTTGATTTAAGCTTAAATCTGATTGAATCAAGAGTATTTTTTCTTGTCGATGTTTTTAAGAGTCTGGACTCTAGATCCAATGTGTTTTTTTCCAGTGTAATAGCCTAGGTTGAAACGACCTTTCCATGCGTTTCTTTTAAATCTCTTGAAAACTGAGGTAAGTAATCGATGGCTAAGGAATAATATTGCGTACACTAAGAAAAATATTTGTGTTCTTGTGTTACTTTTGGTTAATATAAGAGTTGAAACACAAAGCAACCGAGAATTGAAAATTTTTAGTTTTGAAAAGTGTAAGAACATAGGAATTATATTTAAATTTTGGATATAATTATTTCAATATTTAATTTAAAAAATGAAAACCAATTGAATCAAATGATTATTTAAAGATACAGTCTAAGTTTAAAATTAATAATTAATTTGTGTATTGATTTTAGTACAGTTTGCGGTAAATTTAGGGCAGGAAACAATGAAGAGACTAGGAAAATGCATTCCACCAATTGCGAAGTTGGTATTCATCACTCGTTTTTTTATTACCTTTCTTCAAGGAAACTATCTGACATTTTCTCTTGAAAATTTCACCCGAAAGGTAGGGTTATTTTGTGGTTTACTTCTGTATTAACCAAACTTTTGTGTTGAAAGTTCTCTCTGTGTTTCTGCAGACTGACGATTTTTCAGGACGGAGAAAAAACCTCGCCATTTTTGTGATTTTGAGGTTCGATTTTCAATTGTTTTTGTACATTATATATGCATACAACGTCATTACAGCACTCCCATGCAGAATTGGAAAAATAACTAAAATTATCAGCTTGCGTATTTCATACTGTAGAATGTGACAATACAGCTGACTCCATTTCGCTTACATTGTCAGTTAGGCGGTACTGTCACTTAGCCCTCGTGACGTTTTAGAAAAATTTCTTGGATACATTTTGGAGTGAAAGTTACATAAGGAGTGTTTTTGAAAACTACTATTTTATGAAGGTTTTTTACACGAATTTTCAAAAATTTTGAGGAATACAAATCTACATTACATCTTCTGAAAGTTTTTCGGCACATGTGTTGCTTGCGTTTTACATTTCGTAAATTTAATTCAAAAGAGTACCCTAAAAAAGTTTACTGAAACATGCGTTTTGATATAGTTTCTGGATCTGTCTTTTTGAAATTTATGAATTTTTCAGCGTTTCTTCTATCAGCCATTGCTATTAGAAATCATTCAAAGCTCAAAAAAATAAAATAATATAGAATGTAAGTAGCTGTCCGCAGGAAAAAGGAGGTCAAATAATAGAGATAATTTGACTAGAAAATAGAATATAATAGAATAGATAGACTCAGCATGACGAAGCACGTATGTTTCTATTGAAATTTCATGTAAAATATGATGTGCATTTACAATTTCTAGATTCGCTTTAAAAGTGCTAAATTACTGATTTATAGACTTGTAAATAATAATTCCCCAGCTGCCAGAAAATCAAATGACTCTTAGATCAGAGCGTCTCTGAACTAATTTTGGCATGCTTTGCGATGGAACAGGGTTTTCTGACTTTTGTTCAATGGCTGTGTTCCAAAAAAGAGAGGGAATGTTGGAGAAATCGAATTCTACTTAGAAAGTTCTAGCACGAAGGAAAAAATTAAATATTTTAAGACGGACATTATGAGGATTATGAGAGGTGGATATTTCGATTGCATTCGAACAGTAAAAGGAAAAAGGAGAAGAATTTTTCACAAAGAAATCTCTATTCCCATTTGAAATTTGAAACTAGAGAGCTAACCAAACCCCTCACGAAAATAAAACATGTTAAGGATTTGAAAAGAATATAGGAGTTTATCTCATCAACAGATCAACACTCATCATGATTTGGCTAGTTTTGAACAAACGTGGTGAAAGACTAGTGGACAATATTCACGGAGACTCGCGTCTTCGCGCCTTCAACATTGCGCGATACTCTACGCACAGCCAAGAGGTTAGTTTAGTTGCTTAACCCAACCAAACCTAACTTAGATTAGCTAAGTTGTACTGGAAATAGTACATCAGTAAAAAGTAACCCCGAGTAACCATAAACACGGAAATTTTTAACTGTGCCGAATCGTACTGTCTTTCCTTGAATCTATTTATATCAAAGCGGAAGAAGACGAAACAAAATTCATCATAATCATTATTTCTAATATGACCTGAAGATCTACAGCGATTAACAGCCAGGAGGCAAGATCATTTCCCAAAAGTATTAAAACAAAGAAAAGAAAAAAATGGATATATATCTGAGGAGATACAACCAAAGAAGTATGGGAAAAAAGGGAAACGATCAAGAAACCAATTATATGCATTATCAAAAAGATTTTAGAAATGTTTCCGGTCAGGGGCAAAAGCAGTTATAAAAAAAATTAAAAAAAGGTAAAATTAGAGACAAAGTTAATTTGGAGGTAATGACATTGGATCGCATTTAGCAGAAAACAATAAACTCTATTGCAGTATTGCGGAAATTGAGGATCTTCACCTTGATCTACAAAATGTCTAGGATACCAAGTAGTTCTTGTTTTTCTCCCGAAAAATTGTTAGTTTTTTGAAAAAAACTGTCTTGAATATTTTATTACTGTAGGTACATTCAGAATTTTTGGAAGGAAAGAAGTAACACGGGTTTGAAAACCCTGGAATCAAGTCAGTTCCCTTACTACTAAATAAAGTTAATTTTGACTCAAGCATTGAAATATTGTTGGCAAATTGTTTATTTTTTCTTCTACGAATAGTTAGACGCCATCTGAAAGGAGGAGGAAAGTTCATCTCATGGGAAAAGACCCGAGGAAATACGCAAAAAAACAGCGAAAATTCAACATTTCCATTACATTTAATATAACCGAATATCTAAGACTAATTTACGATGAAAGAGTGCGAACGAGTTTTTAAAAATAAATGAGGGAGAAAGAAAAACTAAAAAAAAATAATAAAATAAAAAAGAGAGAAAAAAACGCCAAAAAGTTAAATTTGGAAAAGAAGTTGACTTGACAGGAGCCGAAGTTTGGACCGTTCATCCAAAAACTTGGCAAAATTTCCTACAATATTTTTTTTTTAAGACGGAGGTAGGGTGACGGGATTTAATTGATGGAAGACATACAAGATAAACAAAGAAAAATGGCAACGAAAAAGGGGTGGAGGTGATCTTACACTATAATATAAAATCATAAGAGTAATTAGAGACGTATAACGGTCAGGTACAATGTTCCATAATTATAAAGGAATGGAGGATTTAATGTCATCTAGAAGGATTCGAAAAATTCGTAAAAAGGAGGAAAAATTCAACATGCTCTTCATATTCACCGAGAAACTCAAATGCTATTGCTGATTCACGTCAAAGAAGGACGATCAGATTAATTCGGGAAAAAAGGAAGGGAGATGGAGAGAAACAAAAAACAGACTAACTTGTCCATACATAAATTAAGCCAAAAAATTGATGGGGACCAGATTTTGGAAAATCTCAGATAATTTATGAAAATCTTGTTGATTTTTTCTTCTTCAACAAGGAAGCAGGGAAACGAAAAACATTCATCACGAGACAGGCAAAAAGGGAACATTCAAACGAAAAAGGAGGGATGATAAACGGGGGAGGGGGCCGAAAAAATGCGGAGAAAAAGAGGAAAATTCAACATACCCATCATATTCATTATGGACTAAAAGTCTAAAAAATTGATGGGGACCAGATTTTGGAGAATCTCGGAAAATTTATGAAAATTCTGTTGATTTTTCCTTCTTCAACGTGGAAGCGGGGAAACGAAAAACATTTATCACGAGGCAGGCAAAAAGGGAATATTCAAACGAAAAAAGAGGGATGATAAACGGGGGAGGGGGCCGAAAAAATGCGGAGAAAAAGAGGAAAATTCAACATACCCATCATATTCATTATGGACTAAAAGTCTAAAAAATTGATGGGGACCAGATTTTGGAAGATGTCAGAAAATTTATAAAAATCCTGTTGAGTTTTTCTTCTTCAACGCGGAAGCGGGGAAACGAAAAACATTTATCACGAGGCAGGCAAAAAGGGAATATTCAAACGAAAAAGGAGGGAAGGGGCCGAAAAAATGCGGAGAAAAAGAGGAAAATTCAACATACCCATTATATTCATTATGAACTAAAAGTCTACAAAATTGATGGGGACCAGATTTTGGAAAATCTCAGCAAATTCATGAAAATCCTGTTGATTTTTCCTTCTCCAACGTGGAAGCAGGGAAACGAAAACACATTCATCACGAGGCAGGCCAAAAGGGAATATTCAAACGAAAAAGGAGGAAAGGGGCCGAAAAAATGCGGAGAAAAAGAGGAAAATTCAACATACCCATTATATTCATTATGAACTAAAAGTCTAGTACTAGTTCACGTCGAAAGAAGTGCGATCGTCATTTGAAAAAAAAGAGACAGAAAGCGAGCTCAGTCACTCGAGCGAGTCACACAAGAAAAGCGAGAGAGCGAGGGAGCTGCATGGGTGGGAAGGGAGAGCGAGAGAGACACAAGAGAAACGCAAGAGAGACACAAGAGAGAGAGTAAAGAGAGAGGATATTTACAGTCGGACAGTCTCGCCCATCGGGGGTGCACTGCAACTAACGCGACACCGCGAGCCCTCCGCAGCGGAGGCGCCACCGCCACTGCACCAGTCGCCCCCTATCGAACGACATCCCTCAACGCCAACGGTGAACGCTGCACACCATCCACGGCCCCGATTCCGAAGCGACTGCACGCTCCCGCACCAACTCGTGCCCCCGTGCCGTGCCTGTCCGTGGCTTTGCTCAGCTCCTTCTGCGCTCACCCCCCCCCCCCCCTCCCCGATGGTGGTCTTCCTTCTTTGCTTCTTGCCCTTCCGCGTTTTCCCGAGCACGTGGTGCGGGAAGGAACTTGTAGGTGTGAAAATAGGGGGGAGAGGGGGAGGGGGATGAAGTAGACAAAGGGGAACGGAGAGAAAAGAGAGGAGAGGGTAAATTGATGCGTAGAGCGATGTCCTATACTGCCGTGCTAAGGAAGAACGCCGTATGAGCCTTCAGGCGTTGCCAAATTCCTCGAGAATATCACTAATTTTCAGGAAAATTTTTCCGCCAACTTCTCAGATAATTTTGTTCGTAATTTGATCTGAAGTGTCTGAAAATTTCAAGGAAAAATATTCATAATTTCCCTCAAAAATACACATTTTATCCAAGAAAATTCGGCAACTCTCGAATGTTCATACGGCGTTCTTCCTTCGCACGGCAGTATAACTATAATAACTAGATATCACTGCGGAAACTTCGAGGATATGCGCTTGATTGGATTGCTTGTTGGCTTTCCCAACGATGTAAAAAGTAGAGATAGGCTCGTCTGGAGTCGCTTTATACCGAGAGTAAAGACTATGCGAATCCATTTCTGATTGGTATGAAAATAGGGGGGAGAGGGGGAGGAGGAAGAAGTAGACAAAGTTGAGCGAGAGAAAGGGGAACGGAGAGAAAAGAGAGGAGAGGGTAAATTGATGCGTAGAGCGGTGTCCTATAACTATAATAACTAGATATCACTTCGGAAACTTCGAGGATATGCGCTTGATTGGATTGCTTGCTGGCTTTCCCAACGGTGTAAAAAGTAGAGATAGGCTCGTCTGGAGTCGCTTCGTACTGAGAGTGAAGACAATGCGAATCCATTTCTGATTGGTGTAAAAATCGAGGGGAGAGGGGGAGGAGGAAGAAGTAGACAAAGTTGAGCGAGAGAAAGGGGAACGGAGAGAAAAGAGAGGAGAAGGTAAATTGATGCGTAGAGCGGTGTCCTATAACTATAATAACTAGATATCACTGCGGAAACTTCGAGGATATGCGCTTGATTGGATTGCTTGCTGGCTTTCCCAACGGTGTAAAAAGTAGAGATAGGCTCGTCTGGAGTCGCTTCATACTGAGAGTAAAGACAATGCGAATCCATTTCTGATTGGTGTAAAAATCGAGGGGAGAGGGGGAGGGGGAAGAAGTAGACAAAGGGGAGCGAGAGAAAGGGGAACGGAGAGAAAAGAGAGGAGAGGGTAAATTGATGCGTAGAGCGGTGTCCTATAACTATAATAACTAGATATCACTGCGGAAACTTCGAGGATATGCGCTTGATTGGATTGCTTGCTGGCTTTCCCAACGGTGTATAAAGTAGAGATAGGCTCGTCTGGAGTCGCTTCGTACTGAGAGTGAAGACAATGTGAATCCATTTCTGATTGGTTCCCGTATTTTGGCTCTCACAGTGTTACAAACGGGAATAAACTGATTGCAAAGATTATGAACTGGAGTGGACCGGGGAATCAGGGGCACGGCAAGGAACAAATGGAATGAGAGACGGAACGGAGATGCACTGGGAAAAAAAACACACATTGGATCTCGAGTCCAGACTTTTAAAAACATCGACAAGAAAAAGTACTCTTTATCTAATTAGAATCTAGCTTAAATCAAGAACCAAGCCTCTTAATTTGAGCGGATTTCCTTTTGATTTAAGCTTAAATCTGATTGAATCAAGAGTCCTTTTTCTTGTCAATGTTATCAAGAGTCTGAACTCTAGATCCGCTGTGTTTTTTTCCAGTGTAGAAATTTGGGAATGGGTTGATCAAAGTTTACAAAAAACGTCCTATTTGTGTAATTTTTATTCCTATTTGTGATATCCATGAGCCGCGTTGTCTTAACTCTCTCCATAAAGGGACTCTAGGCTGATTCTGTGCTGCGCCATCGTTTCGTGTCCCGCTAAAAGTAAAAATTAAGTTAAGGCGAAGGTGGTCGGTTTCTAGTTTCTCATGGGACTGATGCTGTTTTCAAATTTGAGAGAAAAAATCTGAGAGATTAGCATAGTTCCGTTTGGCAGAGATACGTCCAAAAACGATCCATATATTCTTGACTGAGATCGTCCCACGAGGGTCCGCGAAGCGCCACTTACGGTTGGGCCGCGTAGCGGTCCAGGAGAGCGATCATTTGGTATCAGTGCACATTTTTAAATTCAATATTCATGCTGACGTCGCCATTTCAGATCGGGACTTGGGGATCGGAGAGCATTCCGGTGCGGAGCCAGCCGATGGATGCGGACACTTTGTGCTCACGGCGAGGAGAGCACTAATGAGGGAGGACTCGCTACGAATTTCCTCGGTGGAAAAGGCGGGAGGCGGGCGGAGTGAAACAGGTCCGGACACTTTGACGCCACTTTGACATCCACTTTGATTCCGCCCGTGGACCCGGCCGCCGGGGATCCCTTGGAAATTGGGTCTTGTAACGACGGCAATTGAGGCGGCGCTATCGGGTCGCCGCGTTGCCGAAACGATGCAATCTGCGTATTTGACACGGTAATGGTAGAGTCCCTTTATACTGAGAGTCAAGACAATGTGAATCCATTTCTGATAGGTTCCCGTATTTTAGGCCTCCACAGTGTCACAAACGGGAATAAAGATTATATTTTCACCAATTGCGAAGATTATAGGCTAGAATGGACCAGGGAATTACGGGTTCGGCAAGGAACAAACGGAATGAGAGAAGGAACGGAGAAAGGAATTTAAGAATGGGCCGATCAAAGATTACAAAGAACGTTCAATTTCTGTAATCTTTATTCCCGTTTGTGACTCCATGAGGGGTGTTGTCTTGACGCTCAGTATAAAGGGACTCTAGGTAATGGGTCTGTTGCAATAGAGATGTTGCATGTGTGAGGGATTTGCGATTTGACTGTTGATTCTTATGTAATAGATCGCGAGAAACACGATGGTGCCAATAGTTTTCTCTGAAATCAACTCCCAAGCTCAAAAACAACTCTCAAGTTGAGGCCAAAATGGAGGGGATATCCCACGCTACCCTGAGAGTCCACCTCTACATCAAAACACACTCGGCGCAAAACATGCACTGGCGCCTACAAACCTAAGGGGCTACTTCACGCATTGTGCAATGCTTGAAGTATCCCCTTAGGTTTGTAGGCGTCAGTGCGCGTTTCCAGCTGGCAGCACACCGCGCCGTGCCGCAGCGTTCTACAACCTTGCTCACAATGGAGATGTTGCATGTGTGAGGAATTTGCGATTTGACTACTGATTCTTTTGTAAAAGTTTGCGAGAAACACGATGGTCCCACTGGTTTTTTCTGAAATCAACTCCCAAGCTCAAAAAAAGCCCTCAAGTTGAGGCCAAAATGGAGGGGATATCCCACGCTATCCTGAGAGTCCTTCACTACATCAAGACAAACTCCCCATGCAAAGATATGGAACAAATACATTGACAGGGCTGCCACTTTATTTGGGGACTCTAAAACTGAAAACACGGCAACCCTGTCAATGTATTTGCTCCCTATCTTTGCATGGAGAGATTGCCTTGATGTAGAGGTGGACTCTCAGGGTATAGCGTGGGATATCCCCTCCATTTTGGCCTCAACTTGAGAGCTTTTTTTGAGCTTGGGAGTTGATTCCAAAGAAACCAGTGGCACCATCGTGTTTCTCGCGAACTTTTACATAAGAATCAACAGTCAAATCGCAAATTCCTCACGCATGCAACATCTCCACTGCAGCTACTCGCAGAAGGAGCGTTTCCAAGAAGAAATTTCCAAGGAGATTTCCAAGGAGCATTACCAGGATTTTTTTTCTTTATTTTCCTCAAAACTTGAACAATTTTGTACCTGGTTCTCTCTGTGTTAAAACTCTCTTCGTCATAATTTGAAACACCTTAGTCACACAATATTAAGATAAAATGTTGCTAGCTATCAGTTGAAACAAACAACGTGAGAAGAAACTTGTTTACACCCGATACAGTTAGGATAACGCCTGACGTTGGAAAAGAAAACGCCTTCAATTTTTTGCCTAGGCTTCACTCACATCCATCGAACACGAATAGTTGTATCCTGGCGCCTTTACATATATCATAAAAATGTACGCTTTAGAGATGCACAAATTCTATGCACATGGTTTTTATTAGTTGAGGGCCATCCATATTCATAGTCGTTTCTTAAGCAGCTTATTTTTTTGAGGGGGCTCATATGGTCTGCA
Source organism: Bemisia tabaci (assembly GCF_001854935.1). Taxonomy (NCBI): domain Eukaryota; kingdom Metazoa; phylum Arthropoda; class Insecta; order Hemiptera; family Aleyrodidae; genus Bemisia; species Bemisia tabaci. The sequence goes on along the minus strand of NW_017547330.1, from coordinate 355,726 downwards.
ATATGATCAACGGAGGTTCAAGGACTTCTTTCACATTGCATCATAAGAAGGAAGAACAATGTTCGCAAACCTTAGAAGTCTAGCTTTGAAAAAGTGGCGAGGCGTGCATTTTCTCCATTTGAAACTATAGTAAATAATCGATTAAGGTGTTCGTTGCGAGCACCCTGTTTTTCGATCCTTTTCGATAGGCTTAAATGGAAGATCTATCGATCAAGCGCAAAGCACACTACGCCTTTGCTTTGAAAATGGATCTTTGCGAGGGATTACAATGAAAAAATACGAATTACGGAAGGATATTGTGAGTTTTGTACATTTTAGAGTAAGTTGACACCTCCCTTGAAATTTGTCAAAATCGTTACACATTTTCTTCCGTATATTGTACTTTATGTAATGGGAAATCATTGCAATCCTTCGCAAGAGTCTGTTTCCAAAGTTAGTTTGCTGAACTTTACTCGAGGTTTTCAAAAATCGTTTTTTCATGATGCCATAGAGACCTCCTCAAACCTCCCTTAATCACGATGTTAACCATATCGTCATCTCCTCCACGAAAGAACGTACTACATATCAATGTTGCCAAACTTCCCCTTGCTAATTTCAATTTTTTGTGTAAAATATACTGGATATTTCTAACTGAAAATCTGACTGATTTTCATGAGATCTCACGGAAAAATCAGAGTAATTATAGAAAAAATTGCACAGGTACTTTCTTGTAAAAAATGGAATTGTTAAAGTCAATTTTGCAACCTTGAAATGGTGTTACATTCCTTCGACCAGAAATGGAGACCTTAATTTTCTTCTTCCTTTCCTCTCTCTGCTCTTTCATTCAAGTCAATCCTTTTTCCTCTACTCTTTTGCGTTCTATTTTCGACAATTTCGTACACATTCCTATTCGACATATGTTTCTGAGATATTAACTATCTCACAAAAATGTTCTTTCAAAACTCTGTACGTATTCGCTTAGCTCTATAAAATTCGCGCTTTAATTCCGGAAATTCGGCAACCGCGCGAGTAAACCGTTCAGGCGACCCAACTTTTAACTTTTCCCGCCATGTTCCCCATTCCGAGCGACGGAGCGCAGCGGTTAAACAACATCGATTTAGATCAAAAGTTGCATGCGGACCGCATTACCAGCGTTGCCGGATAAGGCGGGTTGCGATTTTCGATCCGGTGGAATTCCGACTTTTCATCGCCGATTCGGCAGCGGCGCGCATTATCAGCCAGCTTTGCCGGTGTCAGGCAAATACAACACGCTATCGCGGCCCCCAGACTGAGCTGCGCTCCCCTGCCCTCGTGCGATTTTTCTATTGATGTTGCTATTTTCGAAGAGATGGCAACGCCGCTCACTACTGCAATGCTTTGAATCACGTTTGAAGCTGAACAAGTGCAGCCCACCGTTTCGAGCTCACTTCATCCCTCGACATTGTTGCCGGATCGTGCAAAATCTCGCTTTGATCTCGATGTAAATGGGCCTGTTGCAAAATGTACGTGTCAGAATAGAGAATTTGCAGGTGTCTGAAATTTTGTGAATTTCATCTTTAAAATGATACTACAGGGAAAACTGAGCACGAGGATATCGTCGGTTTCTTAATAGGACAATTATTATTGGAGAAAATATGACCAAATAACCTAATCTGCTAAAATCCATGTGTTTAAATGGGAAATGCCGCCAGATGACGTTATAAGGCGGCACATTTTCTCATTTTTAAATCTACATTTCTCCATTTTCCCATGTCAGAAAAAAATTACGCAAAATACTGCGAACTAAGCTCATTTGGCACTCTTAGGTGAAGCAGTACAATTTTTGTGTGCAAATTCTCCATTCCTAACCTAAACTCGACCTAGAACTAAACCAAAAAATTCCACCTGAAACTACAAAAAGGAACGTAGTAATTGATTAAAAATCGAGCTACAAGCCAAAATAATAATTCAAACTACATGTAGATGAGAATAAATTACTATGTTCTGTATGTTCTGTATGTACTATGTTCAGCCAACTGTGGCAATAAAATGTACAAAAAAAATGTTTGTCTTGGAACTTCAAGACGTCCTACCTTCTGCAATGTTTGAGCTTTCACACACTTTTAAAACTTGCGTTACAATTTCCAGATTTTCTTCCTCTGTGCAGAGGTACAAAATAACTCAATCTTGGTATTTTGGGAGCTGCACCACTTTTCGCAGATCTGATCACATATCACCTCATCTGCAACCGTATTTGGACCACGTTTGCAGAGAGGAACCAAGCCAAATCAGCTATTGCCAAATTTAACTGGGCAATTTAACGTTTTACAAGAGAACGTATCAGCAAATCTCTAAGAAATTCGCAAGGCGTTTGCTTTGGACTATGTAGAAAATTCACTAATATTTGTACAAAAATCCACACAACCGTTTAATCTCGCGGCTTGGCATCTTCACGGAATCCTACTGCCCCATTTCGGGGTCCGGCAAAGACACCCCCCCGGGGGGGGGGGGGGGGGGGGTT
>NW_017547330.1:328935-353225 GCF_001854935.1 Bemisia tabaci | reverse complement strand
GGGGGGGGGGGGGGGGGGGGGTTGGTGAAGGAGCGCAATTTATTTAATGGAGCAAGTGAGGAATCCCGCTGAATAAAGAGAGGTAAATTCAAACATAAATAATTGTGTACGAATGTTTCGCGGAGCGATTACTTCTCTTAAAAGCCGAAACAGGGTGGAGAGGTTCCGAGCGGGGGCGGGGCCGAGACAAGGGTCGAAGAAGGGTGGCGTGTCTATTTATTAACCGGGGGGTAACTAAAAATTCCTCTTGTAAAAACGGGCGAGGGCTTTTCGCGAAAAAAAGTGGGATAGTTCGCTCTGCGCATTGGCGTGGCGTGGATAATCGATTATCGATATCTCGCCATTTGAAGCTATGTTAAAGAATCGATTACTAAGGTGTTCGCTGCGAGACCCAGATAATCGATCTTTTTTCATAGGTTTGAGTGGCGTATCAATCGATGTATCGCAAAGCACGCCACGCCACTGGCTCCGCGGGACGGACAGGGAGGGAATTCGGAATGAGCTCGGCGCGACCCTAAAAAAGTGAGAGCTAGGCACCCGCCTCATTATTCATTGAAACAAACTATCGCTCGGGCAGCCCGGATTCTAATAAGTTTCATTTAAGGTGATTCGATGGACGCCATATTTCGTGTCAGAACGGCATGCGATATATCGCATCGATTGGCTCTATTTTTTCGTCTACTGATCATTTTTCTCGAATTTTGAGATCGCAATTCTGTTGTCAGGAGACTAAAGCATTCACTTCCCAATTTTAACAAAGAAATTCAACGTAATAAAGGCGTGGTTTTTTTAGAGAGAAAACGTCGCATTCGATACTGATATCGAAACTGCACTCGAATGCGATGTTTCCTCTATAAAAAAAACCTCGCCTTTATTACGTTGAATTTCTTTGTTAAAATTGGTAAGTGAGTGCTTTAGTCTCCTGACAACAGAATTGCGATCTCAAAATTCGAGAACAATGATCAGTAGCCGAAAAAATAGAGCCAATTGATGCGATATATCGCACGTCGTTCTGACAAAAAATATGGCGTCCATCGAATCACCTTAAGAGGGACTATTTTGTATCAGGGTGATTTGTCGGCGCTTCGATTCGATCTTAGGCTCCAAGCGTTAAAGGTAAATTCATGGCAAAGGGCTTTGAAATTAATGTCAATCATAAAGTGGCTCTGCCAAATGGAACCAGAGAGGCAGAATATCTTTTCCGCGCAAAGCACGTTTGTGGTGATTTTTCCGATTATCGTTGCCGTACAAAATCATTTTCGCACATATTAGATCAACAATTGGACGTATTTCTATCAAACGGAACTATGCGCATTATGACGTGAGTCCTGTTATGCACATATCTTTATGGGCCTTAGGGCTCATGTCTTAATGCACATAGTTCCGTTCGATAGAAATACGTCCAATTTATGGAAGAAATAGCAAGAATTAAGAAGGAATTGAAATATAAGCACGCGGATAAAAATAATGGAAAATTCACGCACGAAAATCTGGACCCTGACGATCCCTGATGGACTGCTGACTGAGGTAAGAAATAATTTTTTCAACCTTTGTTCACTCATTTTGCTCTAGATTTTGGAACTGTAAATGTTGACTCTTCTAGAAAAACACTTATGTGCATAGGAGACGAATGTCGCATACGTTGTTTTTAAGCCGAGCTAGAATTTATAGTTCCAAATCGCAAAATGTAGTCCAAATATTCATAACTTTCCTCAAAAATGGACGTTTTATCGGAGGAAATGTGGCGACTCTCGAATAATCATACGGCGTTCTTCCTTAGCACGTCAGTAAAGGCCTCGGCCATGGACCACTAGACAAGGTACGAATACCGGCATTCTAATACATGTTTCCTAATTAAAATTTCACGTAAAACACGATAAGCACAACAAAAATTACCGAAATTAACTCCTTACGAAGATATTTAATGATTCCTGATGCGTAAATTCAAACCACCCGCTCGTGAAAACTCAATGCTCTGCGTGATTCACATCGCGCGCTAAACGTGATCATGACAGTCTGTGCGATATAAAAATCTGGCAACCTCAATCTTGACGCTTTGGCTCAGCTATAGCAAATTGCTAATAGTTTGAACAACACATGGTGGGAAATGAACATTGCTCGACTGAGGAGCTTGCTGAAACCGTTGTAGTGCGCGATTTGACTCACGTAGAGCTTTGAGTTTCTTGTGAGCGGGCAGTTCAAATTCCTCGTAACCAATGTGAAATAAAAACGTTAATATCTTCGTAAGGAGTTGGTTTCAGTAATTTTCGTTGCGCGAATCATGTTCCACGTGAAATTATGGTTACGAAACATGTATCAGAATGCTTAAATTCGTACCTTGTCTAATTGTCCATTAATATTTTTGCAACGCTCCTGGTCCAAGTAAGTATAGAAGGAAATAGGATTTCTCAACGACTTTAGCGCGCACCTTGGTATACGCGCAATGCATGCAGTATCTTGTAGAATTGTAAGGCGCCACCATTCCTCGCGCGCACCGTGCTGTATGCGCGCAATGCATGAAGTATCCTGCGAAATTGTAAGGCGCTACGTGAAATTCTGGTAAAGAAACATGTATCAGATTGCTTAAATTCGTACCTTGTCTATTGGTCCATCATGGAGGTTTTATTTTCCGATGGACGGCAGCGCAGTGGTTCGACTTCAATTGACCATGATCTCCGGAGCAATTCAGACTGAAAGAGAGTTTTTCAGCGGAGCCACGGATGAGAGTTAACCCTGAATGACGTCAAATGACAAGATAACGACCCCTCCCCTCGGAACCCACAGAACCCGACGTGCCTTTTCCGGGTGAAATATAAAAGGCGTCGGAAGAGATAAGCGCCAAAAAGCCAGGCAGCTCGTCTGCTGGATCTCGCATCTATCACAGCGTGTTCTGCGATACATCGATCGATCCACCATTCAAACCCATGGAAAATGATCGAGAAACAGGGTGTTCCTTAATTGTCGATTCTTTACCATAGCTTCAAATGGGAGAATATCGATAATCGATCATTCGCGCTTCGCCCTTAATCTATCGGTGCCGGTAAAGACGGATCCGAGTCGCCTCGACGGCGAGGGTTGCGCTTCGGTGCAGGAATTTCGGATATTTCTGTGCCAAAGAAGAACGCCGTATGAACATTCGAGAGTTGCCAAATTTCCTAAATAAAATGAGTATTTTTGGCGACATTCATGCACCTTTCTCTTCGAAATTTTCAGATATCTTAGATTAAATTGCGTACATAGTTGTTTGAAATTTTTAGGGAAAAATATTCGCACTTTTCCTAGTGAATGCGGTTTATATCGGAGGAAATTTGGCAACGTCTGAAGGTTTGTACGGTGTTCTTCCTCAGCATGAATGGAGGAATTTAGAAGAGATTTGGCGGTTGCGGAGGGGTGGTAAACGGCGCGACGCGGAAAGCAATAAGCACGTGAAAAATTGAGCCGGGGCTTTCGCAGCAAACGCCCGGCATTCCTATTGTTTATGGGGTTTCCCAGACATGTCTTACTTCCCGGACGGGGGGGCATGTGAGTGGGGCGGGGTGGCACGTGAGTTGGGGGAGGGGAGGGTGCCGTGCGGGAGTCGAGGAGAAGAAAGTCAAGAGAGCGCATCATACGAGTCGGGGTTGTCGGAGCTCCCGTTACTTAGGACGTAGAGAGCTGCAAATAATAAAAATCAACTGTCAGGATTTAGAGTGGTCAGGGTTGAAAATCTTCTTGGGGTTTTAAGCAATCTAAAATGCCAATAGTTGGATAGCATTTTGCAAAAAGGCACCGAGACTGTTCTAACAGAGTGTCTAGTTTCTTTTCATTTTGGGAAATCCTGATGAAATTCCGATTTTTCCTGATTTTTGATTGCTAAATCCTGATTTCATCATTTTTCCGAATCCTTATCAAATCCTGATTTCTGTGGTTTTGAATTTTGGCGAATGTAACTTCACACTTTTCGGTTTTCCAGACCGCCGACAACCCTAAATTCTCTGACTTTTCCGAGTTGTTGCAAATTCCCTGACCACCCCTGATTTTCTCGGATTTCCAGACTGCCTAGAATCTGTTTCGCTGACTTTTCCCGATTTTCGCAAATTCCCTGATTTTCCCTCATTTTTCGGTTTTTCAGACCGCCGACAACCCTAAATTCTCTATCTTTTCCGAGTTGTTGCAAATTCCCTGACCTCCCTTGATTTCCCCGGATTTCCAGACCGCCGGCAACCCTGTTTCCCTGACTTTTCTCGATTATCGCGAATTCCTTGATTTTCCCTGATTTTCCCGGACTTCCAGACCGCCGGCAACCCTGTTTCCCTGACTTTTCCCGATTTTCGCAAATTCCCTGATTTTTCGGTTTTTCAGACCGCCGACAACCCTAAATTCTCTGACTTTTCCGAGTTGTTGCAAATTCCCTGACTACCCCTGATTTTCTCGGATTTCCAGACTGCCTAAAACCTGTTCCCCTGACTTTTCCGATTTGTTGCAAATTTCCTGACTTCCCCCGATTTTCTCGGATTTCCAGACCACCGGCAACCCTGCTTCCCTGACTTTTCCGATTTTCGCAAATTCTCTGATATTCCCTGATTTTCCCGGATTTCCAGGCCATCGACAACCCTGTTTTCCTGACTTTTCTGAGTTGTTGCAAACTCCCCGACATCCCCCGATTTTCCCGGATTTTCAGACCGCCGACAACCTTGTTTCCCTGACTTTCCCCGATTTTCGCAAATTCCCTGTCTTCCCCTGATTTTCCCGGATTTCCAGACCACCGATAACCCTGATTCCCTGACTTTTCCAAGTTGTTGCTAATTCCCTGACTTTTCCGAGTTGTTGCTAATTCCCTGACTTTTCCTGATTTTCCCAGATTTCCAGACTTTTCCCGATTTTCCCGTTTTTCAGGAGAGCTGGCAACCCTGTGCTCATGCTCCTCTCCGCATAACCCGCTCAATTCGTCTCTCGGACACACTGCACGGAGGGCAATGACGTCACGATAATGCGGGCGATTAGCGGCGCAGCGGCGTATGCGGCTCATTTCCATTTTATTAATCGGGATAAGGACTCGACGCCTCGCCTCGCGTCGCGACGCCCTCACCGCCGCCGTCGCCACAACCGCCAACAAAGTGGCTCCCCGCGAACCGCGCGAAAAACCAGCGCTCCCAAGGAATTAAATTAAATTCCGGAGTCCACCGGTCGCATCGAGCGCCGCGACACCGAGTTCTCTGCTCGATTCGGCTTCGATTATCGATATTTCCCCATTTAAAACTGCGGCGAACAATCGATTATCGGGGTGTTCGTTGCGAACTCCCTCCTTATCGATACTTTTCCATAGAGTCCCTTTGTACTGAGAGTTAAGACAATGTGAATTCATTTCTGATTGGTTACCGTATTTTAGGCCTCCACAGTGTCACAAACGGGAATAAAGACTACATTTTCACCGATTGCAAAGGTTATAATCTGGAATGGACCAGGGAATAACGGGTTCGGCAAGGAACAAACGGAATGAGAGCAGGAAGGGAGAAAGGAATTTGAGAATGAGCCGATCAGAGATTACGAAAAACTACCAATTTGTGTAACCTTTATTCCCGTTTATGACTCCATGAGGGGGGGTTGTCTTACCTCTCAGTATAAAGGGACTCTACTTTTCCATAGGTTCAAATGACAGATCAATCGATATTTCGCAAAGCACGCCACGCCACTGCGTTGACGACCACGAGCTGAGGGCTCCGGAGGAGAACAGAGCAGCAGTGGTGTGGCGTGCTTTTCGATATATCGATTGATCCATCATTTAAAAACATGGAAAAGGATCGATACACAGGATGTTCGCGACGTGTACCTTAATAATCAATTCTCTAACACAGCTTCAAATGGGGAAATACGCGCAATGCGTGAAGTATTTCTGTAGCTTTGTAGGCGCTAATATGCGTTTCACGCCGAGTCGCCGACTGCAATAGGACTCTCCCAATATAGGTACCTCACGACACCTCACGTCTATTCCTACACAAGTTCTCAGGTTTAAATGCGTCTGGTCGTTGAACGGCGCTCGCACTGACGTCACAGCTCATCGATGCACAGTTAAATGATCCGTGGTGAAGGAGTTGATGGGTGGATGGCAAAGGGTCGGAAATCAAAATGCGACCGCAGCGCCGCGAGTGGTCGAAACTGGAACCGCGGTCCGCCTTTGAATTATTCAAAATCCAGGACCGGGCTCGGTCAGCGCCAAGTACTCGGCCAGAGTGCTACCGCACTTGGGAAGAACGCCGTATGCGCGATACAGTGTTGCCGGAATTCGCCGCATACGTCATTCACTGGAATAAAAATACACATTGGATCTAGAGCCCAGACTCTTAAAACATTGACAAGAAAAAGTACTCTTGATTCAATCAGAATCTAGCTTAAATCAAGAACCAAGCCTCTTAATTTAAATGGTTTTCGTTTTGATTCAAGCAAAAATCCGATTGAATCAAGAGTATTTTTTCTTGTCAATGTTTTCAAGACTCTGGGCTCTAGATCCAATGTGTTTTTATTCCAATGAGAGTATTTCTTCTTGTCACATTTTTTTAGAATTCAGACTCTTAAGAAATCTGATAAGAAAAAATATTGATTCAATTGGATTTTAGCTTGAATCAAAAGGAAATCCGCTTGATTTAAGAGGTTTGACTCTCGATTCAAGCAAAAATCCGATTGAATCAAGAGTATTTTTTCTTGTCACATTTTTTAAGAGTCTGGACTCAGGATCCAAGAGGCTTTTTTTCCAGGGTTCTATGACTAGCGCAACTGAACCATTCCAGGAAATGTACAATTAGAATCAGACTCTTAAAAATCTGACAGTAAAAAGTACTCTTGATTCGATCGGATTTTTGCTTGAATCAAAAGGGAATTCGCTTGATTTAAAAGGTTTGGCTCTCAATTCAAGCAAAAATCCGATTGAATCAAGAGTTATTTTTCTTGACACTGGACTCAGGATGCAAGAGGCGTTTTTTTCAGGATTCTATGACTGGCGCAACTGACCCATTCCAGGAAATGTACACTCGTCGGAATAAATCCGGCGCCGTTCGGATTTTCGTGCGGTGTTTTACCTCGATTCGTCGGAGTGGCTTCCCGCGCGAGTGATAAGTGTAATCAACTCCGAGAGGAAAGAATCTCGTTGAATGAGAAATGAGAAGCGGATGAAAAGTCGCTGGCTATCTAACGAACAGTCACCACGCGAAGTCAGCGTGAGGGGGGACGGGGGGGGGGGGGGGGGGGGGTTCGGATGGTGGGGTTAAGTTATGTGCGTGAGAAAAAGACGAAAACACGATTCTATAAACTTGAAAGTCGGTGCAAGGATACCGCTTGATTCCGCTTGGGTGCTCCGCTTCGGACAGCCCACACGAGAGCGAAACGATAAAATTACGGTAAAGGGTACGAAAAGTCGCACAGAAAAAAAGTAACCGACATTTTGTGTTAATGTGGGGAGGAGAGGACTGGTGGGTCTACGTTTCCGAACTAAATTTCCGATTTTGAAATTTCCGCATGAAAATGTGGATTGACATTTCCGCATAGAATCAGCCGGGAAAACCTAAATTTCAGCACGACTTGGCAATGGAGATGTTGCAATTGTTGCATGTGTGAGGAATTTGCGATTTGACTATTGATTCTTACATAAAAGTTCACGAGAAACACGATGGTGCCACTGGTTTTCTCTGAAATCAACCTCCAAGCTCAAAAAAAGCTCTCAAGTTGAGGCCAAAATGGAGGGGATATCCCACGCTATCATGAGAGTCCACCTCTACATCAAGACAAACTCTTCATGCAAAGATAGGGAGCAAATACATTAGCAGTGATGCCGTGTTTTCAGTTTTAGAGTCTCCAAATAACGTGGCAACCCTGTCAATGTATCTGCTCCCTATTTTTGCATGAAGAGTTTGTCTTGATGTGGAGGTGGACTCTCTGGATAGCGTGGTGGGATATCCCCTCCATTTTGGCCTCAACGTGAGAGCTTTTTTGAGCTTTGAAGTTAATTTCAGAGAAAACCAGTGATACCATCGTGTTTCTCGCAAACTTTTACATAAGAAGCAACAGTCAAATCGCAAATTTCTCACACATGCAACATCTTCATTGAATCGTGTTTCTCTTAATCCACAGACCAAGAAAAATTTAGAAGAATTAGAGGGAAACATTTTACAGACCTATTGTTCATCGGGGAAAGCTACATATCTTGTAAAAGATAACAACGTAAGTTTTTTCATCATTTGATGGCAAGGTAACTAATGTAACTGCATGCAACTTGTGCGGGAAATATTTTGTGCGACAACTTCAATCACGATTGTTGTGTGGAAATGCCAAAATCCCAGATTTTGTGATATGTTGGGACTTTGAACTTGTTCCCCGATCTTGCTATTATCATCAAAATCATCACGTAATCATGCAATGGGATTGCCGGTGAGTCGATTATTTAACCGTTCTCGAAAGATCCTGATCGATTTCAGTGGCGAGGCGTTAATGATCGATTATCGATATTGATCCATTTAAAGTTATGGTAAAGAATCGATTATTTCGGTGTTCGTTGAGAACACCCTGTATACAGATCCTTTTCCATAGGTTTGAATGGCGTATCAATCGATATATCATAAAGCGCCACGTCATTGATCGATGTGTTATTCCTATCAAAGGCGTGGCGTACTTTGCGATACATCGATTGATCTGCCATTCAAACCCAAGGAAAATGATCGATAAACAGGGTGTTTGCAACGGACACCTTAATAATCGATTCCTTACCATAGCCTCAAATGGGGAAATATCGATAATCGATCATTCACGCTTCGCCGCTGATTCCCATCTCAGCAACACTATGTATCGATCCTGGCAGTTCGATAACGATGATTCAACCGTGCGCAGGCATCTTTCGCGGTCGACGATATGAATTTTCATTTCAGTGCGGTTCAATTCATCCCTGGCAGGCACAGCGTTCAGCTTGGGGTGAATCTGAGAATCTCAAGCGGGGTTGCCATGCCTCTTCTAAAAAGTACCTCGTGCCAAGGATAACGCGATGGGGGTATTTTTTTCAGGGGGGGGGGGGTTCGTTCCTTACGTACCTCCATCACTGGTAAAAAAAAAACCTCTTGGACCAATGCCGCGGTGCATTGACTTAAGAGGGCAGTTTCTTGTCGCCGGATTTAAGGGTCTTGAACTCTTGTTTCAAGCGGATTTTGCATTGAAACAAGAGTCCAGACTCTTAAATCCGGCGACAAGAAACTGCACTCTTGAACCAAGAGGTTTTTTTTACCAGTATTGGAGATCATTGTCATGTCGGTGCCACTTTCTGATTGGGTCATCAGCTTCAGGACTATCATAGGGCTCCTTGAACCCAATATGCACACGGAGAAAAAAACTTCATGCGTGGGACCCGAAGTTTAGGTCATATGGATCTCTGAAGTTTTCGGATTGAGCATCCGAACACTTAAGGTCCAGCTGCTGAGGTTTGGATCACACATCTGAAACTTCAGTTCTTACATCTGAATTACTTCGGTTTTCACATCCGAAAAACTTTGGTTCTCACATCTGAAGTACTTCAGATGTAAGAACTGGAGTTTCAGATGTGTGATCCAAACCTCGACAGCTAGACCTAAAGTGTTCAGATGCTCAATCCGAAAACTTCAGAGATCCATATGACCTAAACTTCGGGTCCAACGCACGAGGTTTTTTTCTCCGTGCACTATTGAAATACGGCCTCGTGGAAACTAGGATTTTCTGCGACAAATTAGCAACGGCGAAATCCCATCTTCCTTTTATCCTCACAACTTCAGGATGCAGAAGCCAATCCTTTTAGCCTCAACAAACATTTAAATCCTTCTGAGCCGCGCGCTTGTACTCCCTGTTTTTCACATGTATGTATGAGTATGGCGTAAGAAATGAGAGGAAAATTATTTTCATCAAACATTTTTGTAAAAGCTCTCTCACTAATAACTCCCAGCGTGCTCTCTCCCTGTGATAACTCGTTCGAACCTACGGATGGTTTTAGTTTCACTGTGTGGATTAGAAAATCCCCGTTTCCTTTGACTTCGTAAGGAGTGAAGATTTTGGAGTGGGATCATGAGAAACATACGTCGTCGGTGAAATTGCAAAAATGTGACTCTCGACTTGCGATGCTGGAGACTTCTTGTCGTATTCTAGTTTCCGAATGGAAAGTTACTCTACGCTAATTCTTGAAAATTCTCCTAAATTTTATTCTTCTGGTGAAAATGTTGTAAGCTAGTGTTTGTTCATTTTCTTTTGATCAAATATAATGGAAACGGCAATTTCGAAACACTGCGATGAAATTCCCGTGTTTACGGGTTTATCGTGAGTAAATTGGGCAATATGCTCCGACGTTCGCAAATAAATATATTTTGGTCCACAAAAACTCAAAATTGAGTACCTAACTAACGTTTGAACTTAAAAAATGTCCAAACAACACGTTGGGGGCAGAAACACACCAAAAACTGTCGAATGAAACCGAGGCTATGGCGGGTTAATATTTGCAGTTCAAAATACCTAGTTCCGGGGAAAAGCAATTTAAAATTCAGATTTCAAATTCTCAGAGAAATTTCAAGATCCAATTTTCTGACCAAATAAACAAAAATAGCTCTACTGAAAATTATGAGTTTTGATTTTTGCCAGAATAAGAATTTGTCTTATGCGGGCGATCATATTTTTTTTTCTTTCTTTCTTTCTTTGCTTTTATACCTTTATAAATCGTCTATTTTGAGACTGATTTGACGGATAAAATACTCACGTGATTCGGTACACACGCGAGTGGATCAGTTTAGAATGTAAAAGTACCCACCTGAAACAAAAAAAAAATGCAAAATTATTTTATATTGCGGTGAAAAAATGTTGTAGCATAAAATCGCTGTTTGCATTCAATTTTCAAAGATTGTAGAACTGGACTTTTCATGTTTGACTTGACAGGTAAAGAAATGAAGTATTACCTGATTGCAGCATTTTGGAAAAAACACAGGAGTTTTAACAGTATGTCAGATGGTACACATTTAATGATAATGTTGGACAAGAAAAAGAAGAAGAAGAGAGAGAAGATAAATAGATAAAAGAGGAGGATGCACAGGAAGACGATGGGGAAGAGGACTGAAGAGAAGAAGAGGAAGAAGAAAAAAAGAAGAGGCAGAAGAAGCGAAAGAAGAGGGAGATACGGGGAAAGTAAATTCAAATTCTTCTCCCAATTCCTTTTTCTCTCCTTCTTCTACACAAGGTACGAATTGCAGCATTCTGATACATGTTTCTGAACCAAAATTTCACGTAAAACACAATGCGCACAACAAAAATTACCGAAAACAACTCCTTCCGAAGATATTTAATGATTCTTGATGCGTGAATTGAAACCACTCGCTCATGAAAACTCAATGTTTTGCGTGATTCATATCGCGCGGTAAACGTTTATCATTACAGTCTCTGCGATATAAAAATCTGGCAACCTCAATCTTGACGCTTTGGCTCAGTTATAGCAAATTGCTCATAGTTTGAACAACACACGGTGGGAAATGAACATTGCTCGTTTGAGAAGCTTGCTGAAACCGTTGTAGTGCTCGATTTGACTCGCGTCGGTAGAGCTTTGAGATTCTTGTGAGCGGGCAGTTCAAATTCTTCGTAACCAATGTGAAATAAAAGTGTTTATATCTTCGTAAGGAGTTGATTTCAGTAATTTTCGTTGCGTGAATCGTGTTCTACGTGAAATTCTGGTTAAGAAACTAATATCAGATTGCTTAAATTCGTATCTTGTCTAATGGTCCATTATCAATATCCTTCTTTTCGGTGCGGTTCCTTTCTATTTACCGCGGTCTCATAAACGTTTTTCTCCGGGAGATCCGACAACGTTGAAACGCTCACACGTTGTTTTTTCACAGCGAGGCAGGAAGGAGTTAACCAAGTGCGCCGTCGGTGCGCCCTCGGCGCTCATCCCGATTGTGATTCCTCACACAAAAGATATTTTATTATTGCGGCGTATACAGCGATTTCCCGGGCTCCGTGCTCTGGGCGCGAAAGTTATTGAAGCCTTCAGTTTTCCGGGCGGCTCAGCCTCTTATTCGCCGGCGATGGCTCTGAAATATTTACTCCCGTTTAAAATTCACCGCGCCGCCTTTCGATGCTGAACTTGGGGCGTAATGAACCGTGATGTATGGACTCAAATCCGGGGGCACCGTGCTCCCGAAAGAATTGAGTCGTTTAGTTCGGAAACGACTTGACTCGATTTGCAGCTTTTGCCGGGAAAATACTCTCCACTGGGAAAAAAGTATCTTGGATCTAGAGTCCAGACTCTTAAAAAAATTGACAAGAAAATATACTCTTGATACAATTGAATTTTTGCTTGAATTGAGAGTCATGGTTCTTAATTTTTAGCGGATTTCCTTTTAATTCGAGCAAATAACTAATTTAATTAAGAGTATTTTTTCTTGTCACATTTTTCAAGAGTCCGGACTCTAGATTCAAGCGACTTTTTTTGATTCAAAATAAAATCTTCTTGACGGCGTACTCAAGAATATTCCTTCATCTCTCTTATCTTGACTTATTTTGCAAGGAAAGTTCCGTACTCTTAAGGGATGCCTGTCATTCTTATTGTTGGTATGTTGGAGTGCCTTTCATTTCGTATAATACTGTACACCACCTCTATTGTGAAATAGTGAAGCGCCATGGCACGTGGCATGCTGCGGCGCGGCCAGCCAGCCAACGCCAACACGGAACGCGCATTGGCGCCTACAAACCTAAGGGATACCTCAAGCATTGCGCAATGCGTGAAGTATCGACTTAGGTTTGTAGGCGCCAGTGCGCGCTTCGTGCTGGCAGCACGTCGCATCACTCCGCTTTATGCTAGGGTCTAACATTTGAACTCGCGGAGTCGGCGTTTTTCAACTCATGATTTTTATATGTTTGTACACTCTGCATGGATTACACAAACCCGATTTTTACGCACGTTGGCTAAAAAACTCCAACATCCCGTCCTGCATGGATTACTTTAATTTAAATTGATAAAAAAAATTATATATATATGAAAGGAAAATTCAATGTGAGTTTTGTAAATATTAAGGTGTTTCCTTGTCGTATTTAATGATTTTCAAAGCACATTAATTTGTTCTTTTATATTATGTGCTTTTACTGTGCTGCAGCGTGGTGTCAGCGCAACCAAACGCTCAAAATAGGACGTATTTGACTCTGAAAGATCAATGTACAAATGGGCTAAACCCGAAGATTGCGTGCTTCTCCGTTTTTCCCCTCTTTTATTCATTTGTGCATAGTGTCTTTCGACACAACTACTGCTCATTGACTTTAATATCGATGCCATCGCTTGGAAAAGGTTTTACAAATATTTGCCACGTTTTAAAAATGTAAATGTTTTTAAAATAAAGTAATATTTTCATTAAAAAAAAGTATTTATAAGGTTTATTTTTCATCGAAAATTACTAGGATGGAAATAACACCAAATATTCACTCATGACAATTTAAAAAGATTGATCAAAAGAAAGAAATAACATTTCGTTTAAAAAATGAGTTACCACAACAACTCTTCCGTCCCTCTCAATTTTCTCATTTCATTATTGTCAATATAATTTTACATGCGGACTAAAATATGACACTTGGACCAAGTCACTGTTGCTCATTTCACGCGTGGACGGAAACTATTGGACAAAACAGGTGTGCGGACAAAAAATCGTTTACGGAATGCCCTGAAACCCATACTCGCCCGAATATTTGACTAAAACTCTCGTAGAAAGTGCTTTGAAAGTCTATAGTGCTTTCGACCCTACGAGCGATTCCAAAATAACCGCGACGGGTTTGTTCACTGACAAAAAGGGGAGTGAAGCGACCGCCGCCTTAAATGAGAGTAATAGGGATAATGGCCGTAGTCTGATAAATATTCATTTTCACAGATTAAAGCGAGTAATTCTTTTAGCAGGTATGCTAATGCAATCAAAGTTGAATTTATTGTTATCTCTATTTCTGACAAGCAAAATAATGATCGAATTTCCGTTTAAACAATGTTGCTATGGTAATTTTTTTTAGAACTTAGACATGGTTTTGAAAATATTTTGAGAAAGATCTCTAATGATATGCGCCGTTAAAAAATTTAGAACGTATACTATTCAACTGCCTTTTGTATAATGACGTCAGGAACTTTTTTTCAGAGATATGCAAAAAACTAGGAGATAAAGAATTTTTGTAATTTTTAGATATTCAATTTGTAAAAACTTATAAAATTCTAAATACTAAAGATAACATACAAATAGTCACCTTCCGGCCGAAGTATCACAGGTACGTGCCATGCGACGCTTCAAAATTTCCGCCACCATTTTATTTTTTCACAGAGAAATTGTTGGTTGAATCGGTATGAAAATTTCACTGAATCTTATCGGCAGGATAAAGAAAATGTAGTAAAATTCTCGAACAGCTCCGTTGATTTGTAAGAAAATAAAATGGCGATAGAAATTTTTAATCGCACGACGCTTGTGATACTTTGGCCGGAAGGTGACGATGTACTTTACTTAAGTTAATAAAAATAAAATTTCTATAACTTTACAAACCCGAAGAGATCAGTGGCGTGGCGTGTTTTGCGATATATCGATTGAATTGCCATTTAAACCTATGGTAAAGAATCGATTATTAAGGTGTTCACTGCGAACATCCTGTTTCTCGATCCTTTTCCATTGATTTAAATGGCATTACGATCGATATATCGCAATTCACGCCACGCCACTGTGAAGAGATAAGAATAAAGTTTAATTTCTATATCTATTCCATTCCATCTCGGATTTTCGTGCGTCATCCGAAACAAGATTTTGGACTCTAACAGGGTCAGCCCTAGTCTTCATGTATCAACATGAGCATGCTGATGTAATTTTTCTCTCCTCTTTCTCAGCAAGAGAGGAGACACTGACACTGCTTGACATGTCTCTCTGGGTGAGCTGCACTTGAAGTGCTACAACGCTCGTTGATTTAATTTTTTTGCTCCCGTCCTTTTGCAATATAAGAAGGACTGCCTCGCCCCTCCCCTGTCCCCTTGATAAGCCGTCCCTGAAATTCGCAGCAGCTTCATGTCACGTACTAATCCCACTTGGCGTACTATATAATTCTCAGCAAAAAATCAAAACCGAGAAACTACGGTTTTGAAATTAGACGAGAAGATCCCTCGTACACGTCTTACGAGACGATAAAGCACAAAAACGTTACAAGGTAGTGCGATTTTACCGTTAAAAGTTACACTGGAAAAAAACCACATTGGGTCTAGAGTCCAGACTCTTAAAAACATTGACAAGAAAAAGTACTCTTGATTCAATCAGAATCTAGCTTAAATCAAGAACCAAGCTTCTTAATTTAAGCGGATTTCGTCTCGATTCAAGCAAAAATCCGTTTGAATCAAGAGTATTTTTTCTCGTCAATGTTTTCAAGAGTCTGGACTCTAGATACAATGTGTTTTTTTTCCAGTGTAAGGTAACAGAGCGTTGTAAATTGAGAATACACAGCAATACTGCCGTACACATCAAAAACGCCATAGCTCCATTCAAAAGGTTTTCCTTTTTCCCAGCACGTACTGCTCTATTACAAGAAAATTCAAAACTACGGTATTGAAAGTAGACGAGAAGATCCCTCATACATGCCTTACGAGACGATAAAGCACAAAAACGTTACGAGATAGGGAGCTTTTAATGTTAAAAAGTTAGGATGACAGAGCGTTGTAAATTGAGAATACACAGCAATATTGCCGTCCACATCAAAAATTTACACGTCCAAATTGGCAATGTGGCATTTTTGAAAGAAATACGTCCATTTTTGCTCAAGCAAAATTTTGCAAGAGGCCCATTGCCGATACAATAAAGTTAGTCTCCATCCATTTTGACAAAAATCACTCCACCGAAAAATTGAAGCTGTCGGAGTCCCTTGTTTCTGAGGCGCATTTTACGCAAGGCACCCCATTTCAGTCCCTGCATCGGACCCGGTATGCCAGGTCCTCTCAGCGCAACGGTAGATAAGAGGAATTACTCGAAACAATAACCGGTAGATTGACCCCGCCAGTCGTGTCATCCTCAACCGCGTGTGCACATGACCTATCGCTCGGCATGGGCGAAAACACCGAAGACGCGGTTGAGACGCGGAAGGGTCCAACAGCGGTGCACAGACACAAAGGGAATAAAGGGGCCAGGGATGGACCAGCGAGAGATAACGAGCCAAAAATTACAAGGGGATAAGGGTGATAGGCGAGGTGAAGGGGGGGGAGTATCCCGAAAGACGGTCATGGACCCGGTACTTATGTTGCCTGCCCCCGCAAAGGGCGGCCGACGAGGGGAGGGGGCGAGGGCTGAGTGGGGGGGGGATGGTTCGGACACGGCTTCGCGTGTACGACGGAACCGGACCTTTTGTGCGAATAATTAATTATCTCGTTTGATGCCATCTGCAGTGTTTTCCACACAATCCGCCCTCTAAGCGGCTGTCGCTAAGCCCTTTCTTGGGCGTTTTATTTCCCCGAAACTGTAATCATATTCGTGCGCCGTGCCCTTTTCGGCGGTGCCCGCACCCTTGACACACCGACTCGGATTTGGATTGGTACGGTTGTGCGTCATGAAAGTCGACGGGCGCTGCCCGCTGCACGGTGATATCTCCAGCGATGGCGATCCAGCCGAACCTACACGCTGAATGTCGGAGATGAATGTGGCTTGAATGCGAAACGTGCAAAATTCAGCAATAACGATCCTCAGCGACCATCGGATAGCGTCGGATTTGTCCGAACTATTCTAATAGATTTGATAAAGGCCTCGATAGACGATCAAATTCCCGAACCAATTCCGATCAAAGTAGCATCAAAGTGTCGGGAGTCATCAGTCCTAAACTCATTAATTTGCTTCATTTTAAAATGAAAACTTGACAGAAATGTTTCCTGTGGCAGGGAATGATGAACGGTGGTACTCCGGTCTAATCTTACTTTGAACAAAAAAGTGCGGCCCGTCAAAATTTGATGGTAGATGGTGACCACCAGTCATCAGCATGTCTACTTTGATCGGAATTGGTTCGGAATTTGATCGTCTATCGAGGCCTTAAGGTCTGGATACATGATTAAATTCCGAACCAATTCTGATGAAAGTAGACCACTTGATGACTGATGGCTACCATGCAACAGTCGTCTTCAAACAAAATTGGACGGGCCGTCAAATTAAAAGTTAGTTTTCATTATAAAATTAAGCAAATGAATGACTTTAAGACTGATGACTCCCGACACTTTGATGGTAATTGGTTCGGAAATTCGATCGTGTATCGAGACCCATAGAAATCTGGATGAAAATAACTGCAAAATTGCAGCCGTTGAGCGATGACTTTTGCCTTTAATATTGAGCAGCCGAATTCAGCGTGTGATTTCGGCATTATAGAGTGAAGCCAGAGTGGCCAATTCTTCCTTTTGAAGGTCACCCATCTCAATTGCTCTCAATTCACCTCTTTTCGTTACTTGATTTCTAAAATCCAATATTGGGCATCAAGATGTATTATCAAGATGTTTAAATGGCAGATCAATCTAAAAATAACAAAGCACACCACAATGGACCACCAGACAAGGTACGAATTTCAGCATTCTGATACATGTTTCTTAATCAAAATTTCACGTAAAACACGATACACACAACGAAAATTACGGAAATTAACTCCTTACGAAGATATTTAATGATTCTTAATGGGTGAATAATTCAAACCACCCGCTCATGAAAACTCAATGCTCTGCGTGATTCACATCGCGCGCTAAACGTTATCATGACAGTCTCTGCGATATAAAAATCTAGCAACCTCAATCTTGACGCTTTGGCTCAGCTACAGCAAATTGCTTATAGTTTGAACAACACATGGTGGGACATGAACATTGCTCGACTAAGAAGCTTACTGAAACCGTTGTAGTGCGCAATTTGACTCACGTAGAGCTTTGAGTTTCTTATGAGCGGGCAGTTCGAATTCCTCGTAACCAATGTGAAATAAAAACGTTAATATCTTCGTTAGGAGTTGGTTTAAGTAATTTTCGTTGTGCGAATCGTGCTCTACGTGAAATTCTGACTAAGAAACATGTATCAGAATGCTTAAATTCGTACCTTGTCTACTGGTCCATACTATAATTTACACATACAAATGATGGCTCAGTTGCGCTAGTCACAGAAACGTGTTTTGATACTTCATTCTTGTAGATCAACTAAAAATAATAAGATCCGCCCAAACGGCAACTTTCTAAGTTTGCAACATTAACCGAGATATTGCGCTTTGAAAAATTCAGTTTATGACGTCATCAACCGCGGAAGTGACACCCTTGGTTCCTTCCACCATGCTTCCATCCGAGTTTCGCGTTGAGTAATCGTGTATCTTTGACAAATGAAAGCAAGGTGGAAGATACCAACCAAGGTTGTCGCTACCACGGTGGATGACGTCATAAACCGAATTTTTTAAAGGGCGATATCTCAGTTAACAATGAACGTAGAGAGTTGCTGTTTGGACAGATCCTATTATTTTCGGTTAATTTACAAGAATCAATCATCAAAACACGATTCTAAGATGGCGCAAATAACCCATTTCCCTGCTAAAAATGACGAGTAGGCTATTCAGAATTCGCCGACTCACATGAGTAGAACTTTTTACTTACATGAGTAGAAATCCTACTCATATAACTGGAATATTTTACTCATAGGAGTAGAAAAGTTCACCTCATATGAATTAAATTTTTTTCATTTCTCAGTTGACCAGGAGACACCGACATAGCATGTAAGTTTGAAAAAAAAAAAACATTTTGTCCTTATAATTTTTTTGATGCGGGGACTAGTTTCTGAGATATCGGACATGGTAGATTCAACGCTGAACTCATGTGAGTTGAAATCTCTAGTCATATGAGTCGGCGAAAAGTGAATAGAGAAATTCTGCTCACATGAGTTAAATTCTATTCATATATGTTGAAATTCTATTCATATGACTTTGATTTTCTACTCATTCTCACTGTACTCACCATTTTTAGCAGGGTTGCGACTTTAAAAAATCAGCAACTGACGTCGACTGAAAACTTCAAAATCGTAAAATCAGCGGCTCCAAATCAAGCTGCAGGGATCCCGCACTTTCATCGACACACCGACAGGGATAAATTCCTCCGGTTCCGGTCGCGCAGGGACTGCTTTTTACACGGAGCTTTGGCATGTAAGATTGTTTTATGGGGCGCGTAATCCACTCCACCGGGTTGGCCCTTTTATCCAGCTGACTGAGCACCATACGCGTCGCCAAATCTCACCCCGAACCTCCTGTTTTCCGACCAGGATCCACACGTTTTATCGGAAGAATGGCAACCTCGCCGAGCACCCTCGCGTCTGAAACCGGGAGGAGATACGAGGGACAGGGAGGGGAGGGGCCTGAAATTGTTCCAGTTTCGGAATACACTCCGGCGTGGACTTAACAAGTCCGACACGACGCACAATAGTACGATTCGATGGTGAAGTCGGACAAAAAGTGCACTGAAAAAAAATCTCGGTAAATTTACTAAGAAAAGGGTAATATTACCAAGAATTCAGGGTTCTATTTGATCCCAGTTTTTTCTTGGTAAAATTACCATTTATGGAATTGGGAATTTTACCGAGAAATCTCGGTAAAATTATTGACTTTCTCGGAAATTTTACCGGACCCCGGTAAAAACGCCGATATCTTTTATCGACTGTGGTAGAATTACCGAGATAAAATGGCAAAGTTATCGGGAATCGATTAGGAATAAAAGTGGTATTCTTACCTGAAAAAAAAACAGTAAAAATACCGGTTTTTAGGTAAGCTTACTAGTCTGTCTTGGTTAAATTACCAATAATTGGTGAAAAAAAGTGAGATGGTAAAGATACCAACGGACCTTGGTAAAAACGCCGAGAATTTTTTTTTCATTGTGGGAGCTTTTAAATCTTATTACTCCGTTGATACTAGAGTTCCTTTACGAAGAGAGTTGGGACAACACGGCGTGCTTTCGGACCAGTGCTACCATTCCATGTCCGTCAAAAGTTCCGGGATTCGGAACTTTTTACTCCAATTTTTCTATTTCCACGACCGTCGAAAGTTCCAAGAAAGTTCCGGAAAACGCAAAAAATCCGGAACATTTCGGCAATTTCAAAAGTGCCGGGAAAAATCTCAATTTCCGAAATTCGGAACTATTTCTGGGAAATGGGAGCACTGTTTCGGATGTTGCTGAATTCCGTTCGGTGAAACGCGAATTTTCTGGACAATTCGAGAATGGTTCTCTTCCGAATTTCGAGATAGCTTCATTTGGAAGTTAATCTGAAGTATCTGAACATTTCAAGGAGAAGTTAGAGTCCCTTTACCTAGAGAGTCGAGACAACGCGGCTTACAGATGTCACAAACGGGAATAAAGATTATACAAATCGGACATTTGTTGTAATCTTTGATCAACCGATTCCGTCCGACGTCGATCGAACCGATGCTGACGTAAAAGTGATTTTTGTTTAAAGATTTTAAATTGAAATTTTCGAATGAAACAATGTCGATAAAATCCATGTCGATTGAATTGTGTTTTCATTTCTGGATCGACATGTGTCGACGATTTT
Organism: Bemisia tabaci; assembly: GCF_001854935.1. Classification (NCBI taxonomy): domain Eukaryota; kingdom Metazoa; phylum Arthropoda; class Insecta; order Hemiptera; family Aleyrodidae; genus Bemisia; species Bemisia tabaci. Next base: position 332,679 of record NW_017547330.1, on the reverse strand, counting down.
TGTATCCACCATTTTCTACGAGATAGGAATCTTCTTTTTGCTCGGAACTTTGCGAGATGCTCACATCAGATTTTGTCAAAAATTAAATGTCTGTCCTCTGACATTGCTCGATCTATTGTGCGACGGAGCAGAAGTCAGGTTCGGGTTCTGTCCTCCAGATGGAGACGGTGCTACGTCGCGTCGATCCGTCTCTAACGCGCGGGAAAAACCGCAGATGTTCTCGCGGGTTTTCGTTGTAGTTATGCGGTTTTTGCTCAGCAAGGCGGTGACTAGGTTTTGTCGATGGAGGAAATCTCTCTGAGCTATTAGAGGGCCCAATTCGGGCTGATTTGGATTTAAGATTGTCAGGTGCACGGATTTTCCATCTCTTCGCTTCTGTTGTTCGGGAAGGGAAGGGGGGGGACCTCTGAGTTGCCGGGATTTATCGGTGTGAGCGAGTTACTTTTCCGATGTGTCGCCGTAGCGTCTTTGAGGAGCTTTTCATAACATTAAGCGTCAAGGAATGCTGCCCGGATCAAGTCATTGTTTCTCTCATTTAAAGTAGAGTTTTTCGATTGCTTAATTGGATTGCATTTTGCAAAAAGGAACCAGGAGCATTGCAATGTTGCTAAGATTGTGCAACTTCTTTTGTCTCGAAAGAAAAACCTGATTATCCATCAACAGGTTCTATTTTACTCGCTAAAAACTGTAAATTTAAGACAAAGTTACAATGTAAATTTCATATTTTTTCATGGTTTCAGTAATTTTATTGCAAAGGATGAAAATGCACGATCTTAGCACCATCGCAATTCTTCTGGTTCCTTTTTGCAAAATGCAATCCAATTGATCAAATTTTTCGAACCGATTGGCAATCGAATCAAATCAAAATTAATGGATTAATAATTTATGAAATCGTTCAATGTGCACATCTCGAAATCGTAAATTTGCCAAATAACAATATGGATTGCATTTTGCAAAAAGGAACCACGAGCATTGCAATGTTGCTAAGACTGTGCAACTTCTTTTGTCTGAAAATTGGCCCCAAAGTCCTGTAACCCGCCACACGTCGGAACGTTAAAATTTTGGTAGCAGACGAATTAACCACCAAGTAAACAAAACTATGTTCACTCCGGGAGTAGTTAGACGTATTAACCCCTACAATTGACATACTCCTATAGACGCTATTAGTGCCACGTCACAGAAAAGCGATATATATCGATTTTTTCGCATTGGTAGCATTGAAAGAGGTTATGTCAATGTTATTGTTTGGATCCAATTCGATATAATGGAGAATCCCTATGATTACGTCGCCACTAATAGCGTCTATCTACTTAGTGGTATTTGTCATCTGCGTCCGGAATTTCAACATCCAAAAATTGAGAGCGATTTCGCAACGTCAAACCGGACGATACCTGTTAAAAATGAGCTCCCATACAACGTTTTTATTTTTCACTGCGTGTTACAAAACGAAGTCCAATCCGTACTTTATATACCGGCCCGGTGCGGATAAGAGAGTACCTCTCAACTTAACCTATCGATACGGTATTTGACTTCAGTATTGACATTTCCTCAAATCGCCCCCGTCCTTTTTGAAAAAGTCGCGGAAAACGTCTCATAGGGCACGAACCCACCAACATTCGACAGGGAAAAGTAAAACAGACTAACATGGGAGTACCTTTGATAACGAATATCTACTTATCGAAGCATGCGAGTTTACTCAAGCGCACTGTCGGTCGCCCGTGTGACGCAGGGGCGTATCTCCGTTTGCACGTGAGCCCTGGACAGCAGGCACTTATACGGACGGCAGGGCTCACGTGGGTACGGAGTTACGCTTTTGCGCGGGAGGAGCGATGAGTCGGTGGCTTTAATGCAATAGGGCGAGCTTTCCAAGCGTGTCACGAGTGGCGGAAACATGAAACGAAGTGAAGAAACATATCAGGACGCCGGGTTCCCCCGCACCTGTCGCACTTATGGGGCCATTGTGGCACAAAAAAGGAGAAAAAGAAATCGCAATTTACCCACTTTGGACTCCGTCGAGACTTCCGACCTGGAGTTTCTTCGCGTAGCGATTTTACTTTGTCGCGACCGCCGAGGATTTTAGATTTCCGCGGAGGGCATTCGCGAAAGTTCATACGGCGTTCTTCCTTACCACGGCAGAAAACGTTATTAGGTTGAACGAGGTTTACCCACGGTTCGATCGATTGGCTCCCACGAAATTCAGCAGTCGAGAAAGAAGTAAAATTAGCATGAGTCCCCGATGGTAAAAGTTTCTAAAACGGGCAAGTTAATAGCAGAACGTCAATTTGTTCCTGATGCAAGAATACCACCCCACCGTTCGTTACGATGGATATATCGATCAATCTCCCATGTGAACCTATGGAAAAGGATCGATTACAGGGTGTTCGCAATGGACACCTCAATAATCGGTTCTTTAGCACAGCTTCAAATGGGGAAATATCGATAATGGATCATTCACGCCTCGCCACTGATTACAAGGTAGGATAAGCGAGCACTAAACGACAGAATTAATTTTCTTTTCCACACTACATCGTAAAAGATCCTGGAATCACTACTTATGGGTGCGCGTATATATCTTGTAACCCGTCCCCGAACGAGAGACAAGACAAGAAAACGAAAATTGAAAGTCGTAAAACAAACATGAATCTGATCATCGACCCTTGATTTTCCTCCAGCCCCTCGATTGTCGAATCGATGTCGAATGACCTTGATCGATATATAACACTGTTAGGATAGGGAGCTATCGATCCAGATCATTCAACGATTCGAGAGCCGACCCGCAGCAGCGTTTAAATGAGAAAGCCGTAATCACTCGACCTTAAAACCCGATCAAACGTTGTAATGACGCAATGAAGTTGAACTTCGGGGACGCAATTTTATGTTCGGAAAAACATTCAAAGTCCCTTGGTCTTAACCTACATTATGAAGTAATAAACGTCGGTTGCCATATGCAAGGACCTATTTGATTGTTTATCCATTCGTGAAGCCAAACTTGCGGGGGCTTTTGAAACGTTTCATCTTTGTGATCAGTGAATGAAATAAAACTGGACGTATGTTGTCGTTTGATGGTTTTCGTGCTTCGATTGGCTCCTGCTTTCACCGACCATCGGCATCACTCAACACTGATCAATCCGTTTGATGAATGATATTCGATCGCTTAAAGCCTTTTCGATCACTGGAAAAAAAACACATTGGATCTAGAGTCCAGACTCTTAAAAACATCGACAAGAAAAAGTACTCTTGATTCACTCGGATTTTTGCTCAAATCAAGAACCAAGCCTCTTAGTTTGAGCGGATTTCCTTTTAATTTAAGCAAAAATCTGATTGAATCGAGAGTATTTTTTCTTGTCAATGTTTTCAAGAGTCTGGACCCTAGATCCAATGTGTTTTTTTCCCCAGTGATCCCTTTCTCCAAAGTAGGCAAGTTTTAGATTATCCTCGTTGGTGGCGAATAATCTACTGTCACTCAAAGTCACCGAGAGTAACTATAAACAAGGACACGTTGAAGTGTAGAGTCTTATCTACCAATAGTATTATTTGAGAAATAGCATTCATTACAAATAACCGGGTCGAAACCGCGGGGAGTTTAAATTCATACGCCACTGCTAACTTTCTCGTTGACAGTATCACGATACTGAACAATAACGGAGCGGTGCCTCAGGGCGCGGTAACGTAAATATTAGGGGAGTAAACTGCGTTAGTTTGGATTAGCTCCTTGGACGGTAATGCGGAGCGACTCGGGGGGGG
>NW_017547330.1:308257-317893 GCF_001854935.1 Bemisia tabaci | reverse complement strand
CGACGCTCTCTGGCGGGACCCGGCCGGGATCCCGCCAATCACGCGCGATTCTTTCTACTCTTTTAAATCGCGCCAAAATTAATTTTATAAACAAGAAAGTGTCGAATTTTAATTGAGAACAAAGAAAGAAAAAAGAGAGCTTTCCGTATAAACAAATAAATCCGTTTTTAATCCTGGGATAGGTATTCTTTTTCGGACTTGTGCGAAGAGTAATCCTAGAATATTCTTTGCAGAATCCGCGAAAATCGGACAAAAATTCGGAATAAGCTGAGGATATTCTCAGCAGATTCTAGGTAATCACATATTTTAGAATATTCCAAGCATACTTGCTTGCACAGGGGGAAAACATGCTGAAGTTTTAAAATAACTAAAGTCACTTTTTTAAAAAACGATGGCTCCAAGAGCAAAACTTATTTGATTCTACTCGTTAATCAATTTGAGGATTCTGCAACCTTGAATGAGCATCAAGTTAGGGTTAGTTCACATCCATGCTCCAGGTTTTCAAATTTTCCGCGATTAAAGTGATTCGATGAACGCCATATTTTGTGTCAGAACAACATGCGATGTATCGCACCCATCGGTTCCATTTTTTCAGCTACTCGGCATTTTTCTCGAATTTTGAGATCGCAATTCTGTTGACAACAGACTAAAGAATTCACTTACCAATTTTGACAAACAAATTCAATGTAGTAAATACGTGGTTTTTTTTAGATGAAAAACATAGCTTTCGATACTGATATCGAAACTGCACCTGAATGCGATATTTTTCCTCTGAAAAAACCACGCCTTTATTACGTTGTATTTATTTGTTAAAATTGGTAATTGATTTCTTTAGTCTCCTGACAACAGAATTGCGATCTTAAAATTCGAGGAAAGTGACGAGTAGCTGAAAAAATGGAACTAATCGATGCGATATATCGCATGCCGTTCTGACACAAAATATGGCATCCATCGAATCATCTTAAGGCCCAATGGATCTGTTTTTGTAGATCCACTCGTCAGGGCACTAAGCAATTACACACACAATTTCTTTCGAAGGGAGCTGGCCTCCTGGATCCCCCTTGTGCAACCATATCCCTAAGAGTCAGCAAAATATTGATAAAAAAAGTTCACATAGTATATCTCCATTCAACTGCTGCCATGTTTTCATCTATTTGAACAGCACACTGGAAAAAAAACACATTGGATCTTGAGTCCAGACTCTTAAAAACATCGACAAGAAAAAGTACTCTTGATTCAATCAGAATCTAGCTTAAATCAAGAACCAAGCCTCTTAATTTAAGCGGATTTCGTTTTGATGCAAGCAAACATCCGATTGAATCAAGAGTATTTTTTCTTGTCAATGTTTTCAAGAATCTGGACTCTAGATCCAATGTGTTATTTTTTCCAGTGCATGTTATTGACTGATGATGGAACTCTAAGCTCCGAGGCGCGTCCCTCCTAAAAATTCTACAGCGAGTGAGAACCGAACTTCCTTAAAGAAAAAAAAAAAAAAAAAAATGCCTTATTCAAAGTAGAACAATCCGTGAGTACGAGAGAAAGCGTCGACAACTGGAAGTCTGCCAACATCATCTCCGTGAAAATCGGTGCAACCGTTCTTTAACTTCTCGTACTCTCCCGACCACACGTCTCCTGTCCCTCCTCCCCCCACCTCCTTCTTCCCAGCATCCTCCGCGAAAAAAAAAAAATAGAAGAAAAAAAAGGAAGAAAAAAACCTCTGCATTACCGCCTCTGCGGAGCGCGCGTTCTCTTTAACTGCTCTTAAAATAGCAAATAATCCGATAACGGACTTTTCTAGACTTTCAATGGCTTTGCTCCAAGTTTCAGGAGAAAAAGTGCCGCAAAAATGAAAAGGAGAGAGCTAGGTGGAGTGAAGCGGGATAAGGCGTTGACAAAAGGAAGCAGCTCCGGAGTTTCTTGAGCCCTGTCGAGCGCGGGGTTTTACGAGCCAGAAGGCTCATCCCGGAAAACAGTTAAGCTGTCTTATCGTCGGGGGCGGATTTTTTCCCGAGCTTAACCGCTATCTTTTCACTTTTCATCCAATTTCCGCTGCTGCTCGTTTCCGGAGCATTCAAATAATTATGAGGAATCGCTCTGAAAGACGGACGATGACGAATGGGGGTGTTTCGCTCCGGCTAGAAGTCACCTTTTCAGCCGGGAATTTATTTCGCGACGATCGGGGGAGCTCGAGTGGAAGAATTAATCCGGATTCCGGAGCAATTGAGGATGATGCACTCGGACCTTCGACTGGTATGGGGTCGTCGACGAAGGGGAATTATCCAACTTGGAGAGACTACCTTGAAATTAGGCTTGCATCTTTCAGCATTCGTGTTTAAATGAGCCTATTGCACGCAGGCAGGGTGCACTAGAAAAAAAAAAAAAACACATTGGATCTAGAGTCCGGACTCTTGAAAACATTGACAAGAAAAAGGACTCTTGATTCAATCAGATTTAAGCTTAAATCAAAAGGAAATCCGCTCAAATTAAGAGGCTTGGTTCTTGATTTAGCTTAAATCTGATTGAGACAAAAGTATTTTTTTTTTGTCGATGTTTTTATCTAGATCCAATGTGTTTTTTTTTCCAGTGTGCCTACTAAAACAGGCTGGTCAAAAATAAGTACTCTTATATTACTTGTTCAGTACATCCCCAAAGGATGCCGTACCTTTTTTATGGAAAAATTCAGTACCTCCAATTGACGATATTCAAAAAATTTCAAAAATTAGAATTTCTCGCTCAAATTGTGACAAAAATAACAACTTAAAAAATTCCGGACCTTTTTGCGGGATTTCCGCAATTTTCCAGTACTTCCGGAACGCCCTTAAACAATCAGTATACGATTTCCGGACTTGTAGACACCCTGGCAAGAGATTCTGTCAAACAAATATACTGTAAAGCCTGTGTCACACAATCAAAATGTCAAGGTGAAGTGCTGTGATTGGTCCAAGTCATCAAATGAGCCAATTAGAACACCTGGCCTTGATATTTTGATAGAGTATTTTGATAGTGTGACACAAACTTAAATGGGTAAAATCGTACGAAAATCACATTGGGCACGTCAAACGCAGATTGCGCGCTAAGGAGTGGATTTCAGAGTTTTTCCATGTGCTCGACGTGATGTTCAAGTGAATTTACTTTCAGAAAGTGTATTCAGTTGGCTGTATCTCTATGCGTGCAACGGACCCATTTGAACGATTCTAGTCGAAAAAATTTTCTGTCTTAAGTACTTGCGTAAGTAGATACGAGTAAGTTTGTGATGTAAAAACACCCACCTGAAACAGAAAAAAGGGAAATATTCTCAGATGATATTCCGGAGAGAAAAGAAAGAATAGTCGAGGTCACACACAACATCAGCGAATAAGAGATTTTACACCCCCTGACCGCTAAGACCGGAATGGTTCGTGTAACCGAACTTGTGCGGTAAAGTGAACTGACGAACTAAGTTTGGTCATACATGCCGAATGTTCGGTTACACGAACTGAAAGTTCAGTTTGACGAACCAAATATTAAATAATATTATATATTATTATAAATTATTATACATTATCATATATTATTATAAATTAAATATTATTAGGATGCTATGGAACACCGAGCGTCCGGCTCACATGACCGATTTTGTCCCCAGGGATGTGCTACTTTTATGGTTTTATATTAAAGACTAAGATAAGTCATCTCTCAAAAAAGCACAGCATGATCGGAGACCTGAACCAAGATACGTTGTTTTGTAGCTTTGTAGTCAAATCAACATCACCATCCCCTCCCCGGCCTCCGAGAAAGAGCAGTTTCAACAAAGATTATGAAAGCGGTCCTGTGAGGAAGGTGAATTAAACACCTGTATGGCACACTAATTTCACTGGGAATCTAATTTCTCGGACCTTTTTGCGCTTGTATTATGCCAAGCTGAGAAAAAACAACGTATGAGAATTTAAAGGTTGTCAAATTTCCTCTGATAAAATTAGAATTTTCTAAAACAAAATACAATTGTTGTTAGCCGAACCTTATCACATACAGTTCGGGCCACATTTTCAGTGGTTTTAGTGTATTTTCCGAAGGAAAAATACACTATTGCGTTCTCCCTCATGATGGGACCTAGACCTGTTTCCTTACGTCTTCTCTAAGAAAATAATATTTCATCGAAAGAAATTTGGCAACATCAGAATGGCCAAACAGCGTTCTTCCTTAGAAAGATGCATAGCTCGCGGCACTAGAGAAAAATCTAAATTCACCCCATTTTACTTTCATCCTCGCCCTCACATTCGCGGAAAATTTGCTCGACCACGCGGCGCACAGTGGATCGAGTCAATTAGAGAGGTCGAACATGGAATTTTTGACTAAGACTGTAAATTTGATGTTTATTTTGTTACATTCTAAATTTCAAGGGGTACCCCTGGAAGAAAATTTTACTAGGAAACCAATGAAACCACTTTTAGAGCCTCAAAGTTTTGTATAAAGCTGCCGTCCACAAATTACTTGAGGCGCTTTTTCCGATTTTTAGACCTCCCTCCCCTCCCCCCCAAAAGGNTAAGGCTAGCCTGGACCCCCCCCCCCCTAAATAATTACGTAAGGCTGGCCAGACCCCTACCCTTCTATCGTTTAAATGCATAATTTAATGAAAAAATGGTGTTGAAACAAAGCAGTATTGTTTTAAACATTACACTGGGAAAAAAATACATTGAATCTAGAGTTAAGACTCTTGAAAACATTGACAAGAAAAAATACTCTTGATTCGACCGGATTTTTGCTTGAATCAAAACGAAATCCGCTTAAATTTGCTTGGTTCTTGTTTTAGGCTAGATTCTGATTGAATCAATAGTACTTTTTCTTGTCGATGTTTTTAAGAGTCTGGACTCTAGATCGAAATGTGTTTTTTCCAGTGTATTAATCGCTGGTAGGAGATCATAAAGGAAACAGTTGTATTGGAAAAATAACCAGTTTTTAAATTCAGAAAGTTCAGAAAAAATTACATTTTAACAATTTCCCTCATTTTTCCTCCTTCACAATAACAGGCGTTTGGCTTGCGTAAGGCAGCGCTTGAGTCCTCTCCACTCCCTCCATAAGGCACCTCTTGACCTCCTATCCCTCTAAAAGCCTTACGTAATTTGAATCAGTGAGAACGAAAACACACCAACTCGGTAACTCGAAAATGCTCACTTTTCACTAAGGACAGACAATTTTCATAAAGGTAATTGAAGTTACCGTATCTGTTCCAACTTGGACATTTGAAGATTACATTAGTACTTGCTTTTAGGTACCAAAAATCTTTTTCTTCGACTAAGTTCTTCACCTAATATGCAGTTTTGTGTATGTCTTGATTATTTTCATTTTTTCGAGTTGGTGTGTTTTCGTTCTCACTGATTCATTTGTGGACGGTCCAAAATGGAGTTTTAGGCGTTTAAAGTTTCCAGATTTCGTCCGACCTCACCTACTGACTCGATCCACTGTGCGGCGCGCTGCGGGTAAACGGCAGGGATGAGGGAGATATGTTGCAAATTTGAGCGTAACGTAATTTACGTACGCCTCGCCGTAGCTTGGCAGTAATTCGTTCCGAGCGCCCTTTGCGCCCGAGGCAGAAGCGGGTATGACCCATGTATCGCGATTATACGACTGTAAGTGAGATAGTTAGAGACGGGATTAGCTATTGTGGCGCTGCTCGCTCCAATTTCAAAGCCAGAACTCGACCGATTAGCTCTACGGTGGTTTTAAGAATTCGCTTGAACAAAGGTATAAGGAACGTAAGGATGCGCCTCTGAAGGACGGATCTGATTGGTCGTTGGAATTAGTGCTCTTCTGGGGCTTCAAATTTATCATACCTGAGATTCCTGAGCGCTCTTCTGCCATGCTAAAGAAGAACGCCGTAAGAACATTAGAAAGCTGCAAAATTTCCCTTGATAAAACATGTATTTTTGACAACATCCATGCATATTTGTCATTGAAATTTTCAGATATTTCAGATAAAATTGCGTGACAATTTTGGAAAATAATATTCGCAAATTTCCCAGCTAATTCGGATTTTGCCCCATTAACATTGAGCAGTGACAAAGAATTTCTGCAAGATTGTAGGATAGTTGTTTTTACGTAAAATTTCGTGAAAAAACTGAGAAATTCTTTAAAAAGTGAAAAAAAAAATCATTTTTAAGGGAACAAAAAGCGCAAATCAGCGCCGGCCAGAAATATTCCATTAAACGGAAAAATGAGTGCTACTGATCCATTCTTTGAACAATATACCTTCCGGATGGCTACTTCGCGTGGACAGACGGTCCACATTTGATGAGAATTAGGAAATCGGTTTTATTTGCAGACGACCGTGAGCAAACAATGATTATTATCTTTGAAGCGCTTTCAAGGTCCACCAGACTCATGTTACCGAATGGAAGAATAAAGGGTTATTTGCTCTTCAACCCTTCGGGATTCAACTAAAATTGGGAAGGAATGCCCGGGAGCTTACGCTAAGATTATTCGAAACATGCCGATTTAGCGTGACCGTATGAAACAGTCGATACCAAGACCAAATGTGGACTGAGTTTAGCAGAAAGGAACCGAGCTACATATTGCCACATTTTACTTGGCAAATTAATTTTTTACGAGAAAACGTTTGTGCGGATTCTATCTAAAATTTTAAGGACTTTACTTCGCACTATGCATAAAAAGAACTGTAATCTGCACAAAAACCCACACAACTGCTTTCATGTAAAAAATTAAATTTCTCAATGGAGATGTTACATGTGTGAGGATTTTGCGATTTGACTGTTGATTCTTATGTAAAATTTCGCGAGAACCACGATGGTGCCACTGGTTTTCTCTGAAATCAACTCCCACGCTCAAAAAAGCTCTCAAGTTGAGGTCAAAATGGAGGGGATATCCCACGCTATCCTGAGAGTCCACCTCTGCATCAAGATGAACTCTACATGCAACTGCAACATAGGGAGCAAATAAATTAGCAGTGATGCCGTGTTTTAGAGTTCCCAAATAAAGTGGCAGCCCTGTCAATGTATTTGCTCCCTATCTTTGCATGGAGAGAACGTCTTGATGTAGAAGTGGACTCTCAGGATAGCGTGGGATATCCCCTCCATTCAGAGAAACTTGACACCCCCACCCCCCATTTTCATCTATGATTACGTTCGTCCCCGAAGTAATTTTCGAATAACGGGCCCTAGTTCCAGGAACCGTGGGCCACACTCAAAAACGGCCCCGGCCATAACTCATCGAAATTGGCCGGCTCAAAGCTCTCCGAAATTTCGCCCCGGCCAGGAACAAAGGGGGCGTTCGGCGCGTTATTTAAACACGCTCGTCGAATGCACAGCGCCGCACAGTGGATCGAGTCAATTGGAGAGGTCGGACATGAAATTTGTGACGCAAATTTTGATGTTAATTTCTTCACAATTTAAATTTCAAGGGGTGCATCGAGAGGAAAATTTCACGAGGAAACCAATGAAGCCACTTTTAAAACACTAAAGTTGTGTGTAAACGGAGTTATAGGCGTTTGAAGTTTCCGAATTTCGTCCGACCTCGCGTATGGATTTGACCCACCGTGCGACGCGGAAACAATTTGGAAACTTCTAATCCCGTTAAACAAAACCGGGGCTCCACACGGTTCCCGGCCGGGCGGGGATCGCGCCGAATTAAAAATTAAAATAAAAAAAAGGAAAAATAAACCTAATTTGATAATTGCATCGTTGGCACGGCCACCGCGTGGGCTACGAATGAACGTTGACGTTTTGCGCAACCGAGCTCTGAGCGCTCTGGGACGTTGCCAGGTTGTGTCTTGAAAAAATTATTTTACACGAGGTTGTATACACCGCGAAAAGAAAAGGACGGCTATTCTGTCGTGATAGTGAAGAGCGCAGTAAGTGCAAAAATGAGGTTTTGAGAAAATGGGCCTGGAAGCTTCTGAGCGGAACATTTTATCGAAAGAAACCTCCGTTCTTTGTAAAATCGCGACCAATCGAGCGTTCTTCCTTAGCTCGGCAGATAAGGGGGTTGAACTTCGGCTCGAGAGCACACACTGGAAAAAAACCACATTGGATCTAGAGTCCAGACACTCTTGAAAACATTGACAAGAAAAAATACTCTAGATTCAATCGGATTTAAGCTTAAATCAAGAGGAAATCCGCTCAAATTAAGAAGCTTGGTTCTTGATTTAAGCTTAAATCGATTGAATCAAGAGTATTTTTTCTTGTCGATGTTTTTAAGAGTCTGGACTATAGATCCAATTTGTTTTTTTTCCAGTGCAACCCGAATCGCAAAGAAGGCTGTTTATGTCGATGTGCTTCGAGCAGTAGAATCCGTTTGATGACATGCGGCGAATAAATCGCATTAGAGAGAGGATGCCATGAAATCTGCCGTGAATCGACGTAGTTAAATGATAATTATCGCGGGCAGTAAAAGGCTCGCCCACGCGCAGCGTGTATAGCGCCTTCGACATCCTAGAGATACTTCAAACGCTACACCGTTACACGCACAATCCGATGCGCAAGTTGCCTACACTGCGCCTGCTGGAGTGTGACACCATACTTTGAGGTGAACACCGTCCACCCGCGATCCGCGGATCGAATCGCCGATGGTGGAATATTCTGCCATTCTAGCAAAGAGAACCGTCAGTTCAAAAATGAAGTTTTGAGGAAACGGGCTCATACAAATCTGACCGGAAAATGTTATTAAAAGAAGCCTACGTTATTTGTCAAATTGCCACTAATGATCTGAAAGACTCTTAAAAATCATTTCGGGGATTAAAACTCGACCGATTTTATTATAAAGTACATGAGAAAGGTAAAATTCAGTTTCATGTTAGGTTAGTAGTTGGCAAGACAGCAGCACGTGCTATCTTCTGCGTGCTTTTGTGGTAGCATCTTGGACACACAACAAACACTTTTTCAGGTTAAAAATCGGCAGATGAGGGCGGTATTCCTCTAGAAAGCACTATTTTCATTGACTCTCATGCACCTACGGCTGTCTTGAAAAAACTATGTAATTTTTTGTGCATTTACGGCTTTCTGTTTCAGCTGTCCCAGTAATTTTATCTAAAAGAGTTTATACGAATTTTGAAGAAAACTCGATTTCGAAAATTTTGCACTTACGGCGAGGCGTGAACGTTCGATTCTCGATATTCCTTCAATTGAAGCTATGGGAAATAATCGATTATTAAAGTGTTTGCAGTATTAAAGTGCGAACACCCTGCTTATCGATCTTTTTCCATAGGTTTAAATGGCGGATCAATGTATACATCGCAAAGCGCGCCACGCTACTGGTCCAGTGGTCTGCATTCCCCGTGCACAATTTTGTAACGCAGTTTTTCGCCTAGATGGATAATTAGAGGTGTCATAATGCCGAGCCGAGGCGTGGAGTACCACGGCGGCGGGAATGAATCTGAAAAAATATCGCTCTGCGCCGTTAATTATGTGCACACAAGTTTGCACCGAACCGAATCACAATGCTCTCTGTTTCCGCGCTCCGCGCCACGGTTAACTTTTTGGATGACTAATGTTAGTCGCCCCGAGATTTACGCGATTAAACTCACCTCTCAATGTGCATGCTAGGCAATTAGCGCCGTCCATACTGCGCTGCTGAGGCTAAAATGCCGTATGTACGTGTACGTCTTGCCGTATTTCATCGGAAAATAATAATTTCGGAAACTTGCGG
>NW_017547330.1:280757-305757 GCF_001854935.1 Bemisia tabaci | reverse complement strand
GGGACTCTAATCAAAACTAACGTTCAAATTTTTGAACTGTCCATGCTCTCCCCAGGGCTGTAGCCAGGATGGTATGATTGGGGGGGGGGGCAGAATTTCAACATGAGGGGGCGAGAAATCTGTAGGTCGCGGGGGGGGGGGGCAAAAATTGATTTAAGAACAATGTGTTTTCGGACGCGAGACATTAGGGAAAACATAGGGTGGGATATCCCCTCCATTTTGGCCTCACTTTGAGAGCTTTTTTTGAGCTTGGGAGATGATTTCAGAGAAAACCAGTGGCACCATCGTGTTTCTCGCGAACTTTTACACAAGAATCAATGGTCAAATCGCAAATCCCCCACACATGCAACATCTCCATTAAGACCTCGGAAATGATTTGATACGTGTAAGGAACAATTACATTTACCAGGACTCACTTAACCCTTAAATACCCAAGCCAGGTCAAATTGATCCGAGGCTTGCTGAAAATATGTGACCCGTGGGATGTATGATGTCGGCAAAAACGAGCTTTAGATACAGGTCCTCAAATACATCGTAAAAAAAGAATAATCAGACATGAACTTAAAAAAATAGGAAAAAATCTAGAGTCACTACAGCCGGAGATAGGAGAGACGCAATAGGGTCTCGTTTCTTAACTTTTCTACCAAATCTGAGCGACGGCACCTCATCAGCAGCATGAGGCAGAGCGTTGCGAGTTCACGCCTCACGCCATCGCGCCTTCAATTTTGCAGATGCAACGACGACATCAATCAAGCACGAATAGTTGTATTTTTGCGCCGTCTTACCACAGGTCCTTTCTATTGCTCTATTTCCGTGTTGTATTGGTTCTGTTTGTCTTATTATTGTGGTGATGCTTCATGAGCTACGTGAGAAACACAGCAAAATATTTTAGAGACGAGATCGGGCCTTGATTTTGACTCTTTTCCCGAATCTGAACGATACCTCATTGAAAGCATAGAGCGGAGCATTTCGAGTTCAAGTCTCACGTTATCGCGCCTTCAGTTTTGCAGATGCAACATGAACATCCATCAAGCACGGATATTTGAGGAATGTGAAGGTTATGTTTGCTCAGATTATGCTATGATGTGTCCAAATCACTACTCATTTTTAAAAAAAGGGGGAAAAAGTAAAAACATATTTAGGGGTTTTCAAGAGTCGTGAAGGGCATACGTCTAAAAATTAGTATTTTGCCGAGAGTCATTGAATTTTTTTGACGACTATCCTTAGAAATCCCAAGCTGACTATCTCTTCTGGGGGAGTTACACATGGCAGATATGTAGGAGGGGAGTGAGAAAGAGTCGCTTTGACTTGACTTGGATTTTTGCGTATAAAAAAGTCTTGAGCATTTAAGAGTTCACAGAGGCTTATATGTGACTCGAATCGGATCGAATCCGGACCGAATCGGAAATCGATGATAAAAGTCGCTGTGCCGACCTACGTCATCAAAAAAATTCCAAGATGCCCGCAATGCAAAGACCTCCTTTTTTTCTCTATGCCCTGTCGCCTGTCGCCTCATCTTCAAAAACAAGCTATCTGCGATCAGCGTGTGCGCCCTGGCTGTAAGACAACTCCACAAATAACTTGTTGATAAGTTGATAAGTTGATTCATCAACTCTTTTAGGATTGAGGAATAATAACCGAACTTTTGACTAAAGTCCGGGACTATAAATAATGAAGTTAATTAAACCCCGCAATATCACTAGGGGGGGCGAAAAATCTCACTTGGGGGGGCGACGCCCCCTCTCGCCCCCCCCTCCTGGCTACAGCCCTGGCTCTCCCTAAAAAGGTGCGCCAGACAAAATCACAGGACGCACACAACACGCAACACGAGATCCAGCTCCCATCCACGCTTCCGACCCCCTGTGCAAGGAGATAATCTGAGAATACTCTAAGAATATTCTATTGAAAAATAGAATATTCTAGAACTATTCCAGGAATATTCCACCGGAAAAATGGAATGTTCTGAGAATATTCTGAGAATGATCTACTGATGCATCGAATATTCTCAGAATGTTCTGTGCACATTCTCGTGGCACTAAATAGAATACTCAGAGAATATCCTCAGAATATTCCTGAGAAGAATATTCTGAGAATATAAATATAAAATAGTTTCCACGAGAGGAAGCCAAATCCACCAGTAAACAAAATGGCAATGGAGTGCAAAATCTGATTTTCAGTCTCATAAATTCAACCATCATATAAATTATAAAAATCTGTCAGTCAATGTGCAATTTTGACACAAATTTTCAAAGTTCTTGTTTAGGAAGTTAAAATAACAGGGAATAAACAGAAACTCTTACAGTGAGTAAGCTCCAAATGTTGAGAACAATTGTGAAACATTGCAATGGGGTTACCAGTACGCAACTTGCGCAAGAAAGATGGAAGTAAAGCAAATAAACAAACAGATACAATCATCTGCAGAAAAATACTTGCATTTATTGGTTACACATAGAAATGATTAAGTATGCCTAAGGTAAGAAATTAAAATAAAAATACCATTTAACTTCTTCTGTCAGGTTTCAGACCATATTACACCTAAACAATGAGAAGTCTCTTGGGACACTTTTCTCAGTCTCAAAATGTTAATCTTAGAAATGACAGTTAGAATTGCAAGAAGTTAATAGTCTTAAAGAGGTAACTGAATACAATAAGCGACAAAATAATATGGAGAACACTGGAGGAAACTTCTTAGGAAGCTTTAATGATCCACACAAAAATTAACACATTAGGTCGCGGGAGGAAACACGAAGCTTTTCCTAAAAAAAACACTCAGTCAAACACATGGAGAAGAACCGTCCAATCACTTAGGGAATACGAGGAGAAATTGAACCGATAAAACTCATTAAGACGTTGAAAATCTCACCAAGAGTGAGGCTTATGGCACAGAATTGATTTCTGCCAGAAAAAAACTGATTAAACTTGAATTCAACAAGAAAACTCGCGATTTCGCACTCTTAACCCGTTAGCACTAACGTAAACACATTGCGGAAACCGATTTACTAACGACATAACCTCAATCTGGGCGTGACCAGGTATGGTCGAGAAGGTATTGGGTCTAGCGTCCGACGTCCGACGCGACGCTCTCTGGCGGGACCCGGCCGGGATCCCGCCAATCACGCGCGATTCTTTCTACTCTTTTAAATCGCGCCAAAATTAATTTTATAAACAAGAAAGTGTCGAATTTTAATTGAGAACAAAGAAAGAAAAAAGAGAGCTTTCCGTATAAACAAATAAATCCGTTTTTAATCCTGGGATAGGTATTCTTTTTCGGACTTGTGCGAAGAGTAATCCTAGAATATTCTTTGCAGAATCCGCGAAAATCGGACAAAAATTCGGAATAAGCTGAGGATATTCTCAGCAGATTCTAGGTAATCACATATTTTAGAATATTCCAAGCATACTTGCTTGCACAGGGGGGAAGCTCTCTCGCGGAAGAAGTTAGCTTAATAAGATAAGTGCATCTATCAGCTTGCCGAAGTGACTTCGGAACAAAGTGAGAACGTGATATATTTAATGCCGCTTGACTTTCTCGCCGTCTCGATCCGCACCGCTCGGCCGGGTGGAAAAAAACCACTCCAAAACGTCGTATCTACACTCGAAAACGTCGTATCTACACTGAAAATAAGCCTTTTTTCCGGTGTAACTCCATGTTTCCCGAGGCTCCCGTCGAGACGGTGATGCGATTCGGGTAAAAGCCGAGGAGCCGTCCTCGAGTACGGGGTAAGTCGATTTCGACACGGACGTCTACATGGAAAAGCTTTTAGCTTTGCTTCAGCTTTGGCGGGTACACCTGAAAGTTAGCAGCCGATCTCTCGACCTACGAGTAATTATCCTGTTAAACGATAAAGTACCGAGGGATGGACTTGCCGACAGTCCAGCGACGATTAGGTTGTGTTCGTGCGCTGAAAATCTTAGAGTGAATTGTTTCCAAGCCAGGGTGTCTACTAAAAGAGGCTGGTCAAAGATAAGTACTCTTACAGTGCTTTACACAATTTGCTAATTCAGCAAAATTAAATTGTACAAATAGCCTTTTTAACTGTTATAATCGCGATAATAACACTACATTCGCAATATATCTTGTAAAAACAGCAATTTATGAAGTGGCGAAAATCGCAATATTGAGATTGCTAAAATAGCGATTGATTTTAGTAAGTTTCGCAACATACTTAGTAAAAAGAGCAACACCATACGCTAATTCGGCAAACATTTGGCAAATCACACCAGCGACGATTAGGTTGTATTCGTGCACTGAAAATCTAAGAGTGAGTTGTTTCCGAGCCAGGGTGTCTACTAAAACAGGCTGGTCAAAAATAAGTACCCTCACAGTGCTTTTTCAGTGCGTCCATTTGACGAAATTAGAAAAATTTCTAAAATTTGAAATTGCGACAAAAATGACAAAGAATTAAAAGAAATTCCGGATCTTTTTGCGGAATCTCCGCACTTTTTCAGTACTTCCGGACTGCCGAATCACACGATGAGCATGGTCAAAGAGCCAACTTTTTCCCCCAAGAGAGCAAAAATAATTAAATAATACGAAAACTCGATATCGGGGCGTTTAAATTCGTTAAAGATTCAAATCCAACGCCTCACTTTTATCAAAAGTTCCGAAAACGCTGAATTCGGAGAACTCCCCCAAACTGGGGGGGGCTCTAATCCCTCAATCCCCGGGAAAAGCCCATCATCAACAAATTGAGCCATTTATTTTTCGAAAGAATATCCGGGCCGATCCCGGCACTTCGATGGCAGAGGCGTGGCGTGCTTTGCGATATATCGATTGATCTGTCATTCAAACCTATGGAAAAAGATCGATAGAAAGGGTGTTCGCGTCGAACTCCTGAATATCGATTCTTTACCATAGCTTCAAATAGGAAAATATCGATAATCGGTCATTTACGCCACGCTCGATGAATAATGAGGAAGCCGCGGGTGTCATTTTTACTCCGAGCCAGATTACGGCAGAGTCAACATCGGCGGGTGTATTGTTTCGGGGCCGATCAGAGCAGCGTTGCCGAATCCGCGAGAAAAAATAAGAGGAAGACGGGAGAGACCAAGGCTTCCCGGGAGATTTGGCGGAGACTCGATCAATTTCCCGGAAGCGTTTAAATACCGTGTAAGTTTGTTTGCTTAGCCAATTTGCGGCGTAATCTATCCCGGACAGGGGAGACCTCCTCCTTCGGAAATGTGCCCAACTTTCCCGTTTTTTCATCCCCAGC
Source organism: Bemisia tabaci (assembly GCF_001854935.1). Taxonomy (NCBI): domain Eukaryota; kingdom Metazoa; phylum Arthropoda; class Insecta; order Hemiptera; family Aleyrodidae; genus Bemisia; species Bemisia tabaci. The sequence continues at coordinate 300,544 of NW_017547330.1, read as the reverse complement.
TGTCACCCTTGGATTTAAATCCCTCGGATTCTTTTTTTTCTCCCCTCCGCCGAAGTCAGTGTATTAGCGAGTCGGCCGGCAGGGAGCGTGTGTCGGGCAAAGGGGTATACTGCCGTGATAAGGAAAAACGCCAAATGAACCTTCAGGCGATGCCAAATTTCCTTAGATTCAATACAAATTTATTGGGAAAGATTTTGTCCGCAATTTCATCAAAATCATCTGAAAATTTTAAAAAAAGTATGCTCAACTTTCCTCAAAAATACGTGTTTTATGCGAGGAAATTTGGCAACTCTCGAATGTTCATACGGCGTTCTTCCTTAGCACGGCAATAAAAAGGGGTGTTGCTGACGCGTGACATACACTACCGTAGTCCCTTAGTGGTCCCTCAAACACTCAAGCACGAAATTAATCAAATTTCTGATATCTGCAAATTCGTCGTTTTCCGCAAGAAAGAACGTAACTCCATTTCAGTGATGCCAAATTTCCCCTTGCAAATTGCACATTAAGTGGGAAAATCTTGGACATTCCCAACTGAAAATCTCACTTAAGTTTCCTCAAATCTCATGCAAAAATCAGGAAAATGTTTAATGAAAATTGCATACGTACAACTTCATCAAATAAATTAATTGTTTGTGTCAATTCGGCAACCTTGGAATGGAGTAACGTTCCTTCGTGAAGAAGACAACGAATTCTCCATTCTTAAATTTGCCCTCCCGGAGGCGGATCCAGCAACTTGGCAACACCAGAGTTCCTCCATTTAAACCTATGCTAAGTAATCGATTCTTGTCGGAGCGCCTGGCCCCAACAAGAATAGATATACTTCCATAGGTTTAAATGGAGGAAATCCGGTGTTGCCAAGTTGCCGGATCCGCCAATGCCTAATCCTTTTTGTCCTAGTGGTCCATTGAGACAAAGACCCCTCGGATTCCTTATAAAAAGACAATACATACACACCTTATACATGCGGGGAATTGCAAAACGTAGCAATGGAGATAGGCGGTTTTGCATCCAGAGTTCGTCATCCTCTCCTGACCACTGCAACCACCCTTACGAAGCGATATTCGGACGAGCCGGATCACCCTCCCCCCTCCTCCCCTCACAACCTCCACCCCTCGCAGACTCACCGAGTGCCAAATGCAGATAGAAACGCTTCAACGAATTCTCCACTCCGCGCCATATTATATATTATTGTTTGCTTGATTAAAAGGCCTCCTCTCCATTATTCCTTTCACCTCACCACGGTCAGGGGGGAGGGGGAGGGGGTGAAAAACTCCCGAATTCGCCCCGCTCTCGAACGCTCGTAGAATTTCTCTAGGGGTTCTTTGTACCCGCTGCGGAGCGGTGCCCAGGGTTGCAATAATCCCATTGTTTTAAAACAGGGGTTCCCAAATTGTTTCAGCCTCCGAAGACTGTTCCTTTTCAGTACTTTTTTTCTGAAAAATTGAATGGGGCACTAGACGAGGTTCGGATTGGTCGTATTTATGCTAAAAGGAACTATGTGCGTAGGGATTGCGTGTGACATAGTTCCTTTTAGAATGAATACGTCCAATTAAAGCATTCTGATACACGGAAAAAAAAAGAATTGCTGATTCAGCAATTCAATTGCTAAAAACAGTGAGTGCAATGTTTCAACGCAGATTTTACAACAAAAAAAAATGCTACTTTAACCACATTGTAAACTAATTTAACCACGGGGGTGGTTAAAGTAGCATTTTTTTGTTGTAAAATCTGCGTTGAAACATTGCACTCACTGTTTTTAGCAATTGAATTGCTTTTTCCGCCTAAGAGATGGGCACAAAGCTGGCTCTCTTCTCCTGAAGATGATTGAATGTTCCTGTTGCTATTTGTTTTATTGACTTGACGAATCTTTACAGATAATTATTGTATTTTTAAAATTTTTGTGCTCGGCACTCGAAGGCTTGACAAACAGGGCCATGCCCTAGTCGTTAGTAGAAGAAGAAGAAGAAGAATTGCTGAATTAGCAATTCTTTTTTTTTCCGTGTACGTACTTTTTTATCAAAATTTAACGTAGAATCGCTTTATCCATAAATATCTATAATCTGCCCGCTTGTGTCAAGAAGTTTAGCTCTGACTGTTACGTTTTTTGGTAGGCAGATATTTGAGAACCTTTCATTTTTTATTGTTGTATTAAATAACTTAATCCCTTTGAATTTTTTGTACTTTAAATGAAAAACGTCTCAGTACATCAAGGCAAAATGGTGACTGGACTGAATCACTTTTGGCCTTAGGCAATGGTCAGTTTGAGACCCAATTCCGTAGAATGAACGGGGCAAGAAAACGCCTTCAACAAGCTGCCTCCATATAGCACTAAATAATGATACCACTATTCGTGCGTCATGGTGGTGATCTTGCATAACCGGGCAATTGAAGGAGAACCATTCTGTGACGCTCTGAGACTCGGAGGAAGAAAACATGTAATGAATTGACTAATGGCAACCCATGAGAAGACCCTAAAAGTTAATCCATCATTCGCCCACCACCACTTAATCCATAAAAATTACCCGTTTCGACCAATAGGGTAGCTCCATTTTTCCTTCGCCTTTTTTGTCTACATCTTTGTCTATCAAAATCAATAAGTCTGCAGATGCTTTAAAAGCCACGTCTGTCAGATTAGGGCTAGTTGCTGTGTGTTTCACTGTCCTGTTCTCTAAACATTCCGTATCATTTGCACCAATTTGACGGACGAGTAGGCGAGGGAAAAGTTTAATGAACCACTGTAGATAAGGTGCAAATTCAAGCATTGAGGTTTCTTAGACTAAGGGGTAAAATGATGTTGGGCTATCTTTTGGGTCTCTCGCGGGTCTATTACTCTTTTGTCCACCCGCTTCCACAAATAGGATCGTTCCATTTTCCCTTGGTCCCTTGTGTCCGTCACTTTCTGGCACCCAACGCAACAAAATAAAGCTGAGCTGAAAATGTTTTCTCTTTCGAATAAGACCCTTTTCCACATTTCATCACATTTGAATCAGTGAGATAGAAACCACACCAACTCGGTAACTCGACAATGCGCAACTTTCATTAAAGACGGTCAATTTTTATAAAGGTTATTGAAGTCAGCGCCACTACACCAACTTGGAACTTTGAAATGTCCGTAAGTGCACTGGACAAAAAAAAAAAAAAAAAAAAAAAAAAAAAAAAAAAAAAAAAAAATACATTGGATCTAGCGTCCAGACTCTTAAAACATCGACAAGAAAACACCTCTTGATTCAATCAGATTTAAGCTTAAATCAAGAACCAAGCCTCTTAATTTGAGCGAATTTCCTTTTGATTTAAGCACAAATCTGATTGAATCAAGAGTATTTTTCCTTGTCAATGTTTTCTTGAGTCTGGACTCTAGATCCGATGTGTTTTTTTTTTCAGTGTGCTTGTCTTTCGGCACCAAAAATCGTTTTCTTAGACTAATTTCTTCATCTACTGTGCAGTGTGGTGTGTGTTTTGACTATTTTCATTTTAATTTAAAGTTGAACTTTACCGAGTTGAACTTTCATTTTACCGAGTTGGTGCGTTTTCGTTCTCACTGATTCATTTAAACATATTCAAAGCTACAGAGATCCGTGGACCACAGTTTGGTAGCCCCCGCCTTTATCACTTTTATCGCAGAATAAAGTAAATTTGGCAGCGTGGGCGATGAATCAAACCCTTTCGGTGCTCGCCGGGAGAGTCGGCCGAGTTGGGAGGCCCAGATAAACACAACATCTCGCGAAACTAAATTTGTTTTAAAGTAAAAGCCCCCTTGTTGAGAGTGACCGGAGGGCCTCGGAGATGTTCCCGGCCTAGCCGCGACCGAAACTGAGGGCGGTTTTTGCGGTGTTGCTCCCGGCTTTCTCTTTCTTCACACCCTTGCTTAGGGGATGATACCGCACCAACTTGAAGTGGACCATTTGGGGATCGTCAAGCAAACCAGCCAAATTTACACTCATGGCCGTATTCATCATCGTCCTCAAATAACTGCTTTCCTGAGAGGGCCCTATATTCTTCATTGTCCAGGCAAAATAACGCAAGTCAAATTGGATTGCATTTTGCAAAAAGGAACCAGGAGCATTGCAATGTTGCTAAGATTGAGCGACTTCTTTGGTCTTGAAAGTAAAATCTGATTATCCATTAACAGTCTCTATTTTACTCGCTAAAAACTGTAAATTTAAGACAAAAATTTCCCCCGTAAATTTCATATTTTTTCATGGTTTCAGTAATTTCATTGCAAAGGATGAAAATGCAAAATCTTTGCATCATCGCATTTCTTCTGGTTCCTTTTTGCAAAATACAATCTAATTCAAGGTTGCTAAATTGGCTTACACAGTTCGAACGTACCTGTATAATTTTTGTTGAAAATTCATCTGATTTTTGCATGCAATCAGAGGAAAGCTGGTTGGAATTTTCAATTGGAAAATACAAAATTCTCCCGGTTAAAGAACAATTGGATCGCATTTAGCAAGAGGGAACAAGCGCAATCACAGTGTTGTTAAAATGTTGCTTCTTCGTACTTATCTGAAAAATTTCCCAAAATAGCAAATGGAGTTTGCATCTCGCCAAAATATTGTTAACTTTATAAAGTTTAGATTAAATTGCGTACGAAATCGTCTGAAAATTTTGGAAAATAATATTCACAATTCTTCCAGTAAATTCAGTTTTTATTGGAAGAAACTTGGCAACGTCTGAAAGCTTATACGGCGTTCTTCCTTAGCACGGAAGCATGGTCTGTTAGTTTCACCGGTCGATTTGATCCGAATCTTCCCGCTGAAGAAAATCGTCTCATTTTTAAGGCCTAGTCGACTTTTAGTTGAACGCCACTGAATAATAGCATAGCGCACGGGATGATTTTGACCTAGCTTTTCCGGGCAAAAGCGGCGACTCTCAATCAGCATTAGGAAGCTTCCCCCCAATTTATCATAATTTCTAATTCCGAAAACGGTTTTTTCGAAGCGGCCACTCTCGAGAAAGTAGAGGAGCGAGGAACTCGGCCACAAATGAAATTATTATACGGATGAAGAAACTTTTTCGCTTCTCTGATTCTTACCCTCAAAACCGCCGCGCCGAAGCGTCGTTCTCCTGGGGGTTTCACTGCAGCGTTGCCAACTGGACGGGATTTTACAATAAACCGAAAAAAAGTGAAGTTGATTTAACATTCTGGATGTGAAAAAAAAGTGTGCGAGAACTTATCAGAACTTTATTAGAACTGAAACCGATTTTTTTTTCTGCGCCCACTTTGATAAGATGTTATTTAAAGTCCGTCATTGATACGTACAATACGTACATACAATGGAGATGTTGCTTGTGTGAGGAATTTGCGATTTGACTGTTGATTCTTATGTAAAAGTTCGCGAGGAACACAATGGTGCCACTGGTTTTCTCTGAAATCAACACCCAAGCTCAAAAAAAAAGCTCTCAAGTTGAGGCCAAAATGGAGGGGATATCTCACGCTATCCTGAGAGTCCACCTCTACATCAAAACAAACTCTCCATGCAAGGATAGGGAGGAAATACATTAGCAGGGTTGCCGTGATTTCAGTTTTACAGTCCCCAAATAAAGTGGCAGCCCTGTCAATGTACTTATTGCTCCCTATCTTTGCATGGAGAGTTTGTCTTGATGTAGAGGTGGACTCTCAGGATAGCGTGGGATATCCCCTCTATTTTGTCCTCGACTTGAGAGCTTTTTTTAAGCTTGGGAGTTGATTTCAGAGAAAACCAGTGGCACCATCATGTTTCTCGCGATTTTTTATATAAGAATCAACAGTCAAATCGCAAATTTCTCACACATGCAACATTTCTATTGTATGAATTTTGAAGCCGTTGTTAAATTTGGCAACGATGCGTGAACCGCGGAATCCTTTCCTCAGGAATCCACTACCCCTGAGATGCGTCCTACTTCTAACGGAAACACATCAGCGGCTTGGCATTAAGTTACGTCACGAAATTTCGGGACTCAAAGGAGCTGGCAAACGTATCTCTTACGCCAAGAACACTGAAACCTCCTTTTGTATTGCTCTCCAGAATGTTTTTCATTTTTTTTTATTTTTTCAGAGATCCCTCGATTTTATACTGTTATGAATAATCTTGTGCGCAGCTTTACTAAAGCACATTTCAATGCATACGCGATGAGGCAAAAATCAGGATGAGCGGAGGGTGGATTAATTCAAAAATAAGGGTACTATACGCACCAGCACCTTTATTCACATCGGTTGGTGGTGAATATATTACCATTCTTCGGAAATAAACTCACCTACAGGAATTGACAGATGAGATTAGCCATTATAGGAACAAGGATAGTTACCTGGAACAAAATGAAAAAGCGTACGATTAGAAACGGTGATATTTTTCAGTTATGAAGCAAAAGAATAACACATATGTGATCGAATCTGTGCAAAGGGACTTCTATTTTAGTGTCCGGCTATTAATCCGTCATGTTTTAATATTCTGCAGGCTGATTGTTAAATTTTGTGTTTATCGGGTGGATATGGACGGCAAAGGTCAAATGGCGAAGCGTGATTGGTCGTCTATGTCTAATCGCTGTTTTGTCGATTGGAATGGACGATATTCTGTTGGAAACTCCACAGCGGGCTGATTATTGAAATTGATAGACAAAGCAATAGACAAAGAAGACAAAAAGGATTTGGAGGGATCCTATTGGTAGAAGCGGGTGGTTGCAATGGACAAAGTAGGTTGGTAATAGACTAACTAACGGCAACCCACGAGAGACCCGACAGTTAGTCTATCATTTTCCCCCTTAGTCTATGAGAACCACCCATTTCAACCAAAAGGATTGCTTTATACCCTCTATGCCTTTTTTGTCTATAGCTTTGTCTATCAATTTCAATAATCGGGCCGCAGGTGTCTTTATTTTGTCGTCCATTATCGACAAAGTACGACAAAGCAGCAATAAGACATTACAGGGCCGGATTTACCTACTTGCCGCCCATGGGCCGCCTGTATTTTTCCGTCCCATCTCATTCGTTTTGAAACATCCATAGAAAACATCAGGTGAAGGTGTCGGAGGAGGAAGGGTACAGAAGACGCGTTTACTCGCATTTGTCACATTTTTTGTGAAAGCTCTGTCAACACTAACAAAAGTTCACGGAACTTTGCTCGAAAATTGAGTTCCGTAGACCTATCTCTGTGTAGACGATGCCTTTCATTTATAAGAAAAGAACGAAAAAATTATGAATAAGAATAAACATGAATGTGGTCTAGTGATATTAATTCCCGCCACCTCGCCAACCGCACTGTGTTTGGCGCAATGCGTGAAGTATCCCTACAGTCTTGTAGGCGCCATGCGTTTCACGCTGACCGCTGCTGACCAAATGACCGCACTGTTTTTGACGCAATGCGTGAAGTATTCATGCAGTCTTGTAGGCGCTATTGTGTGTTACACGCCGATCTCCGCGCCAAGGGCTTTTCCTTTTCATCTCAAGTCCTCGTCATTGTTGCTCTCTCCGCAGTGCGCCGTTCCAGGCCTAATTGCGAGTTTAGTTCCTCTCTCAACTAGGCTAATGAAAGGCGCTGTCTCTTGTATCACCGAAAGACGAACCAACTAGAAATTACTATACTTTAACTCTCATTTTCGTTTTCCCCCAGTTTTTCATTCGTTCATTAAATGGTTCATTTTGCTGTCTTTCGTTTAGAATCGGATAAGGGGCAGGATATGACACATTTCTTTTGTGCTCAACTTGACTTTCGTAAAATTTTACCCCTGAAAAGCGTACTTATTTGGCTGTCTCTTCTGGGTAGAACAAGCTCATTGACTGACACCGCCGGTTTCCATGGCTTTCTGAGAACTTGTCACCCTGTTACGTATCGAGAGAATCACGAGAGATGGCGTAACAACATTTCCGAGTACATCAAGGTACACGAGCCAAAGGAACATCGATCGCACAAGTGCAGAAGTGGTGCGCTAATAAACTATGCTGATCAAGGATCCCCGGGTTGCCAAGCAACCCTGCAGGAGAGTCGCGCCGCACAGTAGATCAAGTTAATTAGAGAGGTTGGACATGAGATTTTTGACTAAAACATCAAATTTTGATGTTAACTTCGTCACATTTTCAACTTTGAGGGGTGCACCTTGAAGAAAATTTTACGAGAGAACCAATAAAGCCACTTTTATCCCTACTAAAATTGACGAGCAGGCTATACAGAATTCGCCAATTCACATGAATAGAACTTCCTACTTATATGAGTAGAAATCCTACTCATATGAGAAGAAATTCTACTCATATCACTAGAATATTCTACTCATAAGAGTAGAAAAGTTCATCTCATATGAATTTAATTTTTTTCATTTTTCAGAAGTGGTGTTTTTGACCAGGAGACACCGACATTGAATGTAAAATTGAAAAATAAGAACATTTTGTTCTTATAATTTTTTTGATGCGTTGTCCAATTTCTGAGATATCGGACACGGTAGATTCAACGCTGAACTCATGTGAGTTGAAATCTCTAATTTAGTCATACAGGGTTATTCAAAAGTTACGCACCACTGGCCATAACTTTAGTTCTAATTATGATATCGATTTGCGGTTTGTGGCGTCCTTCCTCATATCGAGGGGGAAAATTTTTGACGTACTTTTCAGTTCTTCACCCCCCCAGGGGGAGGGGGGGAGGGGGGCAACTCAAAAATTTCAAATGGCAACCCCCATCATGTGATACATCGTTAGAAAGAGCATGAAAAAAGAAAATTTTTGGCGCAAACCGGAAGTCGACCTGACTCCCCTGTCAAAAGGTAATTTAGGGGGTCCGTACCTTCATTTTTTAGAGTAGCTTCGGCGGCTCTTGGACATACCGTTTCTCTTTTCAAAGAGTCCTCGAATACTCCAAGTCTGATACCGAAGTCTTCATATTGCCCCCGGGCCACCACAGGCCCCCCGTAGGGGGGATGGGCCTGTTACAATGAAACATTGCATTAAAATGCGAAAAGTCACAGAAGAGCTTCAAACTTAGCATCAAATCCGAGTGGAACTTCTTGTCAATGTTAACGCAAACGCAGCCCGCGACTTTAAAGTGAGTTTTCAAAACTCTTAGCCCCCTGCCCCCCCTCATTTTTGGTTGCGGAGCGGGTAAAAACCGGGAAATTCCCTACAAATAATGCCCAAAACTAATGTCCAACTTGAGGAGGACCCTTGAAACGTTGCGATCAGTCGGAGCATTGGAATACAAGGACTGCCACCCCCTTAAAGTACGGAAACATCCAAAACATCCCCGCTGCCCCCCTCATTTTTCGTTGCGGAGCGGGTAAAAACCGGGAAAATCGCCAGAAATGATGCCCCGGTTCTTACCAGCTCTGCAACGAAAAAAGGGGGGGGGGCAGCGGGGGTTTTATGGATGTTTCCGTCCTTAAAGTGGGCGGCAGTTCCTATGTTGCAGTTCTCCGACTGAGCGCAACGTTTCAAGGGTTCTCGTCAAGTTCTACAATGGTTTCGGGCATCATTTCTGGCGATTTTCTCGGTTTTTACCCGCTCCGCAACGAAAAATGAGGGGGGCAGCGGGGATGTTTTGGATGTTTCCGTACTTTAAGGGGGTGGTAGTCCTTGTATTTCAATGCTCCGACTGATCGCAACGTTTCAAGGGTCCTCCTCAAGTTGGACATTAGTTTCGGGCATTATTTGTAGGGAATTTCCCGGTTTTTACCCGCTCTGCAACCAAAAATGAGGGGGGGGGGCAGGGGGCTAAGAGTTTTGAAAACTCACTTTAAAGTCGCAGGCTGCGTTTGCGTTAACATTGGCAAGAAGTTCCACTCGGATTTGATGCTAAGTTTGAAGCTCTTCTGTGACTTTTCGCATTTTAATGCAATGTTTCATTGTAACAGGCCCATCCCCCCTACGGGGGGCCTGTGGTGGCCCGGGGGCAATATGAAGACTTCGGTATCAGACTTGGAGTATTCGAGGACTCTTTGAAAAGAGAAACGGTATGTCCAAGAGCCGCCGAAGCTACTCTAAAAAATGAAGGTACGGACCCCCTAAATTACCTTTGGACCCCCCCTAACTTTTGACAGGGGGGTCAGGTTATTAGCTCTTTTTATTTTCTATCGACTCAAACAAACCGCACCTTTGTATCTTCAATTGCTCAAAAGTTATGGGGTTTAACATGTTTCAACTTTAAAAAATGGCAACGTCGCACTCGGGGGGCTGGGGGCTAAACCAACCCCGGATTTGGAGACCGGAAGTGCCCCTCTATCACTGGTATGAATTTCGTTAACTTTTGAAACGGGCAAATTTGGGGGGTCCGTGCATAGAGTCCTTTTGTCCGACTTCTCTTATTGACTCGATCCACTGTGCGCGGGACCCCTTAAAACCGGACGATGAGGACGAAATGGCAACTCCGATACGGGCGATGAATAGCATCAATTTTAGGCGGCCGATTTCTATTTGCCGTCAACAAGGCGGAATATTCTATTATCCTCATTGGCTCTCAGCCTGTGTCCCGAATGAAAATCAGCGACGGGATCCACCCGGTTGGCCTTGTTTACATTGCATTGCCGCAATGTTGTCGAAAGATCCCGCCGTGCAATGGAGATGTTGCATGAGTGAGGAATTTGCAATTTGACTCTCGATGCATGTATGTAAAAGTTCGCGAGAAACACGATGGTGCCAACGGTTTTCTCTGAAATCAACTCCCAAGCTCAAAAAAAGCTCTCTGCTCTGTTCGGCAACATTAACATTGCTAAGCTCAACTAGCGTTGGAGGCTCCCTATCACACTATAAATGGACGTATTTATGCTAAAAGGAACTATGTGAAAGTGGAAAGATGGGATGTGCTCGTGCAAACTGCATAAGAAACAATGTAAAAGTGGATATAGTTCCTTTTGAGAAATATGAAAAGCGAGATTTTCAATTAAATCAAAAGGAACTGACTCGCGAGCCGTGGGCATGTGACAAGCAGTGTTCGAAACTCACAGCGCTAACGCGCCAAATGCGCCTAAGAAATTGGTCATGGCGCCTAAAAAATGATGGCTCTGCGCCAACGTGGCCCCTAAAAATTGCCCTCCCCCCCCCCAAAAAAAAAAACAAAAAAAATTCTAATTTTTCTTTTTTGTGAATTATCAAAATTTCCCTCAAGTTACAGTTACTAGTTCTGTGACTAAAACATCTTGCGTCTAATTTTTCACTAAACGCGCCGTGATATACAGGCAAAAAGTTAATCTGACCCCTAAAAATCGAGCTTGATGCGCCACATGGCTCCTAAAACTCAAAGGTGAGTTTCGAACACTGGTGACAAGAGCGTTTTGGACAGGGCTCATGAGTTAAAGACCGCCTCGCCGATCGTCGTCGCTAGCGTCGTTACCGCTGACGTCACTGGCGCTTAATATTTCCCATTCATTCTTATGGCCCAAGCACTAACGAGCACACCCCATCTTTCCACTTGCACATAGTTCCATTTAGCATAAATACGTCAAAATAGAAAACTTTTGTTACTCAAACCCCTTACTTTTTGTTATCCCTTGCAAACTTCGGGATTTCCTTCTTCGCGTGAAAACTATTTTTGTGAAAATTGCAATCCGTAAGGTTGGTTCAAACCCCTTTTGAAAAAATAAAATAAAAGCGGAGATTTTGAAATACTCGTTTGTTGCAGTTCACCGTCAAAATATCATAACAACAGAATCCTAACGTGTTAAAAGCATCCGGAATTGAATCAATACGTCCCTCGACACCGCCGAAAAGGTAAAGAGCCGCCCCGTCGAAAGCTGGGACGGACGGCAAGGCAACGTCGCCATATTTCTGCGAGGATCCCGGATAATCCACGCACAACGCAAAAATCCCCGTTCCACCTGACAACCTCGCGCTCGGAAGGAAGATGGATTGGGTAAGCTCGGCGTGAAATTATGATGGATTTGTATTGGGGAAATCCGCCGCTAGATCGCGCCGAAACGGCTTGAAAGTAGGCCGGATACTACTGCCACTCTCGGGGAAAACGCCGTATGAGCCATCGGGCGTTGCCAACTTTCTCCCGACAAATTATAAATTTACAGGAAAATTTGTGATTATTTCTCTTCCAGTTTTCCTAAGGATACCATTCGCAATGGAGATGTTGCATGTGTGAGGGATTTGCGATTTGACCACTGATTCTTATGTAAAAGCTCGCAAAAAACACGATGGTGCCACTGGTTTTCTCTGAAATCAACTCCCAAGCTAAAAAAAAGCTCTCAAGTTGAGGCCAAAATGGAGGGGATATCCCACGCTATCCTCAGAGTCCACCTCTACATCAAGACAAATTCTCCATGCAAAGATAGGGAGCAAATACATTGACAGGGCTGCCACTTCATTTGGGGACTCTAAAACTGAAAACACGGCAACCCAGCTAATGTATTTGCTCCCTATCTTCGCATGGAGAGTTTGTCTTGATGTAGAGGTGGACTCTGAGGATAGCGTGGGATATCCCCTCCATTTTGGCCTCAACTTGAGCGCTTTTTTTGAGCTTGGGAGATGATTTCAGAGAAAACCAGTGGCATCATCGTGTTTCTCGCGAACTTTTACATAGGAATCAATGGTCAAATCGCAAATCCCTCACACATGCAACATCTCCATTGGATCTAAAAAGCCTGAAAATTTCAAAGAGAAATATGCATAACTTTCTTCAAAAATAAATATTTTCTGAAAAGAAATTTGGCAACATTCGAATGATCATACGGCGTTTTCTCTTCCGAATACGCCGAAAATTCCATCAACTATTTACGGTGAAATTTGGCGTCGGTGGCATATTGAAATACGGTCGCGCGTAAATATGATTCCGAACGGATCTCTACACCGGGTATTGCGTTTTGAGTAGAAACCGCGTATCCGACGATCGGGTTCTATTAAGGTTGTGCGGTTTTTGATCGGTGTCGCAGCGTATTGGAGTCGTGAGCAGGCTATGTTTTTCCACCCCCCGACGCAATCTTTGTCCCCTCCCGGAAAAAAAGGCAAATCAGGGCGAGATGAATCTGCGGTCGGGATCCAATTTTGATTCTTCCGGGTCCATAGACAAAAAAGGAAGGCAAGGTTTCCTTTCTACGGTTAATTCTGCAAACAGCGTTTCAAAATCTCCGTTCCTATTCAATTTTTTAAGGGTGAATTTGCAGATTTTATGACTTTAAATTTTAATGGAACAATCGTGAAGGCGACAAGAAAAATTGGAATGCATTTTGCAAAAAGGAATCAGAAGAATCGCGATGATGCTAAGATTGTGCATTTTCATCCTCTGCAATAAAATTACTGAAAACATGAAAAAATATGAAATTTACATTCTAATTTTGTCTTAAATTTACAGTTTTTAGAGAGTAAAATAGGTACTGTTAATGGATAATCAGGTTTTTCTTCCAAGACAAAAGAAGTTGCACAATCGTAGCAACATTGCAATGCTCCTGGTTCCTTTTTGCAAAATGCAATCCAATTAAAGAAAATTTCGGGATCGAATGAAACTTCTTGTTAAAGTTATAATATTTGAGAATTGTAGCGTCACATTTTAAGTGCCACGTTCTATCAACAGTCAGAGAATCTCCTGTAACTATAAAAGGGCGTCTCCTAAATTTTGGACCGCGCCAAGCAGAAAAGAAAAAAAAATCCACATCAGCTATGGCACAAATTTAACTGAGCAATTTAGTTTTATACATGAAAACGTTTGTGCCGATTTTTGAAAATTTCTAGGAATTCGCTTCTCACTTTTCAGACAATTAGCTGTCCTTTACACAAACATCCGCACAACCATTTCCATGTAAATAATTAAACTGCCCTATTGAATTTGGCAATTGTTGGTATTGATTGGTTCCTGTCTGCTGTACGCGTTCCATTTATGGTTGAACGTTCTTGATGTTTTCTGGTAACATCAAAACTGTTATTTTCCGAGTTTTACTGATGGTAAACGCCTCGTAGTAAGTACGCAGGGAAAATCCGAAAAAGCTAAAATTCAGCAACGTTACATGTAGTCAGGTTGCTACTTGTTAATGACGTCCAATTTATGAAAGGAATACTTTGTTGAACAGAATGAAAATGGCGCATAAGACCCGATGGGCAGCGCGCAAAAAGCTTTCACAGTGCGCTCCACGTGACGTTTTGATTGAACTTTAATTAATATTTTCCCGGAAAAATGAGAGCAAGATAAATTAGTAAGTTAGATACGATGTTAATTGTCCGTTCCGGGAAGATCAACGCTAATTGACTTTCCGCGGAAAGGGTAGGTTGTCCTGGATTCTAGGTCGGATACTTGATTTTTCGTTTCCGTCCATTTTCGCGTAAAAATACATCAAATGAATTTCAGTCCGATGGTAAAATTAAGGGGTTTCCATCTTCAAGCTTGAAGCCATGGTTGATGGCACATTTTGAATCCTTAATAACACAGCTGGATGCAAATTGAGAAAAAAAGTTCAGTCATATGAACCGAATGTACAGTGTTCAATATCGGCTTTGATAATTGGAATTGTTGGACAAAGCAATGAACAAGGAAGATAAATGGAAAATGGAATGATCCTATTGGTTAAAACGGGTAGTTGTTTTAGACTTTAACGGGGAAAATGATGGACTGGGCCTCTCGTGGGTTGCCGTCAATTAGTCTGTTACCCACCTCGGTTATAACCATTTTAATAACCGTTTTTTTATAACCATTGCAACCATTCGCTTCGACCCATAGGATCGCTCCAATTTCACTTTTCCTCCTTTGTCTATCTTTTTGCCTGTCAATTTCTATAATCAGCCTGGAGTGAACACGGACAAAAATAGAACCGCGCTGAGCACAAACTTTGCTTTAGCTTCCACAGGATAAGGTGGAGTGCAGGAAAACATATCGACTAGTAGAGGAAGTAAGTGCGAAAGCACTGGAGGACTGTACTAAAGACATTCACCGGCTGTGCCTAAGTGCAGATGGGAAGGGTGAAGCAAAATCATCATCCACCGCATGTGCTGAGGTGCAGACATTGGGGGATCCAGCAGATTCGCAACATTGTATTTCCTCCATTTAAACCTATGGAAATGTATCGATTCTTAGAGGGGTTAGGTGCTCCAAGAAGAATCGATTATTTAGCATAGGTTTAAATGGAGAAAATCCGGTGTTGCCAAATTCCTGGATCCGCCTCTGGGTGCAGATTCTAGTTCTCAGCGCGGACCTACTTTTTTCCGCGAATACATCGGAACCAAAACATACCCGGAAACCGAGCAAAATTTATTTTACGCGTTTTTATATTCCGACCGGTTTCCAAAGGGGCAAACATCTTTCAGCCAGTCAACAAAGTTCCGTGTGAATTTATTTCAAATCTATCTAAAAGAACTTATGAATAAAAGGAGGATTTGGACTGAAGAGCGAGGACACCCCTGAAAATGTTAACGCGCTTCAATGCTGGGGCTTTCGGAACAAATTGCCCGTAAATGCAATATATTACACCCCGACGGACGCTGGGAAATTTAGGGGTGTTATCTTTCAAAAGAAAAAGGAGGTCACTTGGGCAAGCCGGAACGGACGGGGACACCACTGTTGCAACGTTGCCAAGTAATTGAAAAAGTCCCTTATTTTTTGACGTCTCTGGTAGTTCAAAATCCGACGGTGACTGCGATAATCAGCACTCGCATGGATAGAGAAAATACAGAAGGTGGTGGCAAGCGGAGAAATGTACTTTTGTACGTCACAGTTAAAAATAAAGCCGCCCTTCTAATCGTTTGATGGTATCGCGGGAAAACTGAGCCCTCTTTAAAATTTGAAAAGAAACAGGAAAGTTTGTGAGGTTTCTACTTATTTTGGCTTTGGAAACTCTTAACTGTTGCCTTTTTATGTTTCATTATATTTTTCTATCAATTTCCAACTGAAACTGAAAATAATTTGTTAGCTAAGGATGTAAATTTTGTATAATATCAAAAAGGCGCATAAATGCAGTTTCGAAATTACATGGATCCTTGAGGCGGAAGGAAAGCTGAAACTGACTTTTTGATGCAAAGGAATTAGTATTTGAGAACAAATTTTTCACGGAATATGCATTAAGAATACTTTTCACTTGAAATCATTAATGCCTACATTTTTTTAAAAAACTGCACTTATGCGCCTGGTCCTCCAAGCTCCTCAATTTAATTTCCTTTTTTGGATGAAACAAAACAAAAATTCATTTTGAGTGACCAAAAAGAATAAGTGTGATTCAAAGACTTTTCCAGTTAAAAAAAAGAAAGAAAAAACAAATTCTTCTATTAAATCGAAAATTTTCTTTGAACTGACAGAACTATCTTAAAATTACAGAAAAGTCTATTACATTAAAAAAAAAAAGTTGTCATTAATTTTGTGTTATTCTCTCGAACCTCGTAGTAGAAACAACATTTTCCTGTAGATCCGACAACCTCGCAGAAGTTACAAACGCAGGATAGATACGCGAAATCGACACGAGTGGCGGAGGGGGGAAGGAGGGGGGGGATGGGGCCATCCCGTCCCGACGCGGAAAGAATCACAAAACCGAAAATAGACTAGAACGAATCGTTATTTTATGTTAATGGCGCTTCATTTAAATCTGTTAAAACATTACGGGAATGCGGGGTCACCCAGGCTGAAATACACCCGCTGCAACGACCGACTCAGGATCGACCGCATCCTCCCCCCTCCCCCTCCATCCCTCCGACCCCCTCTCCGCCTTCCCCCCGTCCGAATAATTAATTATCCGTGCTTTCGTGGTGCGGTTTTCGTTCTAACTAAGCCGCAGGTGACGGTCAGGGTCCGGAACGGATGAAAGGAGGATTAACGCCCGGAATTTCAAGTTCATTGCGCGGTCAAAATGGCGGGGAAAAAATGATTCTTGAAATTTATAGACAAACCCATAGCAGAAAAGCATAGAGTACATAGAGTCGTGATGTAAGTGGGTGAGCTGGCGCCACTTTTGAGTATTTTCCAGGTCCCGAATTCCGAGACTCCTGTGTGACGCCGGGTCACTTTTTCGATACACAATCGATTGTTTGCGATACACGGGTACTCGGTCATCCAATGTAAACAAAGAAGATAGGAATCACCACATATTCCACACCGCCATTTTGGATCGAACGTGTGTCGAAAAAGTGACCCGAACTCGGCGCACACCGGGCTCGGAACTCGTCGAGCAGAACATGGCGCCAGCTCTCCCATTTACATTACGACTCTATGTACTCTATGCAGAAAAGACACAGGGAAAATGGAGTGATCCTATCGGCTAAGACGGGTGGTAGTCAGGGCCGGATTTACCTACTTGCGGCCCATGGGCCGCCTGTATTTTGCCGTCCCCTTCTCATTCGTTTTGAAACATCAATAAAAACCATCAAGTGAGCGTGCCGGAGGGGGAGGGGTGAATAAGACGTGTTTACCTACTCATGTTGGATACATTTCTTGCGAAAGCTCTGTCAACACTTCTAGTAAAATTTCACGGAACTTTGCGCAAAAGTTAAGTTCCGTAAACCTATCTCTGTGTGGACAAGGTCCTCCATTTATAAGAAATGAACGAAAAAATTATGAAAGAACAAACATAAATGTGGTTGGATAATTGTAACTTATTCCGCCGCCGCTGCGCCTGCGCCGCGCTGATCACACTGTGTTTGGCGCAATGCGTGAAGTATTCCTGGAGTCCTGTAGGCGCTATGCGTTTCACGCCAACCGCTCCTGACCGCACTGTGTTTGACGAAGTGCGTGAAGTATTCATGCAGTCTTGTAGGCGCTAATATGAGTTACATGCCGACCGCCGCGCCGCGTCGAGGGCTTGTCCTTTTCATTTTAAGTCCTCGTCATCATTCCTCTCTGCGCTAAGCTCCAGGCCGAATTGCGTGTTTAGTTCCTCTCTTAATTCGACTAATTAAAGATGATGTCTCTTGTATCACCGAAAAACGAAAAAATTCAAAATTGCTATACTCTCAGGAAAGAGAGATTTTGTCCCCTTTTCCCCTTTAGGTTGTAACTCAACCTAACCTAAAAGAGGTAGGTAATAGACTACGTAACGGCAACCCCCGAGGGACCCGACAGTTAGTCTATCATTTTCTCCCTTAGTCTATGGGAACCACCCATTTCAACCAATAGGATCGCTCCATACTCCCAATGTCTTCTTTGTCTATCGCTTTGTCTATCAATTTCAACGATCGGCCCGCTGGATAGGTACTCTACGTTCAAATCCAACATACAAAGTCGCTCCCTCAAAAGAGAGTCCCTTTATACTGAGAGTCAAGACAACAACCCCTCATGGAGTCACAAACGGGAATAAAGAATACAGAAATTGAACGTTTTTCGTAATCTTTGATCGGCCCATTCTCGAATTCCTTTCTCCGTTCCTTCACTCATTCCGTTTGTTCCTTGTCGAACCCGTAATTCCTCGGTCCATCCTAGATTATAATCTTTGCAATAGGGAAAAATGTAATCTTTATTCCCGTTTGTGACACTGTGGAGGCCTAAAATACGGCAACCAATCAGAAATGGATTCACATTGTCTTGACTCTCAGTGTAAAGGGACTCTACCTCAAAATAAATCAGACCCCGACTGCAAATGAAAGTGAAAAACCTGCAGCGGGAAAATAGCCGACGCGAGATAGCGATAAAAAAGAGAAGAAAAATGGGCGTGAGGACCTCGGAAGGCGCGGGGGAGGAGTCGGGGGGCGAGTATAAATGGATAATCGTAAGGGCTAAACGCAGGTAAATCCCTTCATAGACGTAAGATAATACACTGGAAGAGGCTTAACCCGTCAAGGAGGAGATTAGGGGGCGGGGCCGGCCGGGAAGACCGGCGCCTCCTTTCCCAACCGATGCGGATAAACCGCGGATTTCCCGCCTTTTCGCGGAGGGAATTGAGCGGTTTCCGCCGACGGTTCGGCAACGCCGACAGCGCGCCGCCGCGTCGTATATCGAACGTTTAACTAAAAAACTGATGCTTGCTTCCGGTTTTCCTTCTCCTCGCGACTTCTGGCGACCTGCCACCGACCGTTGCGGTGTTGCGCAATTTCAAAGAAATGCTCATATCTCATACACGGAGAAAAAAACCTCGTGCGTGGGACCTGAAGTTTAGGTCATATGGATCTCTGAAGTTTTCGGATTGAGCAACTGAACACTTTAGATCTAGCTGTCGAGGTTCGGATCACACATCTGAAACTTCAGTTCTTACATCTGAAGTACTTCGGATGTGAGAACCGAAGTTTTTCGGATGTGAGAACCGACGTTTTTCAGATGTGAAAACCGAAGTACTTCAGATGTAAGAACTGAAGTTTCAGATGTGTGATCCGAACCTCGACAGCTAGACCTAAAGTGTCCAGATGTTCAATCTGAAAACTTCAGAGATCCATATGACCTAAACTCTGGGTCCCACGCACGAAGTTTTTTTCTCTCTATGTACTTAGTTAGGGGCCGTTCATAAGTTACACCGAAAAAGAAGTGAAGTTGATCTACACTCTGGATGTAAAAAAGTGTGCCGTTCATAAGTTACACCGAAAAAAAAGTGAAGTTGATTTACATTCTGAACGTAAAAAAGTGTGCGAGAACTCACAAAATGCTGAAATTATCCGCCACGGCAGTTAGTACTACATCTTGGTATTGCTCAACTACCTTCTGTAGCGGTTAATTCAGCTTTTTGTAAGTTCTGGCACACTTTTTTCACACCCGGAATGTTGATTCAACTTCACTTTTTTCCGGTGTACGTAACGCTCTAAGGGGGAGAGCGTTACACCATTTTACTTTTACGTGTCAAAGGAGCCCAAGCCACAAAAGTGTTACAAGGGAAGGATGGGGGGGGGTCAAAATGCCGAAAAAGTGGGTTACCTACATAATTTATGGACGGCCCCTTACGCAGGGGCTTACTTCATCTCCCATCTTTTCGCGGAAGGTTTCAAAATCTCGCCGGGA